>CM043317.1:63938711-64538711 GCA_023736055.1 Quercus glauca
CAAATTATTATTATTATTATTATTTTGTTGGGAAAAGACTTGAATAGTAATTTTTTAGGGATAAAGAACTACTACTCAAAAAAAAAAAAAAAAAAAAAAAAAACCCTACTATATTGGGTAGTTAAAAACTATACTAGTTATGATCTCCCTTAACACTTACCTCATCCGCAAGTGAAATATAAAATGGACAATTTGAAACACATTTGAGTAGTTAAATGGGTAATTTTGCCTGACCATGACTATATTGTAGTGTGCCTCTCATAGAGACAATACAATCGTAGGTCTTCCATCCTAAAAAGAAACGAAAAAGACTAACCAATTTGAACACCCATTACCAACATTACTCCAGCCTCTTCACTTTCCCAAACAATCAATTTATCCAGTGATAGTGACCACAAAAACAACATGTTCGGTACTCATATCACCAACATTGATGTAATAGCCAACCCAAATTCAAATGCAGCTCATAAAAGTTGGGTAAACCTGTAAGTTATAAGATGCAATTCACATACTCAACCGGCCCCATGTTTGGAGGTCTTAATCCATGTAACTGGCAGATGAAATAAGATTCTCAATGCCACTGCCTACAAGGTTTGAACATAGATCAAGTACTCTAATCCTTTATCACTAGGACAGTAAAATCTCAATTTATTTTCCATCAGCTCATAAAACTATTTTTTATTTTTTCAAACCCAATCTATCGATCTATGGAAACCAAACCATGAGTCATTCCTTATTCCCATGGCTGAACCAAATGTGGCACAACCCCAACACCATGTCCATGCTCAAATACAAACCCACAAACGAAAATACATACAGAAAATAAAAACAAACCCAAAACAAATCAAATGAACCCAAACAAACTAGATTAAATATCAATGTAATCCAGATATTAACACTTTTTACACTATCCAACAATTCGAATGCTCAATTTGTTAAAAAAAAATCTTTTTTTTTTTTATTATTTACTCATTTTCCAAACAACCAAACAGAATAATATACCTGCATTCACTGAAATGACATGAATCACCAAAACCCAAAAAGATCCGAAATTGAAAAACGAAATAGGTAACATCATGAAATTCCAAAATCTAAAATTGGAGAAAGAGAGAAAGAGAGTACCTTCGGCACGGTGGGTCAATGGGAGCAGTACTGAGTTTGAGTGGCTGAGTGTCAATGGGAGCAGTACCTTCGGCACGATGAGTGATTTTGAACGCTTCAGAGTGAGCCACTGAGTTTGAGAGAGCGGAGCGTGTGAGAGTGAGTGATTTTGAACGCTTCAGAGTGAGTGCGTGAGTGAGCCACTGAGTTTGAGAGAGCGGAGTGTCAAAGAGAGTGAGAGCTTTTGAAAGTGTCTGAGAGTGAGAGCAGGTTTGAGAGAACGGAGTGTCTAAGAGTGAGAGCAGGTTTGAGAGAGGGAGTGTCTGAGAGTGAGAGATTTTGAAAGTGGCTGTGAGAGATTTTGAAAGTGGCTGAGAGTGCAAGTGGTAAAAAACACGGATTACATTAACTAGAAATCGAGTTTCATAAACTCGTTTTAGAAAGCGAGTTTCATACACTCAAGGTCCATAAAAAAACCCCAAAAACGAGTGTAAAAGGCTCGATTTTTAATTGGATCTCGAGTTTTAAAAACTCGAGATGCTATTATTATAAATACTCTCATAACCGGTCAACTAACAAAATGCTTAGCATATTAAAGTTATTTAGAAAGTGTGTTCGGTAAAAAATAAAAACAACTATATTTATTCAAAATTTACTGCGTCACTATCGGTGTATATGCATTAAATCTCTATGCCGTGTCCGTTGAATTATTTTTACAATATTCCAAAATCTTTACCACTATTTTGTTAACTTCTCCTCACTCCCAAGTGTTTTGTTAACACTTACCTCAACTTCTATAAAAAATAAAATAAAATTAAATTAAAAAAAACACTTACCTCAACTAGATTACTTAAATTCCACTTAATACTCTAGTAAATACGTTATATTTTTTTTTTTTGTCAACAAATAAAATTTAATTTGGTAAGTGGAAGTTAGGAATCTTAAACAAATATATTAGTAACTCAACTTATAATTGAATAAAAATAGAATTGAAATTATCGGCGGATCAAAAATGTAATTTGTCTTCTTCTTTTTTTGGTAAATTTGTTTTTTCCAGCAAGAGGCCCTTGACTTTAATTTTTTGTCTTTATTTGCCATATTAAGACCACTATATTTACGATGAAATGAAAAATATTTATTTTATGGTGAAGATTTTATTTTTCATAAATTTAAACATATAAAGAATCTCATACTATTGAGTCATTTGGGTAAATTAAAGGTCGTCAATGGGCTGAGTCAGGTCGGCCCGGCCCATTTTTACTTAACCCATGGGCACAATGGGCTATTAACTAGTTAACGGGTCGGGTCGGGTTGGGCCGAAAAAGAAAACATCAGCCCATGACCCTGCCCATGGGTAATGCCCATTTTGTCTTTAGCAAGCTAGGCTATTGGGATGGGCCTAATGGGCTATCCATGGGCTTGTGTTAGCATATTATTTTATTATTTTTATATGGAAAGAATCAATTTTTTACAAGGGAATGATCAATCTATTTTTTTAAAGGAAAGAATTAAAGAATTTAATACTTAATTACAATTTTTTTACAGTCAAATCTATTTAAATTTTTTTTTTTTTGTTGATAGAAACCTATTTAATTTTTTTTATTAAGGCTTTAAATAGTTTTTTATTTTTATCTGTAATAAAAAAAAAGTTAAATGGTTAATTCAAATTTGCTAGACTACTAGAAAAATATATATTTAGTAAACTAAGTTTAACACAATTACTTTGAGTATCTTAGTGGTTGAGGGAGTTCTCTTAAGAAATTCCTCTATAATATCTCAAGATCAATCTTTCATACACTTCCTATATATTTTAGTTATGAATTATGAGTTATTGGGCTGGGCCAACAGGTTAGGCCAACGGGCTGGGCAATAGGTTGGACTACTGGGCTAGCCCACCGGGTACCCATGGGCATAAAAACTAGCTCACGGCCTGACCCACTGGGCTAGTGGGCTACCCATGGGCCTCAATAACAACGGGTCGGACAACCCATTAGCCCGGTGGGCCGTCGGGTTTCTGGGTCGGGCTATGGGTTGTGGGCTATTTGATGACCCTTACGGGTAAATATTGCTAAATTTAAAACATATTTGCGTTATAGGTACTGTTAGAAGTTATTTAGAGGAGTGAGGAGAGAGATTGAATTTCGGCAACAATGTTGCCAAAATTCAAGAAAAAGTAGGAGAGAGAATGAGAAAAATGGAGGAGAGAGAAAAACTTGAATTACGGCAATGGTATTGCTGTAATTCGTCTGCCCAATCTGTCTGGGTGTGTGAGTATGAGAAGTGCAATGAGTGAGTGCCCCCAAAAAAAAAAAAAGGGAATTGTCGGCAATGGTATTTCTGAAAATGGTAGGGAAAAAAAAAAGTGAATGCCAAAATCTAGGGAAGAATTAAAGAAAAATATAATGTGCTACGTACACAATATTTTCACAATAAATCACAGGTAACTGGTTATTATTAATTCAAATTTAAATTTAACATTGAGATTACTATTTTAATCCAACAATAACAATAAGTAACAACCTGACACTTAGAATTTGTTGTAAAAATATTGTAAAAATTGTGTGCACTTCATTTCTAAAAAAACAAAAAAAAATTTCCCAATTGTGGCAATGGTATTGCCGAAATTGTGGGGAAAATTTGTTTTCCCCACAATTTGGGCAATGCCATTGCCACAATTGGGAAAAAAAAGTTTTTTTTTTTTTTTTTTCATTTTCGGCAATGACATTGCCACAATTGCCAAAAAAAATTTTGAAAATTTTTTTCCCCCTCCCATTTTCGGCAAGCCACAATTGCCACAAAATTTTCGGCAAATCCATTACACTTTTTTTTTTTTTTAAGAAATGATAAGTGCACACAATTTTTACAACATTTTTACAACAAATTCTAAGTATCAGGTTGTTACTTATTGTTATTGTTAGATTAAAATAATAATCTAAATGTCAAATTTAAATTTGAACTAATAATAACTAGTTACCTGTGATTCATTGTGAAAATACTGTAAAAATATTGTGTACGTAGCACATTATATTTTTCTTTAATTTTTCCCCAGATTTTGGCATTCACTTTTTTTTTTCCCTACCATTTTCAGAAATACCATTGCCGACAATTCCTTTTTTTTTTTTTTTTTTTGGGCACTCACTCATTGCACTTCTCACACTCACACACCCGGGCAAATTGGGCAGACGAATTACGGCAATGGTATTGCCGTAATTCAAGTTTTTCTCTCTCCTCCATTTTTCTCATTCTCTCTCCTACTTTTTCTTGAATTCCGGCAACACTATTGCTGAAATTTAATCTCTCTCGTCACTCCCCTAAATAATTTCTAACAGTACCTATAACGCAAATATGTTTTAAATTTAGCAATATTTACCCAAATGACTCCATACTATTTGCATCTATTAAGAAACACGGTCTTCTTCAATCTTTTGGGCATGACTAATCAACTCTAATAAATGAACAAATTAAGTAGAAAACATTACTTTTATATAACGCAATCCAATCTATATATATCTAAAAGTTGAAGAGTAGTATTTATTGTTGTTATGCTTCAATTGAGGAGAAATTATAAGATCTACATGGTGAAGTAGTGATGTGATCCACCATTCCACTAAAAAACTTCCACTTGTTTAAAATTGTTAGTTCGAAATTTTTTTTAAACATAAATTAATTACTAACTCAACAATTTTAAACAAGTGAAAGTTTTTTAGTAGAATGGTGGATTACATCACTTGTCCACCAGAGAACTCTATAATTTCTCCCAATTGAGTCACATCAGTGTTTACATCATTATTTTTTTTCTTTTCAATTTTCCTATAATTGTTTTTAACATTTTTTTTTTTAATATTTACACTTCTCCAACCATTCTCTCTCCTTTACCTTTTCATCTCCTCACTACTTCTTCAATCTTTCTCCATCCCTTACCTTTTCATCTCCCCACTATCCTCTACATTAATATCATTCTTCCTTTATTTTTGACTCTTCTTGTTCACACCCTCTTACTATAAATTTGTCATTCTCTCTTCCATTTTATGCATAGTTTTCCCTTACAAAAAAAAAAAAAAAAAGGCTCTCTCTCTCTCAATTTTTTGGTAGATTTTTTAATTTTTCTTGCATCTCTGCTTTATGTTGATAATTTTTTATATTCTTTAAAACTGTACTTTGGGTTAATGCAATTTAGTTTTTTTTTTTAAATTGTTGTTGTTGATGTTTTTTTTTTTTTTTCTCTCTCTCTCTCTTTGATTGTTAAATGTTATCCTATTGCGTTCTAAAGAATTAAATATAGCATATAAAAATATAATATTATTCTATTACATAGCATGATTTGGATAATTTGGTATTTATTCTGTTACATAGCATGATTTTTTATAGTGCTCAATTTAAATGTTAAACTATAGGACTTTACTAATTTTTGTTTATTTTTAAATCCTTTGTGGTGGACAAAGTACTCGTAACAGTTGTTTTAAAAGTACTTTATAATGCCATTTATTTAGAGAAAAGTAAAGGTTAGTCAAACGAAAATAATCGGATGGATGACAAATTTTAGCTTTTACAATTTTATTTTAATTATTATTATTATTTTATAACAATGCATGCATAGAAATTTAATTCTTAGATTCTGCTAATAATTTTTTATTTGATATATTGGGTGGATGAAATTACAATATCTGCAAAGAAAATAACTTTAATAGATTATCAACAAAAAATTTATATCCTAATTGGTCCAATTAATCATTGTTAAGTTTTATTTTTATTTTTTTTTAGTTGCGTTTTTCAGTGTTTTGGATTGTAGGCAGAAAAAATAAGGTTTAAGAAAGTTTGTTTAAAACTAAAAGAATAATTTCTAAATTTTATATTCTTTTTAATGATTTACAAAATGTTATAAATAACTTTTATTAAAAAATGAATATTTTCTTTAACTTGTCTTCTAAATTTCTGAGAAAAATTGTACTATTTTCATTTTGGTATGACAAAATTTATATTTATGATTTATGATTGTTCCTATATTACATTTATAATTGTTTTTATAATAAATAAAAATATAATTACGAAATACATTACTCATTATTAAATTAGTTTAAATTGTAAAAAAAAAATTAATAATACTACCATAAAAACAATTATCACCCACAACGCGCAGGTTCATGGCTAGCGAGTTAATATTTTCAATTTTCATTAACAGCCCCTTTGAATTTGATAACTAATTAACTAGTGAATTCTTATTTTTCATGTCTCATATTCTTTTATTTTTCCAACTCATGGAGCCAACCTCTATAGTAGAAGCCACGTTCTATTTGTTTTGCATCATATATATAACTGCTAACAACAAAAACACGGACAAAATGGGCAAATGCCCTTTTCATGCAAAATAATCATGCGTTTGCCCTCCTTCTGAAACTAAATAGGGAACTGCCCTTGTTTTATAACTCGATAATACGAAAGTCGAGTTATAATAAAGAACTCGATAGTCGTATCATCGAGTTAGCTGCAGGTTCGTGCCACGCTGGACTTGCGAGCGTACGCCCAGCGCGGCATTTTGTTTTTCAAATCACTTAATAACTCGAGTAATGAATAATCGAGTAATATATCCGATTATCCATATATCGAGATACGCTCTTATTAAACCTGTTTTCAGACTTTTTTGTGTCAGGCGCACGGATATATGATTTTAACATAACTCGAGTATTGTAAGATCGAGTTATAAAGTATAATAGTTACTTGCGTATAATTTCTCCACCTTCTCCCATTTAGTGTGTCTGGAATCTGGATTTCTGCTGAACCTCCACTCTGCTCAGATCAACAGCTTTCGGACTCAACTGAAGTTTGTATCATCTCAGGTAGAAAACTCACAGCAGAATTTTAGGGCAATGATATTTTTATTTGATATTGTACTGAAATCTTTGGTTGTTTGTCGTAGAAAACTCAGATCAACACCTTCTCCCATTTGGTTGTTTGTTGCAGTAAACGTTGGCCACAAGAGAATGAAATCTTTACTATAGCAACATTTTGTATTGTACATAATCACATTGGTCGAACATTTATAACAACATTATGTATTGAACACAATGGGTAGACATTAACAACAATTTGTTTGCACATGGTCAAATGTTAGTGTTGGTGTTAGTGTTAGTGTTAGTATTTAATTTTTAGCATGTAATAGTACACAAATTTATGAATGTCTTTGTCGTGTATCATTTTATGCAGCAGTACATTATTTACCAACAGTTGATGCGCACAGTTAACTAACTTGATCATTTGGTGTTATTGTATTAAGTGTCAATGTCTGGTTCTGGCAACCCAGAAATCTATAGGCCTCATGATGTGTTCACTGCTATGGGTCGTTGTTGGGTATTAGAAGATGAGTTCAGCTATCCGATCAATCCGAATTTGCGAAATAGTGCTTATGTTCACAATACCATGAGACAGGAGTGGGCTTGGTTATTTCGTGAACAGCAAATGTTTTATGATGAGCTGGTTGGTTTTAAGTTGCCAGTGCCTCGGCAACTCGCATCGCAGATGCCTAGAGACACGATCGACGAACTTCGTCAAGCATTGAACCGCATAAGGGAAGAAAATAATCGAATGAAGATACGTCTTAATCGATATCGAACCCAAGTCGAGATTCGAGAATCAGTGGAGGAAGGGTGGTACGAGCATGCACAGTTCATGCAATCACTTCTTGCCGATCCCATTTATCAGTCAGACGTGGAGATGTCAGATGAAGAGTAATCGTGTCGTGGTGTTATTAGATTTTGTTGGAGAACTATTTTGCTTAACTATGTATGTGTGTCACCGTTGTTGCATTTGTACTATGTAAACCTTATTATTGATTGTGAGGAGCATGCACGTTATTCGTAATCTAGAGTATTTTCACATAACGCATAAAAGTTAAATATTCCCACACGTGATGATTTTCAATAAGCACGTACGACATAACACAGAAAACTTAAAATAACTTACACTAACATTATTAACTTAACACTAGACATAACACACACACCACATAGACATTCATTCTGACAAGTAGTCCTCATAGTTGAGGACATTGTTACGTTCTGCCAGAGTGAGTTGCCTGTTCGTTGCGGCGGCCAGCTCCTCCGCTAGTTGTAGCATATGATACCTGGACCTACGAAGTATCATAAGATTGTTTTCTTTTTTTATTTTAGTAACTGCACGCTCATATTGGTGCATGTTTCGTCGTGGCAATGCGAGTGAGCTACGGTCAACAAGAGGCGCTCCGAGTCGCAGGAGATCATTGTGTAGAGCGTTGGACTCATTCATGCGAAAGTCCCACTCTCGCCGCAATCCTGCATAGTATTCCCTTTCGTCAGAATCTCTTTCCCTTCTATAGTTATCTGGAAAATGAGGTAGCATCCAATTGCGCATTGACATTAGAAAATGTGACTTTAGATCGGTATGTGTAGATGTTTTGCAAGGGTAGATGTAAATGAGACTTTATATAGGGGTTTTGCAAGGGCAAGTATTCACGTGGATGTGACTATATGTAAGAGTAAGTGTTCACGTGAATGAAGATGATATGACTCGACAGTGTATTGTTCAGTGGCAAGGTGTTGATGAGTACATGCAAAACTACAAACATGACTTGGTTGTACAGTGGCGTCTGTTGGTGCATGTGATTCGCTGAGGTTGCTGTTTGATATGGCTATAGCTTGTGCTACAGCAGCGAGCTGGTGATGTGTACTGCAAAAGAGGTTGCGTATTTATTCACGTTAATACTACTCAACATTGATATGCTTCATCTGACATGACTTGATGAGATATTGCTGAGCTGTGATAAATGTATCATAAACTTTTCAGGGATGCTGCATCCTTGAAAACGGTGCATTGCAAAAGCTGTTAAGCGTGCATTGCAAAAGGTGTATTGACGTGCGTGTAGGTGATATGATTGGATAGGGTTAAACAGTGCGAAGCACTTGAGCATGAACTTTTCAGTGATGCTCTGTGTATTCACGTGAGTGTGGATGGGTAATTTTGGACAGGGTTCAACAGTGCTGAGCTTTCCACTGTAGCTACACTCATTGCTCCCTATCCACACTTTTGGGAAGTGGGATTAAAGAAAGCTGATAACAACATTTGGTTTTGTAATGGTTGGTAGGATTTTGTTGAATACCATTCTATTTGATATGATTATATATTTTAGCCTCCAGATATGAAGGAAATTCGAACTTCCATGTTCTTATATTTGATAAGACTGCCACTGAGATTCAATATCCACCTACTCAGAATTGTAAATCGGAAGATCATCAGGTAGAAATAATAAACTTAGATGAAGATGATACAAACTCATCATGGGTATCTCGCGGCCGCATAATATGGTGAGCCTTTATACATAATGTGATCATGATGTCACACTTCAATGTCTTCTACTATTACCCTCTATCAAAACATATTTAGCAATGAGATTTGGAAGGGATGGGTTGCATTTTCGAAAGCACAATAATTTAGAAGCAGGAGATGTCTGTGTCTTCAAGGCGATCGAGAGGATGCATGTTGTGCTTAGTGTCTCAATATATCACGTGGTTGACCACCAGAGTTTGGACGAGGATAACATGTTTAAATTTTAAACTAGTGATGTTTATGCTTATATTTAATTAGGGACATTGATCACTAGTATGGTTTATATCTGATGGATGTGGTTTTAAGACTGTTCTCTGACCGGTTTGGCATGTATTGATGAAGACTATTTAGCATTCCTGTGCGTCATCTGACATGACTTGACGAGACAGCGCTGAGCTGTGTTAATTGTATCATAAACTTTTCAGCCATGCTCTGCATCCTTGAAAACGGTGCATTGCAAAAGAAGGCATATCTGTGCATTGGCATGTGTGTAGGTGATATGACTGGACAGGGTTCAACAATGCGAAGCTGTTGAGCATCACATGCAGCACTACGAACATCAGTGTAGCAACTGTGGACAGCTCACCCCCAAAATCTTGCTTACACTGTTGAGGGATCCTCTGCATCGTTGAAAATAGTGCATTGCAAAATGTTGCATATCTGTTTATTCACGTGAGCATGGATGATATGACTGAACAGGGATTAACAGTGCCGAGTTGTTGAACTGCGAAAATGACTTAGCTGAATAGTGTAGAGCTGTGTTAGCCTTCTCCAATCTCAGTTGCTATTATGTGCACCGAGTGTAGCAACACTGGAGGGTTTTATCCCCATATTCCCTTACAAACATTTCAGGGAGCTTTGGAGCAACGCTCCAACAAACCAATAACTTGAATGAAACATTTTAGAGGCTAATCAGGCTTTTAGGCCTTTACCCTATTTCTAAGCAAACCAAATACTATGAAACAGTGTGTTGTGTGAGCCATATGGATTTTCAGTAACTGAGTGGTTAGTTTGGTTTGGACGAGTCTTTCTGTAATGTATCTATATAAAGTAGGACACTATAAGAACTAAGATACACGGATACGTGTATATGATACCGCGACTCAAACAACTCATATAAATGAATTATTTGTATTATTGAATCATATGTGCGGTTGGTCTATGTGCTTTGAATGAGTCTGTATGTATTGAATCTATTAAATTTTCACATAAACTTAGCCAAAACTAATGAACAGTTAATCTTTAGAGTTGCAAAAGTTGAACGTACATAATCATCATTTGTCAGACATTAACAACAACATTATGTATTGCACATAATGCGTAGTACATAATGCGTAGACATTAACAACAACGTCTAATGTTCGTAGGTAGAAATTTTTGGAAATCATCATTGCTTGAATCTGAGAAGTCTGAAATATCTGTTTCATCATCTAATGTAGTAATTTCATTAATAGACTTGATGGCTCGCTGTTGCGCCTTCCCCTTTAGATGTTTCCTAGCTTTTTGGATTGCATGAAAACGGTCTAGTCGTCTTTGCATTTGATTGTTCTCTTGTTCAAGACGAGCAAGTATGTTGGCAGGTTCATCTCTAGGTAACTCGGCTGAGCGTGCCATAGGAACTCGTAACCCGTGCCATCGACAATACACCTCTAACTCACACCTCTTCTCGTATAGGGTTGACTATGGTGGTTCCGCTTGTTCTGCAACAGTGAACTCTATTGCGGTGGTATCTGTACTTAGTTTTGTAGGTTTCCCGACCATGATGTGCCCGACGCTTCCAAGACTCTCGTACGTGTATATTGGCATATTAACGAAATCTCTCTTCTTCCCAACCCATATCCCTCCATAGTGGTCTCTGTATGTATGTAGTTGTTGATCTGTTGGAACTTGTGATGATGCATTTGTTGAAGTAGAACCAAACTTGTTTCGCATTGTACACTTTGATGTTGAGGCGTTGCGACTCATAGCTTAATCAATCTACGAAGTAAGCGGGGTAGAAAGTTAACATTATATCAACATTTATAACCTCATTTCACGGTCTACTATTTAATTAAATTTTTAATGAAAATATGATGCATGCCGTACAGTCCAGGTGGGGACCAAATTCAGAATAGTATAATTGCTAATTTAAGAGCGACAAAAATATCCAATCACCTAAAAATACATGGCTGAAAAGCAAAACCTCCAATACAAACAGTTGCCCTAAGTGCATATATAGCTTGAGCCCCTCCACTCGGAGGAAAATCTCCTAGGTGGTTCATCGTCAACAACAAACCCTGAAAACCAATTGTGCTTTCACAAACCTTCAATTTGTATTAATAATTACTATAATCTAATAACATGTGAGTGCCGTACAAAATTATGAAATAAATATTTTTTACACACTGACTTGGATCTACTTCATGTTATATAGAACCATTGCAATAATACTAATAATAGTAACGATGGGCATGAAACTAGCCATCATATTAATATATGAAACTACTTTCCACGGATACCATGTTTGTCAAATTGCCACTCAAATAACAAAATATACAACTGCCTTAAAACTAGTTCATATAACTGTCATACAATCAAATGAATTTGCTACAACAACTACAACAAATTCGTCCCCGCCTTCGGTACAATGGGCAATGGCAATCATGAAGAGTCAGACGGTGGAGACGGTGGAACCGGACGTCTATAGTCAGCTACGTCCGCTCGGAGAGCTGCAACCTCGGCAAGAAGACCATATAGAATTTGCCCATGGGTTGCCTGAGTTGTCATAATGGTCTCCATCATAGCATGAAGAGAGGGAGGAAGAGGGCATGTATGTGCTGCATCAGCAGTGTCAACATCTATCTCATCATCACCATCCTCGGCAATAGCAACTGCGGGATCCCCATGCATGTCCTCATCTGGAACATCTCCAGTAGTAGACCGTACTCGTGGTGTCTTGGATGGACCAACACTAGGGTCAACAACCTTCTTTTGGGCACTTCGCTGTTTCAGAAATTTCGCTCCTATGGGGGATTGGATGTGAACCAACTCTTGGGAAGGAAAATCCTTTAATCCTAAATATTTGAGGACCCTATGGATGAGAACTGGAAAAAACAAACCATGCCTCTTATACTTGCTCCTACGCACCTCCACAATGGTTTCGATGAAAAGGGAAGGAAAACAAATGGAACTATTGGTGACGAGGGCGTAAAGAAAGAAACACCTATGTATAGGGATTGTATGGATATGAGAGATAGGGAAAATGTTGTGACAAGCTATCCTAAAGAAGATATAATTAAGCTCAGTCAACTCACTTGAGCTAATACTTCGGTCAGAACCCCGAGTGACTGATCGTCCACAAAGGACATCCATAACATCATCAACATGAGGAGACATAGTGTATGGATAAGTAGGTCTACAAATTATAGGTACATCAAGAGCTTTAGATACGCGTTCCCTAGTTATTGTAAACGGTACACCACGAATGGACGATGACACCTTGTGACCCACAAGATCCTCATGCACCGATAGATTCGAATAGAATTCTCTAATCAAGTCAGCTGGAGGGGGTTGTATGTTTGTACACAGGGACAGCCAATGCCTAGACTGTATATTCTCACGGATGGAAGGATGCAGTTCATGTAGATTGATTTGCCTTTCTCCCCAAATACGCCTACGCTTATTCAAGGTTTCAAAGGTTTGCTCATTTTCGGGCGTGAGGAACCTTGATTGATCAAACACCACTTCAGGTTCAGATGCAACTTTGCATTTTCCCCTCTTAGCCCTCTTCGGAGCCATAACTAACTGATGGTCAGTAGTGGAAACACGATTAGCTCACACAAAAACATAACCAAATACCGCATTACGATGAGATAAACAATGAAGTTTGAAGCAGAGAAAAAAAAATTTCCAATTTAACGCACTACCATGTGTATAAAATCATCCATACAATATACTGTCTAGAGCAGTTTACAACAACACAATGAAAAAACAATATTCTTATTCATGGGTTGTTTAGTTGGTTAAATAAATGTAATGCATTTTGGTCCGAGTGGACCTGTAATTTGAAGATAGAGATCTAGAGTATATGAACTTTAGTTGAACTCAAAAGAGCCAACATGCACCGATCGCAAGCATTCTAACAGCATGTTCGACATTATAATACAGGAAACATACAAGTGGATGTAGGACCTGACACGTTTTCAAAATTCCTAGCTACATGTAGTAAGTTTCACCAACTTGAACAAAAAACTTTAAATTGCACAATGTACAGTTCAGGCATTCAAACAGCATAAGGACTAGCAATGGCGCCACTGGCAATTTCACTTTGTATAAGGATACTAGTCGAAGACAACCTACTAAGAAAAATGCATTTGACTACCCAAACACCCATCTTCATCACAATCTACATAGACAATGAACTTTGAAGCATGAATAAAAATATTGACAATAACGCACCACGAATGTGTCATTTTAAAGACAACAAAATGTTAAAAGACTCTTACAATGTAAAATATTCAAGGAACTTCCGCAGGAAATTGTCGATTCTGGCCGGATGCAGCGACAGCAGTCGAAGATGTAATTTCGCACACTGCAGGTTCTACAGAACAATGGGGTTTATACGATAAATCCCGAGAATTACTCGATGATAGAAAAATCGAGGTACTAAAACATAACTCGATTTCTAGATAGTCGAGGTACATGAAGTGTACATTTAAGGAATCACGTTATATGTAACTCGACTATTAACATATCGAGTTATGTTAACTGGGCTTCCCCATCAAGACCAGATATTTTGGACTGGTCCAGATGCAGTCCAAGAGGAATCCAACTGTACCGGAGGGTCTACACAGAACCCGATTTCTTCGAAACCGAGTTATGTGTACTAACTACCTCGATATATAGGAAATCGAGTTACGTAGACTATTACATTCTAATATTTATAAAAAAATACACGCGAAAACTCGAGTTTTAAAGACTCGAGTTTTATAAATGCTGCTATAGGGCTTAAAAACGCCACTATAGGGCTCCCTGACATGGTATTACACTTACAAAATTGAGTTATACAAATTTTCCAGAAAAACGCTGCTATAGGTATTAAAAACGTCACTATAGGACTTCAAATCGCCACTATAGGACTCCCTGACATGGTATTGAACACTGTTAACAAAATTTTTGCAGTAAAACGCCGCTATAGGACTCTAAAACGTTACTAAAGGACTTAAAAACGCCACTATAGGGGCGATAAAACTAATTGAAAATAGCCCAACATTTAAATCTTCCTTTTGCAAGAGCTTAACTGAATAGGGAATTATGCTTAATTGAAGGAACTCGAGAGAGGATAGTTTCTCTTCCATTTACTCTGAGGCCTGTTCTTTACTTCTTTGATGCGTTCCTTATCTAAACCATTTTGGTGGAGAGTTTGAGGTTAACTGTCAAAAATGTCTCGCGCCAATTAATTTGTTAACTTATTCAACTCAATGAAAATAAACATTTTTATGACCAGACCCCAAGAAGGGTAAATATACATTCTTCAACAATGTTAGGGACTTAACTTTTTCTTTTTCCTTTTTTTTTCTTTTTTACAAGCTTGTTGGCTGAAATTACAAATTGTGATTAGATCAACATATTTATAACATGAATCTTGATTCTATTTTTGTTATACACCAATCATAATATGTCACTTCAACAATTTTTAACAAATTTGTGTTACTAGATTGGAAAATTTATACATATGAGCAATTTATGTAGAACATCTTTAAACCATTTACTCCTAATTTTCAGTAAAATGCGAGTAAACCAAATCGGTATACAAACACAGTCCTACTTATTCAAAGGTGAGTAGGGTTGTCCCCCTTTCTTACTCTCAATTTGATGTTGTAAAAATCATCTATTTATAATTCCAACTTGGTAAACTTGGGCTTTTGACATGAGGATCATTCAAAATAGGTCATGTTATGTACCAAATTGGTGCAAAAGTCTACTTAGAAACCCAACTAACAAGAAAACCCAACATGCAATATTTGGCTATTGTTTTTTTTTTTTTTTTACTTTATCGAATCACATGTGGCATTTGCCTACTCGAAGAGAGGTCTTTGGAGGGAATTTTTAGAAGTGTGGTTTGTAAGGCCCAACATTTAAATCTTTCTTTTGCAAGAGCTAAACTGAATAGGGAATTATGCTTAATTGAAGGAACCCGATAGAGTTGGATGCTCTTAGTTGATATCAAATTCAGTTCGGCAAGTGATTCTAAGGGTTTAAAACTTAATTGCAATAGCTTATGCCCAACCTTAGAAAGTTGGCAGATAGTATCGTAACTAATTTCATCACAATTTGGTAAATATAAAGATAGACTCCTAAGAAAATTCAACAGCAAGAACCAGATCCGATATGGCACAGCTGGTACATAACACTTTTGTCATAGTTTATATTGGTATAAATAACTCCATATTGATTAGATGCATTCCTAGTATCAATGACATTACATAGCAACTCAGCTTTGCTTTCAAACAGTACAGCATGCCAGGGATGTTGATATAACAAAACATCAACCTTGGCCACAGTCCATTCCAAAAACAAAAAGGGAAAAAAACAGATGAACATATTAGTTGCAAAATAAACACATCCAAAGTTGAACGTTTAACATAGTAGTTGCAAAATAAACACATCCAAAGTTTAACTATGTTATAAACACATCCAAAGTTTAACTATGTTATAAACACATCCAAAGTTTAACGTTTAACATAATAGTCGCAAAATAAACACATCCACTGTTTAACATTAAACATAGTAGTTGCAAAATAAACACATCCAACGTTTAATGCAACCACCATAACCACTTATTCGATTTATCTGAAAATGTGGACCTTCAACACAACATCGTCCCTCATGATCAGCTCAAATACGCAAACATCTCCTACTTGCAACGTATTTTCCCTCGCAAATGCAGACCACCCAGCAGATACGACACATGATGAACCCGCACTTCGTTCATAAATGTATAACTTCACAGGCCATAATTGGTCCACAACCTGCAGCTTCACTGTGAGTATACTTCCTTTGCTGTAGTCCTTGGTAAAGCCTTCTCTTGGTAGGTAGTTGATAATGGACCAGGGTAAACTCTGAACAAAAAAGTTGGAAAGCGATATTTAAAAAAATTGTTGAACCTAAGATGAACCTAAGATGTTAGATATATATACATCTTTTCCCCTAAAACACAACTATGCAAATCATTTGCAACAAGTATCTGTACATGCTTTCTAACTGATCTATGTAAAAATCAAAGTAAAAATGAGGGCATGACTAAAACCCAACAATTTATGTGAAGCTGAAAGCTTACCGCACGGTCCTTGCCATCAATGTATGATGGATGAATGGTCACAGTGAAAAGGGGATTCTCCGATTTAAAAGCATTGGCTCTCACAAGATTTTCAGCTACACCACCATCTTTCTTAGGACATTGGTCAAATTCAAGTTTAACTAACGAACTGCTTGTGCATCCTACTCGATTTCCTCCAACCCCATGAGCTGATCCTGAAATGACATGAAATTATTAGTAAACAGGCTAATAACAATCAACCAATTCCTTACAACAGTGTGAGATTCATACCTGAACCCTCTCCCTTAGTAAAGACATCCAAGATTTGAACAGAGTCATCATCACTCTCATTATCTTCCACCCTACAAGGTTGGACTTGGTCATCTACAGTATAGTCTACTTCTGTTGCAGTGGCATCAAATATGAGTACATCAAACTCTGAATTTCCAATATATTTGAAAACCAGCAAGTGCCCCACGGTTACACCATGACAGCTTGCAAATTCGCACCAACCATTTTGAAACCAAACCCCCCCATCGTGTTTTGTCACCTTCACTTTCCAATTTGTACCATTTGGAATCCTAAGAAAGGCCGTATCGGACAAATCAACTCCATATTGAAGTATAAACTTTGTTGGAATCCGCTGTAAAAAAGAATCTCCATAACATTAATGCAGGCTTTGTAAATAAACACATGCATTTGAGTTCGAATATATTCTCGTTGTGCAGCAACCATTACAGGAAATCTAACACAAAATCTAACAACTGAGATGTAGAGGATGATGTTAGTGCAATGAAGTTCTATTACTTGAATGAGTTAAAAGCATTGTTTGAAATTAGATGTTTCTGTTTTTGATTTTGGTGTCTGTAGAGTTCAATATTTAAATAAACACATGCATAAAGGTGTATCATATCATGAGCTTCAAACCAATGGCACATATACGAATTACATATTCATACATACCTTTATACAGCTACATTTTTACCCCCTACCATTAAATTACCCTCTGCTCTGTTTTCATTGAACATGTTTAGTCTAGATCAAGCATTGACAAACAATTGGAAACTTAACAACAACAATAACAATAAAAGACTTAGTCTGAAATTAAGAACGAAATATAAAAATTATGTGTGTGTGTCTCCAAGAGAATATTGTATTTTATGAATTGTCACTCTCTACCATTACATATCCTCAGTATAGTTTTAATCCATATTTTAAGAATTGTCTGCAAGCATTTGATGCTTTCTGACTAACTACTTAAGTATTGACAAACAATTTAAAACATAAAAAGAAAAAAAACAACAAATAGACTTAGTCTCAAATAAAATAACTGTAAGATAAATATATTTTATTAAAAACTTACTATCTAAACTCAACAAACAAAACTTGACAATTGCAGAGGAATGAAACACAAAAAATGTAAATCACAACAACAAATGTAACATACGTATTGCAAACTTAAAGTTTTTATGTCTACATGTAACAAATGTACAATTTTTTCAAAAATAAGAAAAACGAAGATCAAATGGACGACGTCTATTAGCATGTTAGTTTCAGAGATAAACAAGAGCATGAATTTAAGTATAACTTACAATCTTGCCTTCTTGAAGAGCTCGAGGCAGAATAATCTTGAAAAAGTGTGGGGACCTCATCGTAGGATTAGCAGGACCATCCTCATTGTTTCTTCGCCATTGAGAAGCCATTGTTCTGGTTCTCCAAAGCCCGGTGCTTTTCGCTGAGAAGTTCAACGGTTCATTCTTCATAGGTTCAGAACTAAATAGAGTCCAGCAATCTGCTTGGGCTTTCACATAACCCGAGTATTCAATACTCGAGTTATGTGCACTAAAAATCAGAGGAATCCATGTTGTGTGCAGTGTAACATTAAAGGAATCCATGTAGTGTTGTACGGCTTGCAAGTAACTCGATATCACGAATATCGGCTTATCTTTAATAACTCGATAATACCGAAACCGAGTTACGTGAACTATTGTTCCACACCCAGCCCTCCGTATTTGGACTGATCCCAGATGCAGTCCAAGAGGAATCTCAGTTTCCCGAGGGTAACACACATAACTCGGCTATAGAAAAATCGAGTTACGTGCAATGTAAACCAGACCAACCTACACAATTTATCATATAAAGTGTCTTCCACATAACTCGGTTATTCGTTATTCGAGTTATGTGTAGTGTAAATTTGTAACTGTCTTCCCATAACTCGATTACCAATAAAGCGAGTTATTTAATATGGGTGACTACACATAACTCGGTTATAATAAGATCGAGTTATGTTGACAGACCAATTCAATTTCTTAGTAGAGCACGGTCTTCCGTATAACTCGGTTGTACAGAAATCGAGTTATTTAATCTGGGCTTAACCGCCCAGCCCTCTGTATTTGGACTGATCCAGATGCAGTCCAATAGCAATCTCAGTTTCCAGAAGCGTACTACACATAACTCGGATATTCTGAAATCGAGTTACGTGGAGTGTAAACCAGCCAAACGCTATACATCACATTAACTGTCTTCCACATAACTCGGTCATTCGTAATTCGAGTTCTGTGAAGTGTAAATTTCTAACGGTGTTGCACATAACTCGGTTACTAAGAAAGCGAGTTATTTGATCTGGGTGACAACACCTAACTCGGGTATAATAAAATCGAGTTATGTGGAGTACAACACAACCCAATTCAATGGTCTTCTGTATAACTCGGTTGTAAAGAAATCGAGTTATTTAATCTGGGCTTAGCCACCCAGCCCTCCGTATTTGGACTGATCCAGATGCAGTCCAATAGGAATCTCAGTTTACATAATGTACTACACATAACTCGGTAATTTAGAAATCGAGTTATTTGATCGGGGTATTACCCAGCCCAACCCAATTTCTTAATCGTGAACGGCCTTCTGTATAACTCGGTGATTAAAAAAGCGAGTTATTTGATCTCCACTTAACTCGGTAAGTTGAAAATCGAGTTATGTTCATACATTCCCAGTGTACACTCCCATACAGCATTGGCCTGCTCATAAGGTACTGAAAGTGGACCTGTTCACGACCATACTATACAACAACTCATATCTACTTCCAACCACATCCATCAATTAGTCATTCCCTCCTTTCCATTTATGTGAATAAGAAAATCATCCATACGAGCATAATTGTAATATTATTAACTTTATACATTTAAATCCGTTGATGTACAAAAATAACTTTGTCAATTGTACGTTTTAAACATTATTCACAATTTTAACTTGAAACTCTGACAGCATACGACAACAATGGTTTTAGGCAATCATGGAGTCTGCGCATTTGAGTTACACATTTTTGTTGTTCTCTTCAGCCAGTCTAACCACTTCATCCATGGTGCGTATAAAGTCTGGCACCTTCGGCACACAGGACATGGCAACATTATTGGAACTACAAACCTCCCGTTGTTGCACGGCTGCCTCGTTTCTGCATAGTAACAAACACAAAAATTAGTATACAACCCACATTAATTAATAGCATGTTACAGTTACACCTTGGCCACAATTAGCAATCTTAATCAAAACATATACAGTTAGGGAAATAGAGACCCCATGAATAGAAGAATATGTACACCACAAACAATAAGATTGGAAGAACACCAAATCTGACAGAATACTTGGAATGGTAATAGGTAGAAGTTAAGGGTAACTGCAACTACTTGACGAACTCATCACAAGATTGCCCAAAGTGTAGCTAAATTTGATACAATGGTATTACTATCATGGTTCCAAACTAAAAATTACTCCATGAATCTTACTTATAACTCATAATTAACCTAAACATGTAAAGAAGAACAACTTATGATACCCCCTTGCTATGAACTGTAATTGTTACCTGCTACGTAGCACCACGGCTTGTTGATGCCACATTTCGCGTCGGACATGTACGCCGGTTATGACCCTCTTGCCGACACAACCCACACTTCAACTGTGGTCCATTCTCAATCCACAATGAGGTTGGCAACTCCCTATCCTCGTCATCCATCTCATTGCGGATTCTCGTGGACGTTGGCCGACCTTTCTCACGGATCAACCGCGGGTTTGGCATCACGGTTCTCCTTTCTTCTGGCTCCGGCCATTCTAACCTATCTTTAAGTGGTTGGAAAATTGGCTCGTAGCTATGATATCGTTCTTCCACGCGGTAGAAACGATCCATATACTCAGTGGCATCGTGGTTATGCTTGGCACAAACTGCTATCAAGTGTGAACAGGGGATCTTGTTTGCTTCCCATTTGCCACATGTGCATGTCATGTCCATGAGGGAAACCCTATGGGTGTGATCTCCCCCGCCAGTGTTCAACAATGAACACTGGGTCTCCACTGTATATAACTGTTGTTGCACGCTCATCCGTCTAACTATATGGAGCTTCGCCTTCTCTTGATTTGCCTCGAACTTGTCATAGGCATATTTGCACCACACTTGCCCCTCTTCCAACTGCTCTAGGGTTTTGTTTCGACGTTCGTCAAAGTACGAGTTCACCTTGTAAAATGTGAACTTCACCATTGCAGTTATCGGCAAGCTACGTGCGCCCTTAAGTACCCCATTGAAGCACTCTGACAAGTTGGTTGTCATTGCCCCATATCGGTGCCCATGGTCATGTACAAGTGTCCACTTTTCTTGATTTACCTCCTTCAGATAGTCGTACGCATCCGGGTTGACATTCTTGATGCAATCCATGGTGTTTTCAAACTTCCTAACTTGATTTGCAGTTGCTGCCTTCCATACCAAGTTCTTCAACGGCACACTATTGAAGTTTGTGTTCACATTGCTTACTAAATGGCGGAGGCAATACCGGTGATGGGTTAAGGGCGGTTGCAAGTAGCCCCTAGTGGTGTCATCAAAGCATGATTGTATCCCACGATGCCTGTCGGAGATTATACATAAATTGGTCCGGTCCGTAACATAGGTCAGCAGGCATGCCAAGAACCATCCCCATGTCTCCGTGCTCTCACTTTCGACAATGGCAAACGCGAGTGGATAAACCTCGTTGTTACCATCAGTTGCCATTGCTATCAACAGCTTTCCTTTGTACTTGCCATAAAGGTGCGTTGCATCTATGCTTATCACTGGCCTGCAATGCCTGAACCCTCTAATACACGGACCGCCAAAACGTGGAGTTGAATATACAAGTCCCCGGGACACGAGGGTCACACTTTAACGTGGTTACAGTGTCCGGATCTGCATCAGACAATGCCGCTAGAAACCGTGGCAATTCCGCATAGGACTCGTCAAAATCCCCATAAATACGCGCAACTGCCTTCTGTTTGGCTTCCCAAACCTTGTACATAGTTACATCATGCCCGTGCCTTGCATGCAACATACTACGCAAGTCCCTTACCTTTCGGGTTAGGTCCTCCCGTACATACTTCTCAAGTGCAATAGAGATGAACTTTGAATCCATCATCCGCCCATCAGTCGGTACCTGGAGGGATGAGCAACTGTGGGGAGCCGGACATTTACTGATCTGCCACAACCCGTGCTTCTTGCTGCAAATGGCCCGAATTGACCACATACATGCCTCATGTATGCACCGCACTACTAGCCTATTGGTGTCAGACTTTATGACCCTATATTGCTTATTATGCTCCACAGAGTAGAGGGTCAACACATACTGAACAGAGGCTTTATTCTTGAATAGCATCCCGATGGCCAGGTGGTCACCTTTATGCCAACTTGTAAGATGCCCTGTACCCAGTGCAGGTGATGGGTCCTTAATATTGTCCCATGTGTTTGATGTGAACCATTCTGGGATAGGAAATGTATTAGGGCAATCATCCTCGTTGTTTTCGTTAAGTGGTACATTGACCTCTGCGTCGTCCACTGCTCCATCAGTATCAATGAACTCTTCGTACACATCTTGGCTGGCATCAATTTCAATTCCCCCATCCAAATGAACTTGTGTATGTTCATACGTGTGACTAGACCCTCCAACGGATCGTGTATGGGTGGCGCCCAACACTTCCGATTCGTCAACATCATTAGCTGCACTGCATGGTTGATTACCGTAAGGCAACGGCGTGACATCGGCAAAGGAAGGCTGCATGTCAAGCGGCGATGAGTGTGGCGCTTCCACCCCACTGCCATGTTGAGAACTTACACCAGCTTGGAACCCAACAGCCTCAACAGTTACATACAAATCAGACGCTATGAATTGGGGGGTCCGCTTAATCACTGTCCACATCATGTCCACGTCAGCATCGCAACCCAACGGATTTGAGTTGTAGACAACCTGAGTACTCACAAGTATCTGGGGGGCACGGTACACGATGGATATCTTATGTGACTCCCTGTCCAACCCTAGAGATTCCATTATCTTCCGATGCATTTTTCTCAAGTGTGTTCCGCATTTCAACTCAATGAACTTCTTCTTCACTGACTCGCCTCTATAGGACAACCCATGCAAGTCGTGGAAATACTGCTCCCCATCATAGTAAACGTAGAAGCAATGACGACCCATGGTAGACCTGGAGAAGGACAATTAATTGTAGTTATCATGCAGAAGATATAAGGTTATGTTAGTGACAATTAAACGTTTACAAACGCACTATAATGATATCCTAAGTATTCCTAACAAACTTGATTCGTTTGTACACAATCATTGGCCTTTTAGGGGAGATGTTTCACAACAAAGTATAAGTGTATGATGCAATATGGTCAGCAGAAGCTGTTCACCTCACAGGCTTTCTTTTTCAGAACCCACACACTTAAGCCTTTCAGAACTGAAAGAACCATACAATTTAAACCTCTTATTACTTGTTACATCATTGTTGATACCTATGAATAAATGCATATATCATCATAGAAATTCAATTGACAATGAAAGTTTGTTTATATATATGTTCCCAATTATCCATACATCCATTACTAGATCTATACACATGGAGGAAGAATATGTATACAATGTCAATATCACACACACACACACACACACACAAACAGGATAACACAATTTGTCATTCATTTTTGGGAAAATTGTTCTACTTATTTTCAGTATATTGACCTTTTTTTTAAATTCCTAACAAATTGTTTCAAAAATGGGTGGTTACTGTGTGGTCTAAGGCCATATATTATATATAAACTATGCTTACATGTGTGTGTGTCTATATATATATAAATAATCATATATATATATATAAATAATCATATATATACACACACATACACACACACACATATATATATATATAAATAATCATACACACACACACACACACACATATATATATATATATATCCGACATTATGTGTGTGTATATATATATACACCCTAAACACACACATACATGTGATCATATATGGGTATGTAAGTTTGTCTATATATAGATACATATCCCAACCTATTGGTGTATATATATATACACAGACACAGTGTCAGAACCATAGTAAGAAAGTCATCACATTTATGCTAAAGTGCCAATCCAAATGTAATTACAAAATTATGTAAGTAAGTTAAGATATACCTGTCAGGAGAGATAAGTATTGATGAGAAGAAAGGGACCACAGCTATGGCACGCTTGGTGAGGGTACAAGTAGAAGAGGTAATGAACTTACAGGCTTACAGGCTTTCTTTTTCAGAAACCCACACACTGAATGTAACCCAGCACTAAAAGAGGCAGACACGTGCATGGATTCTGAGACGCGGGGTTGGGTGAATCATAACTCGATATCTCGGATATCGATTTTTAATAAAACTCGACTTCAGTAGTATCGAGTTACTGTTGACGCGACGTATTGACGTGACGAGCGCAGAAACTCGGTAGTTCAGAAATCGAGTTACTTGCAACCGTCAATGCTGTAACTCGATTTCTGAGAAATCGAGTTTCTGTTTGCATTTCCGCTACATAATGCTAGATTGACTCCACTAGTAAGAAGGTGCATCCAGCAGCTCAAATACGCAAGGAGTTCCACCATTTCGTGTTTGTAGACCGGGATGGGACGTACTTATGTTGTGTTTAATGGCCGTGTTCCAGGCATATACAACAGTTGGGTAGATGCGAGCAAACAAGTTCATAAATTCCCAAATGCCAATCACAAATCATATAAAGATCGAAGGGAAGCAGAAGCCGCATACATGGAGTATTTGTAGTGTAATGGTATGGACGAACATGGTGGTGCATCCGCATCGTCGGCAACTCCAAACATATCAACCTCAGCTCCAACTAGCACTTTTCCAAGCGAAGGAACTAACTACGGCAGTGGAGACATTAGGAACTCCTTGTTAAGGTATCAGTTGGAAGTTGCCATTGAGGAGCGTGACCATGCAAGAAGGATTGCAACTTTGAATGCGAACATGTTGAATGAAGTGGTGGCTCATGTTGTGGGGGATGATGAAGTTGATGCACCTATGGGACAACGTATGGGTAAATGAATGCAAAAGTATATCTTCATGTTGTTGTATTCATTAAGATATGTATACTTGCAAGTAACTAGGTTCGTGTGTATGGTTTAACTAGAAATGTTATCGTTTTTCAGCTGTTTACCTACCAGATATGTGTATATGGGAAAGTAACCTTATTATTTTTGTTTCAGCACTACTTTGGTCTTATTCGGTCCGTTATATGTACTTTGGTCTTATTCGGTCCATTATATGTACTTTGGTCTTATTCGGTCCACTTTGGTCCTATTCGGTCTACTACATTATATTCCCTCTATTTGATCGTAATTCGTAACTAATGGTCAGCATTGCTCGTATGAGATATATTTGGTTCACTTCAGTCCATCATTCTATATTTACAAAATACCAGATCAGCCTATACACAATGAGTCACGAGTAATGAATGTACATGACATTAAAAACAATAATAACTTGCAAATTATCTGGATGAATGATTTTGAAAATCCACTGGGAGGATTCACTGCAATCCATACCAATCAAAGGAAACACGATCGGCATTGAAAAAGATAAGATTGGAATTGGTCATACATCAAAAATCGGCCTACATCAGAAAAATTTATGTCAAATCTGGAAAATTGAGTTAAAGTCCATAACAAAATACTTGCAATTGGTCATACATGGAATTGGTCATCTAGTAAGACATCATAAAAATTTCATACGTAGAAGATAGAAAGTCCAAAAACAAAATAACCATGAATAAAGATTGACACCAACCAACTAAAAAAACAAATAACACATCAAGATATAAAGATTCTTCAATCCCAAACACAGTAAATAAAACCAAAAAGTATGATGCAACTTGTAATATTATTCAAAATTAAAGAAAAAGTTACACCTAAAAATTCAAAATTACTTGAAAAGTTAACATTACATGGATAAGTGTATGATGCAAAATTGATGTTGGAAAAATTTATACACAAGCGTCCACTTTTTGCTGGTGACTCCCATTGGGAGAAACCAATGGGAGTCCCATCTTTGCATGCTCTCCACTGAAGTTCCCAACAAAGATTCAATCTATGAATTCAATGGCAGCACAATTACAAAGCACATGTTGATCGTATTCTTCAAGTTTAACGACTACAACTGCATAGTGGAGTACTACAAGTTTCAATACATACATTACTATATCTTCCCTCCAGCTGGGACCACTAGATGAAATTAAGCACCTACGAGAGTGGTCTTCCCACTGCCAGTTCTGCCAACAATACATGTTTTGTGCCCTTAACCGAATGTGCCCTTGTAAAAACCCTCGAACCTGCAAGCCCCAACAGAATAGATTACTACTTATAGACGGGGAAATGTCTCAAGTTTATAATGAAAGTAAGAACAAAGACTCTTACTATGATAATTGAGTTTGTTACTCAATGGGGTGAGCCAAAATCTCCAACCTTCTGGCTATACTATTATGTAGACTGCGCGAATTAATATACCATCAAACATTCGTATCAAAAATACAAACACCACCCAATTAATAATATCACATAGCAAACAATTATACTTGTGGAACTATGCATAACTTACAGAGTTTTAAAAGCAGTGCAAAAGCCTACGATTAACTCCAATGAGGCTTTCTTAACTTAAAATACTCATCGTATACAATACTCATAATGCCCCAATGTTCCAAATGCTTTAGATAAATTACAGTGGACGTTAACACTTATTGTGCCTTGTATGTTGATAACTGAAGTAATATTACAGAAAAAATAACGATGAAGTATGATATAAATTCCGAAGAGAAAATAATTGTAATACTCCTATACACTTAGAGGGCACTACCCATAGCACAAAAATCCTACCTTTTAATACTCCTATTTACTTGTTTTAGTTTTTAAAGAAAAGGATGGAATCTCAGTTATGGACAGAATATCCAGTTAGACAGCTGTGTGACATGGGCAAGCCCATATATCTAAGTTATCATGCATCTCACCCTGGTAGATTTTGTTAGATGGGATCCACCCACATCAAGGCCAAATGACTATTGGCATAGCAAATGCCAGGATAAACAAAGTAGCTGCGACGGTACAATCACGCATGTACACACCCTATCCAGTCCATTAATAGAACCACAGTTTCAACATATAGATTTCTGTTAGTGACATATATACATTAAACAAGGACTTGAGTTATCAATCATTGTTGACAGGAAATTTCCAGATTTGCCAAAAAGAAGTGACCCATTTGTGAATGCAAAGGTGTACATTGATACTTCTAGTATACGGACAGTTATACAATTATGCAGACCCAAATTCAAAAAAGCATTGGTTGTAGTCACTTACCAAGAGTTTATCATCACTTTCAAATTCCCGTCCATTACTTCGGGGGCCTCACACGGTATGTGCATGTATTGATTTAGCGTTTGGACAAATCAACTCCATAAGAAAGTGCCATTCCAATAAATCATGCAATTAAAGGAGAAATTGTTATGAAGAATCTAATACGCATGTTTTACAGCTCAATATAACTCCACAAGCATGTTTAAAAAACCATCTCCAGAAGTATTGAAGCATCTATAGAAGAACTGTAATTCGTTAAAGATTGAAAAAATAACTCTTCAACGTAAAACTCACCAGAGCTAACAAATCCGGGAGAAAGCCATGACCATGCAGAGTGCTGAAGATGCAATAACAATTGCACTAACTGTTTCTAATCTGTTGATCAACCACTCATTTGCTGCAAAACTGTGGAAAAAGGACTGGCATTTCTAACAAGTAGTTCAAGATTCTTTTAAAAGAATCGGTCTTCCTCCGCAAAAGCTCTTATAGTCATGGCGCCAAGCATTGTAGAGACTCAGATTCTTGTTGTGCTACAAAGGACTTGGTTGTGCCATTGGTCCGCATAAACTCATCAAACTCGACCCCGAAAAGTATCAACTTACTTCTTCTTGCTTATCACCAAAGCCGCACATTTGTTTCTCAAAAGAAAAAAAAAAAAATTAAAAAAAAAAGACAAAAAAACCCAATGCCACTTAAAATCTCTCTTACAAACAAGTTCGGCACTCCAGCTAAGAACCTATCAGAATACAACAAAGTTTGGCTTCAAATCAATACCAATCGAGGCATTTGTCCATTTGCAATACAAATTCCAAGCCCAGAAAAACTTCCTAATACATCAGTAAATGCAATACACCTTATGGGTTTTATCCTATATGTAAAAATTTGTTGACAACAAACACACTAAATAAGCCAGTACCAAGATGCACAGCCACCAAGATGCACAGCCACCTATACACATGAAGAATAAGCACACAGGGACAATCAGGCTCGATGGCCATTTCGTTTCCACCATATATTCGCTCAAAAAAAGAGATACAACCTTATAAGAAAACAGAAATGAAAATATCCAATCACCTAGAGGCCGGAAGTATAAGCATTGAGTTCAATAGGCATTTAATGATCTTTTCGTTTCCGCCCATATGCCCTGACAGGTCTAATCTTACCTGTTTCATTAGACAGAACATCATAATTAAATTAACATAATCAATCAAATGCGCAGTATAAGTAGGTAAGAAGATGGGAAGTGTAGACGAAGTACATACCATCGCCGGTCCCGCAATTGGGAGCATGCGCAGGAGGGCGCCGTGATCTCCGCAAACCCTCCACCGGTGCAATGTCCTCAGCCGGGATCTGCTCAATCTGTACAGGCTCAATATCCTCGGCCGGTATCTGCTCAATCTGTACAGGATCTTCATGGGGGGTTGCAGATGAAGCTAACATGGTGGGGTCCACATGCACTAGAGGTGGGGTGGGCATGCCTGGTGTGGGGACAAATATGCATCCACCATCATGGGCAGATTCGCTGAAAACTGCAGGCGACATACAGGGAGGGTCCGCATACTCTGTGCTAGCACCATGGGACGTAGGCTGGGGTGGAACAGTGCCCTCATGACCAGCGCTGTGGGATGGCCCAGCACCATTGCTAGATGTGCATCGTGGTGTCCTGCCGCCATCGTCAGACAGTACCCAATCAGTGCCAAGCCATGCCTCTTCTGCACCCAAGTCATCCCCTTCCTCGTAGATGGGATCCGGCTCAGTCGTACGGCCGCAACCAGCTCGGCCACCCCCACGACGTCCACCCCCACGAGACCCACCACTTTGCCCGCCACGAACCGGGCCCTGTGTACCAATGTGAACTGCTTCTGCAAGCGCATCCGCCAATTTAAGTCGGCCCAGCTCCTCCACAAGCTGTAGTGTATATGTAAGGTCATTGTGCATGTCAGAACCTTCGTCGCACCTCCGTATAGACCTAATCATTGTCCGAACCTACAAAACAAGGGCGGCGTCATAAAAGCAAAAAACATAGGTATGCTGCAAAAGTTGGATAAATCTATTCCAAAATAAAAAGAAAAAAGTAGTAAACATAGCTAATGAACTCCTTATATTAGTTATAACTATTAAACATCTTTAAAAAGATTGCATATAAAAATAGGGGTTGGACCCCCTGTGCAGAAATTTATAGTTCCACCCCAGCAGTCACAAATGTTCTGTTCCCTGTTATGTTTATGGGTATGCAATCTAAACTTTGAGATAATACCTCCGAAAAACACGTATGGTTGGTTGGTTGTACATAAGTTCAATCTTAGCACAAGTGAAAATATCTTTTATCATTTGTGTATCTAGGCTTCACTAGAGTTACAACTCCATTAATAGCATACTGCAATCAAGACACATATTTTGAAGTTACAACTCCATTAAGATCATACTGCAATTATGACACATACTAGGAAGTTATTATTTCCTAAGGTACACGTCCGAATGGATGACAATTGAAAATATGAAACACGAGCTGAAATTGCCCAACATTAAGGGAAGTACCATCAGTTACAACATATATCATACTTGAATCTAGTGGTGAATAACATATCCGTGCTGCATACTTGCAAGAATTGAAATGACCTTTAAGATGTTGGAAATTGAATTCTACCAACAGTCCTAGAGGTAATATCTATCAAGGAATATGTAATTAGCTTTCAGTCCTAGAGGTAAGGCTATCTAGTGTGACAGTGAACTATCATGAAATGTGAATTTATCAATACTAAAAAGAGTTGCACCGTCCGTTTGAAATTACAAGCCAACCAAAAACAAAAAATAAAAATAAAAATAAAAGAATAACCCAACCCACCCTTTGTAAAATTTGAATGTAATTATATGAACAAAGGTGTGGTCATCATTGGTCATTGCCAATTAACCATTCCTCATGCAAACAAATTGGATGAAGACAAATTCAGTTATTTATGAACAACTAAAATCATGCAGTAGCTTAAAAACATAATGAAAGATAAACTCATAGAGATGTAACAACAATAATAATTGTGGAGTTCTGCATGCATGATAAAGCTGTTGAAGATATTTAATCGAACAATGGTTTCATACATAAAATAGGAATTGTTGCCTCACCATGAGTTCCCAGTACGCAGACTCTGGTGTTATGTACCGCCTTGTGTTGCGATTGTACCACGTCATGTACTCAACGAGGTATGTATCATCACCGTCCAAGAGAGGGGCCCCGCGAACTTCAGTCACTCGGTTGGCCCATTGCTGAATGAAGATAGCATGTTCTACCTCCCAATCCTTCTCCCATTTACCCTGGAGGGATATCTTGTGAAGGTCAGCCGACGTATCCACAACAGATGGAACTGGTTGCTTCATCCCAAACTGACGGAGGACCCGCTCGGGATGATGCCCCTCCACTATCCAGAAGTATATCAACGGCACCTCGGCCCTCCAAATATGCTGCCCGGCAGTGCAATACGCAGGCAGGGAGCCCAACGTATGCGTGTACGGCTCCCATACAATCTGCATAAGTGGATTATGTTTGTGATAGTGAGACATCATACTAATTAAAGATTATGTTTGTGATATGTAAAATGGAAAGCATGGAGTTTATTGATTCTATTCGTACACAAAATCTTTAGGGATTATTAGGCAGATAGCAAAGGAACAGCAACATTGGGATAAAAATATTTTTGATAGAATGAAGTCAACAAGCAATTAAAACAATAAATAGCATTCGTCTGTATAAAATAGTAAAAGATCTAGCTTGACCGATGTCCACATTCCATTCTCAGAACCTTGTTCATATGCATAACATTGAAAACTTGTACTGGATTAATTGCATTAGTCATTAACAATGTTTCAATGACTGAGAACAAAATGACTATTAATAGCTATGTAAACTATGACATGGTATAATCCTCATCAAATACTGTTATCATATTTCTATCTAAATATATTTTCTTATAAAGTTTAGAGTTCGAAATTACTGCGCATTTAATATTTATCTGAAACTAATCATGTCTTATCTTAGAACCTTGGTGCAACAAATTATGTGGAACAAGCTTTGCAGTGTAAATCACAGCTTATTATGCTCCTCTTAATCAATATGGTGAGTAGCATATGTTGCATGCTTCTAAAATTATATGAATAAAGTAGTAATTAATAATCCACAACTTTTACTAATTGTACGACTATTAAGGCCCATCAAGTAGGGGACAACTTAAGGAGTTGCATGCTGCAATTAAATTGTGCTCCACAACTTTTCAGTTAGGTCAACAACAAGAGGTAATGTGTCAAAAGTCTTTATGTTTTCTCTGTCTACTTATTAGGCAGAGCAATAACTATGGTTTTTAAGGTCATAACATTTTATTATTTAATTACAAACTGCACAAGCTTAATTTAAATTTTTAAAATAAAATTTCTAGCATATATTGTTTGAGTGTTGCAACAATAATTGATATCTTCTAAGTTTACAATCATTCTGCTTATATAAAGTCAGATATATTTTTTTTTTGGTTGGACTTTTTTCTCCTCTTTTGATGGCAGGCTAAAAGTTCTATTTTATGCAATCTAAATAGGTTAAAATGGTGTATAATGCCAGAATCAGTAAATAAACACAACATTTTGTTTCAACTAGTAGCTAGGAAGCATGGAGGGATGTCATCGTGAATTTCGAAGATGCATCATTAAAATCAAATGAATTACTTGAGCACACAAATACAACCAAAGACAAATATGATTATCTTTGGTATACTCTTAGGTAAATTAATTTCTCATTGAATTATAACCAATTACATATGAACAATATGTGTGCATTCTCTTCATTGCATCAGATTAATGACATTTGTAAGAATTGATGGAGTTGTTCTTTTTAGTTGCAACACAGGTTTGAAGTCACTTTGTCTTGCACTAAAGCAAGACTTCATGCTCAATCCTTTGCACATATTGCACATTCTTTTTTGAAAGACATATACATAGGTAAGTTACTAATTCAGTTCAAACATCTTGGAAAGGGACAATTTCTTCTTTCTTTCTTGGGTGTAAAACGAAACGTACATAATAAAGGATATAGCCAAATTCTACTTAATATATATATGACTAAATTTAAATATATCCCATTGATCCAGCCCAACTTAACCTGACTCACGTGAGTTAGGTTGCGTTGGTTTTTACACATGTAATGAGTTAGGAATTTCTCAACCCGACATTCTTAGGTTGAGTTGGAAAAAACCGTTCAACCCAAACCAATTCGCCCCATGCACATGTACACCCCTACTTTTGATAATAAGAAGTCTCCAAATATAAGGTTTTAAAATTGTTAGATTATAAAATATTTGTTTATACTAGGTTAAAATAAAAGAATTGAAGCCTTTGATTTAACAGTTTAGAATTTTTGAGTTTATGGTTGCTCGTATTCATGTAGGTGCTGCGAATGGAAGTTCCATGTGATGTACTTCACAATGGACAATCCAATTGAGTTAAATGATCGGATGAAAATCCTAGTATCAAACAAAATGATGGGATGGAACCAATATTCTGAAATCAACTCATTCCTACAACAATCCAAGAATTCAAACTAAAATAAAAATAAAAACTTGGAAACATACTTGAGGGAAACGAAAATAGAACAATCAAATTGAGGACGTAAATTAACCGGGTACCTGCTCTGCCCGTAGTGTAGCCAGCGACGTCCGGTACGCAGCAAGGACGTGTGTGGCATGCTCTGCGGTGCATTTTGGCCCGCTCCACCTACCAAACATGGGGTGTCAACCAATGCTCGTTACTGAACTGGTCATTTAACAAACTTTGCTTTATATTTCACATAGTTTATTTTTGTTTGTTAGTTTCACATATTTTCAATTCTATCAAAGAGACAAGTAAAATGTAATATACTATTACACGTAAATGATTATTCCTAAGAGACACTTAGCTTCAATTACAAGAACTCAATGAACGTACCTAATGGCAAGGGGGCCTGAGTGCACTGGAGGTAGAGGCGGCCTCACAATAGGGCATAGTCGTAGGAACCTTGAATAGGCCCATAGCTGCACCAACAAGAGTGCTCCTCCAATCTGCATCGCTTCCTTCTTCGATGCACTACAAAGTTGCCTATAGAGCCAGGCCAATGCTGCACTGCCCCAACTATACCGTCTCGCATTGCTGATTGGGTTGAGCAACTGCAAAGGCAACAGTGACACCCGATCCGCAGACTTGTCCATGAACAACAGGGCCCCCATCCGTACAAGTATGTGGTAGCGGGCATGTTGTTGTATGACTTCGTCGCCGGCATCCACAGCTGGGGGAGCGGGAAACTGTTGATCAAGCCAGATGTATTTTATCCTCGCCCCAGTAAGGGTAGACTTGTTTGAGTTCGGTATCACGGGCGGAGGTTCATGGCCCAACAACTCTCGGCACAGCACGTTCCATTTCTTGGCTGTACTCCCAGTAACAGGCAACCCATCCACCGGAATCCCCAGCATCACCTCAATATCTTGCAAGGTGATACCCATTTCTCCATGGGGAAAGTGGAACGTGTGCGTCTCCAGACGCCACCGCTCAACCAAGGCCGTGATCAAGGCGTGGTCGACCTCCATATCAGGAACCTTGAATAAACCGGTCAAACCTGCTACATCTATGCATTGCATGATACGTGGGTCTAGCCCACCCTGCGGCAATACACATTTACGGCGTCGAACCTTTAGCATGCCAGGCACATCCTGCACAGGGACGAGTATTATGTTAGGTAATGCACGAGGTAATTATGAAACAGACATATAATAATAATACAACTACATACCTCGTCGGCGGCATGGCTCCAAAGTGGAGTTGACCGATGATTCGGCTGCCGGGTCAACTGGGTAAGATCGTCGAGTCCAGGCTGCACTCTATCTAGTGCCTGCATATCTGACATGGCAGCAAATAGATTATTAGCAATTATCTAACAAGTAAACCACAATTAATATAAAATAAAATTGAAGCTTAAATAAATAAGAACTTGCCATAATTTTACATGCAAACACTTTTTGTTTTCCTATTATCTGTAATTGAAGTAAACAAACAAACAAATGACTAATTAATGTGCTACAAACTTGATTGATACCTGCATGTTCAACGTCTAAGCAATATTCACATGTGAGAGTTCTTTTTGGTGTATGATGTCTTTGAAATTTGAAATTGATTTTAACAACGCAAATATCAATTACAATTATTAGGAGCTGCATATGGAGGGAAGACATTAAATTTAACCATGCGACACACAATATGTGATCTTCCCCCAAGGACATTTAAAGTCAACTCTATGGCTTAAGACCAGTGCAGTCACATAGTAAATATAAATTGCAACAACTCAATGTTTAGGAATTTTATTCTCAAACCTGTTCAATCAAACTTGGTCTTTTCAACAAAGTAACACTCTCTATAAGGTCATCCTTAACAGCTCCCCGTTTTATGTCCTACGCAATTGCCCGTTTACGATGGACCACTAAGATCCCTACAGCTACAGGTCATTTGGGCTCGAGTTCTCAACTTAATATCTAGAAACCTATACTAATTATTCTACATTTCTACCACTAGATATGCAAGCATACCATGACTCAGTCAGCCCATATGTGCCTTAAAAAAACTGCCAAGAAACAAAATCCATAAATGTGAAATCAAAAGAATATTTCAAGTGACAAGATAACATTCAAACATTCAGGGGTAAAAAATGTGCCAACGGCTTTCATTGATATCTATATCATATTTGAGTAATGAGTTAGAACCGCACAAATGGAGCCTGAAATATCCACAATAGAAGCACCCATTTTCATTTACACAAAGATTTTAAAGTTCTTAATCTATAGTAGCCAGCCAGCTCAAAATAAAAGGGGGCCAAAAAACGTTCACATATTTGTGCTCCTATAGAAGAGTACCAAATTGATTTAGAAAAACCTTAAAAAGCAGCCACTCCCCAACTTCTTTAAATAAAAAATTAGAGTACACAATATTATAATACTTCAAGGTTCAAACAAGAATCTAAAATTCACCAAAGGGTACTTTTGGACCATTGAATGTTCAATTATCCCTCTCCCCCTCCATATGGTCAATTTTAAACAAAGAGGAGTTGTATTGCAAGCAAAATAACTTCTATGCTTGCTATATCAGCTTCTCCACCCATACATTTCCACACATACGCTGAGGGTAACAGCGAATGAATTTTTTTTTAGTAAAGTTACTTAACATTTTGTACTAAAACTTTTAAGGGATATGAAAGAACTTAATTTGTTTGTTGCTGTACTAAACACTACTATTTCATCCCTCTTACTAGTTTTTAACTGGACTTATTTCTGTTTCATGTGAATGTGTATTGTATTTCATAGATTTATGTATATACAGAAGACTGCTTGGATTTACAGAAGACTGCTTCAAACAACCAGTCTCATCATTTTCATCATTTTTTTCTTAACACGCAACCAATAGAACCAATCTTTGTCCAAACCAACCTTTACGAGATGGGTTCAGGTTCAGACACATTTTACACCGTTTACAACAACAATTTACACTCAAACGTAATTAGTTTGACACCATTTACAACAACTATAACAAAACAAAATCATGCCTAGATAAGGCACATTTTACACAACCCCAGAGACATCACTGAAACACCACCACTCGATTTGCCAAAACCCCCCGTCAAAACCCCAACCACATTTAAACTCGGTAATGAGAAAATAATCATTGCAGCATGTTAAAAGACAACAAATTTCTCATTAATTAGAAAATCACACAGAAAAGATATCAGAGGAGAGGACAGTACCTGTCATCAACGGCGGCGGGAAGAAACTACGACGGCCAGGAACGACGACGGCAAGGAACGACGACTGAGGGAGACTGGATAGGGAGAGTGAGGAAGAGTCGGGAAGCCTGATCGCAGAGCGAGCGACGGAGAGAGTGATGACAGAGAGCGAGGGAAAGAGAGTGTACAGGGAGAGAGTGAGTGAGTGAATAGGGGTTGTGAGACATTAAGGTCCTATTGATTCAAACTGCTTAACAAAACTCGCTCTTCTGGTTCCCGAGTTATGAATCACTGCACACTCATTTTTTTATTGGGGAAAACCCACGTCTGGTGCGCCAGCGTGGCACGAACCTGCAGCTAACTCGATGATACGACTATCGAGTTCTTTATTATAACTCGACTTTCGTATTATCGAGTTATAAAACAAGGGCAATTCCCTATTTAGTTTCAGAAGGAGGGCAAACGCATGATTATTTTGCATGAAAAGGGCATTTGCCCATTTTGTCCACAAAAACACACTTGTATCTACTTCTGATCTCTTGAAAGTTCTCTTATTTGACCCTCTTTTACAAAATGATTTACAGAAGCTAAAGTGGGAAAAAAAAAATTGCTACAAAAAATTGGAAGTCGAGTTTCAACATCCTAAGATTCACTAACATTACGACCCATATATCTTCTTTTTCATGCTTGGTCTTTAATATCCTTGTTCCTTCCAAGCATTCTTCAGCATTACCAAAGACGTAGATGGTCCTTTCGTGGATTCTCATTTTTCTAATCAACACTGCATAAACTATTTAAATCTAGCATTGCCCAAGCGTTTGTAAAGCACAACTTAAGGCCTATGAATCTACCTCCTATTTTAACGAGGCATCTAGAACTAGAACATCCATATATACTATGTTTTGGAAATGCAGAAGCCACCCATTTCCTCAAATCAAGCTCATCTGGAAATAATTCTCTACTAAGCTGCTTTTGTGTATCATCTCTAGCAACATGATACCAAACCAGATGCATCTCCACTAGTGGAAATTTCAATCCTCCGTCCGTATTTTGTTTAATAGGACTTGTTAGCAAGAAGCATTTCACAATTTGGTTTAATGTTAATGCTTAACAAAACGTAGGTGAGAAACTCTAATGACAAGACAAATTCCGCAACAAACTAAAATCAGAAAAGAGAAAAAAAGCTAAGGCAAGAGACCAACTCAAAAATGGATTCACATACTCAAAATACCGTAAGGGTATTTACAGGTAGGAACTCATTACTACCTCACTTGTACCCATTCAGCAACTATTCACTTTCCAAAACCAAGTATTATGCCATAGGAATAGGGTCCAAGTAACTAGAAGCTTCCTCCAAAAATCCTGCATTGCATTTGTATGCAATAGAGGACTTTGAAGTTAGCTCAATTCTTACATCTTTGGCTGCTTTCATGCTTGGTTTTTCAACGGTACTAAGTTTCCAAATGTAGTAACTGAAGCTTTATACTAGAATAGTAAGAGCAAAAGCCCATTTATTTGAATCTACAATCAAGTCATTGGTCAACTATATGTCCAACCATAATTGTGCCTCACATCCTGATAAATATATCAGATCAGTGGCCAACTCTGGCACTTCTACCAATCCAATTTGTTGGGAAAATTAAGATAAATTTGAAGATATTTTTTAAATAGGGAGAGGCTTGTGTCCAGTGATCAATTCCACAGGACATGCTAGGATACAATTACGTGTCTGCATCTTAACGTATCTAGTGAAACTAGCCACTGAACACAAGCCTAACCCTTTTAAATAAACCCAAGGAAAATATTTTAAGCATATTTTTATTTTTGACAATTATATTTAAAAGCATATCTTATTATCAAACAATCTCTTCAATTTCCAAAGAACCAAATAGAGTAAGGAGAGATGTCACTACTTGGATGATAAAAGTAGTTAGCTCTTGTCAGGTTGATTACTGTTTAAGCAATGCCATCCCACATGAAGTAGATTGAACCTATATATATGTTGGGGATATGAAGAAGCCTATTTGCTAAAAAACGGTCCTAAGAAACAATAACCTAACCTAACTTAAAATGCAAGGGGAGAAGATAGTACCTTGAAAACGGTATAAAACAAATTTAAACAGGAATCCTGTCAATTATAACTATCATTAAAGGACAGTTGAAAAATGAATATAAGCCATTTAACAACTACAAGAGACATGTAGAGAACCTCAAGAGATGCTAAGCACTCTGTCTTATGATGGAAAAAAAGAAGAAGCTTGGTATGGTAATTGCAGCCATCAATAGACTGAAACAAACCCGAACGTAAGAATTGGGTAAGAAACAAAGGGGATAGAATTAGATGATTGGTATAGGCATATCCATATAGCATTATTAATATATATATATATATATATATACACACACAAATTTGGATAGTACTAGAACACTTAAAAATTACTTCAAGGAATAGAAACGGAAGCATGATTTTTTGAACACAAGTGCACAGATAAGTCACAGAAGATGTTTTTTACCCTGAAATTTTAGAAGTGCTATGTAACAATGACTGACTAACATTTTCTAATTAAGCATTGAACTTATCAAATAGGATTTGAATTAGTCTCTTTACCTAGCAAGGTTTTAAAGATTATCCAAGAGTACATTCAATTAGACTAGATAGCTTAACCATCCAAGTTATTAGAGGATAGTACACTTGGTACAATTCATAGTCGTGCCGAGGTTGTGGCTGAGACTCCGAATGGAAAGGCTAAACAAGATGTAAATTTAATTGGCTCATCAATGGCGTATGAACATGCAAGTTTCTCTGGTTCATCAATGGCTAGGTTTTCTGCAAGGAAAATGGACCGTGTAGCACACGCACTCGGTGAGGAAAGTAGAGATGATTTGTTGGCAGGTAAAATTGTAAAGAATGTGGGTGAGAGTAACCGTCAATTTTGAGATGGATTTAGATTGGGCAAGAATGGGCTTAACATTGTAGTGCCTTTATCACTAGGAGGAACCAAAGAGAGAAAATCTAAGTTTGTACATGAAAACTAGGAATTAAAAAAAAAAAAATATATATATATATATATATAAGCAACTTAGAGTTAAATATTTAAAGGGTTAATTGTCCCCCAATTTTCAAAATTGAATAATATCTTCTTCATTTTATAATTACAATAATTAAAATAATAAAGAATGAGTATTTGAACCATGTTTCTCCTAATAAAGGACAACATGTTTTGTCATTGAGTTGGCCAACCAGATCCTTGTCATTAAGATAGGTTTAGCAAGCACAGAACTATTTAATAGAGCATAAGACCATAGTCTATTGCCATCCCAGCAATTTTAAGTATTTACTGAACTTTGAAAAATATAGTAGATTCAGTTACAAAGAAAGGAAAAAAAAAAAAAAAACACTACTAACTACATGCACGTTCCATTGACATAAATCCAATCACCCCACCATCCCCACCCCCTTTTTTTTTGTTTTTGTTTTCAGTGTACAAGCACTTCACAAGAAGGGAACTCCAAGCGGCGAGTCAGATCAATGATGTGTTGAATTGATATCACCAACATTCATTATTCACATAGATGATTGGAGGCATCTATAAGCAGTATCATCTTCCATATTCTTCAATAAAGCAGCATACAAATATCACCATCCAAATGTTAAAACTTAAAACCAATCATCATGTTTGGTTGAAGTTTTGTGTTACAGATTGTTCTCAAGCTTGGCTTTGACTATAGAAGAATAAAGCAATTTTGCCTCCGCTGATGAATCATAAGGTGTGTTCAAGATACTAAGATATCAACATCAACCAGAAATAGAGAACATGGTTAAAATCCATAAGATTTATCCCAAAATAGCAACATGGTATATGTGTCAGTGGTATGTGACAACATGAAGGTTATAAATAGTACAAATCAGTGTATGTTTGTCCTGGGCTTTTGGCTGTAGAAGATAGAATGCAGGTAATACATGCCTGAATCAAGAAAATATGCCAGCTTCATTTATTTCACAACTGTGGCTACAGGGAAGTGGTTCTATATATTTATTTGGATCAATTTTTGTCTCTATAACCATTAACAGTGATTTCCAGGTATGAGATATGACTACCTACCTGTCTAGTAACTCCTCTGAGATAATTATCTGTGAAGGTGTAACGTAATAGATACAACTTCTTGGGCACTGAACTACAGCTAGCTGAACTTGGTAATCTTCACCATGACCTAATCATATGCACAGATGTTTTAAAGTTGAAATTTAATTAATATCATAGAATCAGATTCATGTTCAGAGTAGTTATAATATACTATTGGAACTACCAAACTGGCGACCTTTTTTCTGAATAAAAATGCCAAACTCACAACCTCTGCCTTTCTTCTTCTTATTCTATATAATATATATATATATATATATATATATATATATATATATATATTTTTAAATGTCCTTAACACCATCCAATAAAGCTACTGTATTATTGAAACAAAAAATTTCTTGTCCTATACGGACGACAGCAAGCGTAGCTTTGCCCTAGAAAAATGCAGTAGTAAATACAAAAAGAATGAGAGCATGAACAAAATGTATTGATGTCTACGTTAGACTCAATCAATCTATTGTGAAGTTCTTCAGCGTTATGTATGAGAAGTGATGCCATATAATTTGAGAACACTATGGAAGTCATGTAGTTTGTACTCGAGCATGGTCATGTCTATAGATTTTAGTAATGTAACTAACTCAAAATAATTATTCATAAAAAATATCCAAGTGTAATGTGTAAAGTCATCAAGAAAACTGACAAAATCCCCCTATAGTAGGAACAGGAGATGCTCCCTGTACATTAGAGTAAATGAGCTTAAATGGAACAAACGTGAAAGACTCACATGGGCTAAGCCAGTTGTTTCCAAGATATCGAAATTTGTTCCTACACTTTTCCTCTTTGTTATAAACTTACCATCAAATTGCATATGTTGCTCTTATCAATGGGGTCAATACTGGTCTTCATTTATTGCGTTCGCAATATTTTTGATAAATACTATGCAAATAAGCTATGGTAACCAAATGGGAACTGTTAGAACTTGTCATAAAAAATTATACATATAGATCACATACTTTGAGAAAAATTGGTCTTTCACCAATTGTGTTTAGAAAAATGATATTTTATCTACTTGTAATTTAGAAAAAACGACACTTTACCCACACGTGTTTTTTGAGTTAAACATCATATTCAATGGCATAATTTAACATAAACTAATAAAGCTAATATTAGATGGATAAAATAGAATACTAATTTGTTAAATTCTTTATCATGCTCACTCAAAATGCTCATTTTTCTTCAATCAGCTACTGAACATACTCATCACCTAAACATTCAATATCATATGACTTTTCTCAGTCAATCTAATGGTATATGGAGGATCCATCACTCATTTTCATTTAAGCGGGAAAAAAAAAAACAAAAGATTTCTGTGTTCAATTTTCCCCAGCATGATGCCAATATCTTTTCATAGTAACAAATTAAGCATAGAAACTTAATTGGAGTTTATATTCAATCAAATCTCCCCCTTGTTTTTTTTTTTTTTTTTTTTGGCTGAATATAATTCAATCAAATATAGACAGCCACAATTCAAAACTATTACAACAATGTTCTTACAGCATCTGTTACAATAATAATAATAAACAACACAAAAGAGTAAATTTCAAATAATATTAGACAGAACATAGCATAAACATGTATGAATTTAGATCAGAATAAAATTAATGTAACACGAAGCGATTCGAACCTGAATTCATCAAATAATGTAACATATACAAAAGAAAGGAATCGGAGTGTAAAATAGAAAGGAAAGAGGAGAGGAGTGGAGATCTTACAGATTTGATCTCAAGTCCAAGCTGTTGTTATGAGATTTCTGAGTTTTGGTTTCAATTTTTCCCTAGCTATTGTATTTTCTCGGGAAACAAACGGACCGTAAAGACTCCGGAGAGTGGTAGAGAAAATGTTTGGGGGAAATGAACCAATTTAATGTGTTGAAATTGGAATGGAATTCAAAACGACGTCATCTCATCTCAAGCGACATAGTTTCGTTTTCGCGAGCTTTGGCGCTTGAAATATCGCCTCCTCTCCCTTCACCAAATTCATAGACCCTTTAAACGCATCGTTTCAAGGTTTTTAAGACCACTTTTTTGGGACTTGCTTCTAAGTTATGTGTCAGGGTTCACTTTGATTGTTTTGTTTTAATTATAAATTTCAGTTGGATTTGTTGAACCATATATAGTATTAATTTAGCCCCAATAATTTTTTAGGATGTTTAAGGTTGCTGTTAAAATGGAGAATACTGGTTTAGATCACAAAGCTTATTATTTAGCGGATTTATGCATTAATTAATTACCAATTAAAACAATTATGTGACAATTATGTGAGCCAATTTAAGTTGTGCAACTGGAAATAAAAGGAAATACTGAATTATTTTCAAAACTTAAATTATTAAATTGTTAAAATTGTAAGCTTCCTTCTTGTATCTCCACTTCTAAAGTTGATAATTGAACTCGGAAATTCTCATAGCTAGAAAATGTATATCAAAATTAATTAGATTTATATAAAGATAGTAAAACCGATAAATTAAATGGATTTTGTTAGAAATTTGTCAAAAAATGATTAGATTTTTTTTTTTTTTGTTTAGTAATTCTATTACACCAGATATGCCATAAAAACAGTGAAAAAAACCAATTAGATCAATGGTTCTTTTAGGAAATCCGTTGGAAATTGATTAGATCTTCCATACAAGAAATGGAAAACAAGAAGTAAAAAATGATTGATTAAATCGATTGGTTTTTTTTGGATAAGGAGAGTCAATCAACCCAATTGGTTGATTATAATGTTTACGGTGATTGGAACTTATAACAGACGTAAATGATAAAGAAAAAACTTTTAAAATGTCTCTTATAAATTTAGGAAAAAAAAAAAAAAAAGGAAAAACAATATTCCTCTATATTGATTTTCGGTAGTACAGTTTTAACAACCATGTGCCTAACACTAGTGCACTGCTATTTTATAGTATCCTAAAGAGCATTTTCATAAAAAATTTTAAAAATTTTAGCATTTACAGTCTCATTAAAATTTTATTATTTTTTATTCTCAATCTCGTCTCTTCTACTGCCAACAAACTCACTGCCACTACCAACACCCATAGCCACTACCAATGCCCATAGCCACAGCCATAGCCATCACCACCACCCACAACCTCAACCCCCAACCACCAAGAAAAAAAAAAAAAAAAACACCAAAACACAATCCCAAAACCCCTGCAACCAGGCACCACCATTGGAGGAAAAAAAAAAACACACAAACACAAACCGGAACCACAAAAAATACCTACAAATTGGAACTTTCGCTAACCACCAGCCACATTCACCACCATCGGCACCACCGTGGCAGCCACAACCCACTGCACAAAACCCAAAACAACCACCATTAGCCCCCACCACCACCATTGTGGCAGCCACAACCCATGGCAAAAAAACCCAAAACAAAACCACCACCACAACAACCATCGTCATCAACAATCCACCACAAAACCCATTAAAATAGACCAACACCACCAGCCAAAACAACCACCATCAGAATCACAAGTTGCCTAAAAAAAAAAATCCATAAAACTTCAACACCACCACAGCACCACTACTACCACCGTGATTTTTCAGTTGTTGATGCTAGTGAAAGAAGAAAAGAGAGAAGAACTAAGATTGGAGAGAGAAAAAGAAAGACGAAAAGCGAGAAGAAGTCAGACTTGTGAGAGGAAAAAAAAAAAGAAAAGAATAGTGAGAGAGAACAAAGAAGGAATAAAAAAAATATTTTTTTTTGTTTACAATCCAGCTACAGTGAGCTGATATCAATAACAGTTCACTGTAATTGAATGCTAAAATTTTAGCATTTAGCATCTTTATTGTATGTATGTTTTTATGATTTGAGATGCTAAAAATGCTAAAAAATAGCATTTAGCATTCTTAACACCTTTGATGAGAATGATCTAACACTGGATTGGATTGGAGTAGTTTGATTGCTGAGCTATTTCATGCTATCACATTTTATTTTATGCTTACAACAAGTGGATAGAAAAATCTGAATACAAGTCCTGCTTAATGAGGTAATCAGATCATCCATAATATATGTTGGAGCATTTTAATATTAATTAATTAAAATGGATTTATATGATAATATAAATGTAAATATGTGGGAATTAATATAGAAGATAAGAAGTTAATGAAAATGTTTAATCTCACGTTAAAAAAAAGAGAGACAATTTTTATTATTTTTAATTGTAATGATTAATGGGCTAATATGTATTGGAGCAAATATTAAGCTAGATACATTCAGAATATTACACATATCCATTGGTGAGTAAATAATTTTTTTATTATGAAAAATGAAGAGTCATTCACCCACTTAATGGGTTAGCCGTTAATCTTGTAACACCTACTACACCCACTACATCACAATATCTCGTGAGGGCTTCTTTTCATGTAATCATCTCTAGTAGCATGATACCAAAACCAAGTGCATCTCCTCTAGTGGAAACTCCAATCCTTTATCCATATTCTGTTTATAAGGGTGGGGCAAGTTATACTATACTAATTGGTTTGTATTTTTGTAGACGGGGTATTGAATACCAAATCTCTTATTCAATTATAAAAGACTTTACCAATTGAGTTAATTGAAATCCACATTTTTTCTATTTTCTTTCATTTTTTAGAAAAGATTAAGTATTAGATAATTTAGATTGATGTAGAAAAAAAAGAAAAGAAAGGAAAGATGATTAATTTCATTATCATAATGCCTTTTTATATAATTATTATACCAAAATTATTCTTGAATTTAGAAAAAAAAAAAAAATGGACATGACAACAATGTAGTCAAAAATTATTCTAACACGGTAACACCATAAGATGGTTCCACTTCCACAAACCTTGACTTGGGGTTTCGCGTCAAGGTTAACCTTGCAAGAGATTTCGTCTAGCTAAGGTCTCAGTTGGGACCTTTCGAGGCTAATGGGGAGTCGGACTTTGGAGGCTAATGGAGAAGGAGAGCTCAAAAATGTGGACAGTTGGACCCTGCCTCTTAACCTTTAGATACTCAAGCTCCATTGGCTCAAAATTTAGATCTTTAGGCAATTTATGCGAAGACCCAAATTGGGAATTCTTTGTATAAGTTTTTAATGGGTTTTGAAGAACCGGATGTTTATGCTTTCTCCACTATTACTACTAAACTTTTCTCTAAATAGCAAGTTAACTTGGTTAAATCAAGAAATCTACATAGGAAAAATACCCCAAATACCTTCCAGACTTTCTTGTCATGTAACATCTCTTTACTACGACTTGATCTTTTCTCTGTTAGAGTACTGTAGAATTATGACTCAGAGGAAACAATTACAAGAGATGATGATCACTACATCAGTTATAAAAAATGTAATCCTTTGAGCAACCTATTTGATTTTTGTGCAAATTTTTGACAGTGAAGACCTCAATTATGCTAGTCAGTTTTCAGCCAAATTGAAGTTCCCAATGTATACATTTAACATTTGGAACTCTCTCAAATGTGCCAAATGCCAAAATATTTGGCACATTTGGCACACCAAACACAAAAACGGAGCTTTGTTAGATGTGTTAAATGTGTCAAATTTTTGCAACATTGAACAGTACTGTTACAATTTTGACACAGTACGGATGAGAATGGCATTTGCGTTTATTATTTTTTTATTCATCTTTTCTCTCTCCTCTCACTACTTTAATTGATTTTTTCTCTCTCCTCACAATCTGTCTCTCTCTCCAAACCGATGTTCTTTCCTCTTCAGATCAGATTTCCAGCTCCTCCCTCAACCTCGAACGTCTTTCTCTCTCTTTGCACCTCAAATCAAACCCAAAAATCTTCTTTCTTCTCTTTTTATCGAGCGGCAGAGCTATGGACTGGGTCGTGATTGGTTGAGACAGTAGATGAGTCAGTTGGGTTGGAGTTTTTGGCGGGTTGTTGGTTGAGTTTTGATCTCTCCGATCTCATCTAGGTCTCTCCGATCTCGCCCTCCACCATCTCGCACACTGCTAGATCTCTCTTCTTTCTCTTGCAGTGGTTGTGGCGGTGTTTTTTAGGGTGGTTGTTATGGGTTGTGTTTGGTGGTTTTGTGTTTTTGGATGGCTGTAGTGGGTTGTGTTGGTTAATTTGAGTTGTGGTTGGCTAATTTGAGCGGTGGTTGGTTGATTTTGGGATGGTGCTGTGGATTTGAGATTTGGGATGGTGCTAATGGGTTTGAGATTTGTGGTTGTGCCGATCTCTCTGGTTGTGTGTGTGTGTGTGGTTTTTTTTTTTATTTTTTTTTTATTTTTAAGGTGGCGTTGGTGGATGTGAGTTTGTGCCGATGGTGGCTGGTCGGTGTTGTTGCTGTTGGTGGCCGTTGTTGCAGCAGTGGTGGATGTGCTATTGTTGTTAATGGTGATGATAGGAAGGAAATAATATATTATTTTAATGTATAGAATTGAATGATAAAACATTTGATAAATGGGATGTTGTAAAATGATGTAATAAAATAATAAAGTAGGTTTTTGGTGTGTCAAAATGACATTTTTTATAAAATATCTGCTATGAATGCTCTCTAATAGTTTTTCAAAAAAAAAAAAAGTTACTCTAATAGTAATATAATTCAGATGAGGCTTTGTACATGTATAGAGAAATATAGCAAAGGGGTACTTGCCAGACCTTTTTACATTTCTTTTGTGCTCAAAGCGTGTTCAGAAGAAACTTACACAAATTATGAAAAAGTTTTTACGTTTTTTTGTGCTTAAAGCATGTTCAGATGTAACTTACACAAATTATGAAAAGTTGTATATAATCGCATTGTAACATTTGGTTTAAATTGGATATGTATGCTTCTGTACGATTACTCCTATGTATACGTCTAGAGGATTGAAAGCATTTGATTTTATTTCAAAGTGGAATGTGGTGGCTTGGAGTAGTTTGATTTCTGGGAATGTTAATATTTCTTGGGCTAGCATTGCATATCTGTTGTTCCAAATCCCTATTCAAAATTATTTCTGTTACTTCATCACCTTTAATCATATCATCATCAACCAGCATGGAACTTGAAGCAAACATATATATTTCAAACAAGTATTTTAAAAGAAATAGATAGAACTTAGAAGGTACAATTACACTTACTAAATTTGTATAACCAAATGTTAATTTCTCACTAAAACTGAAAATTTTTTGACAAAAAGAAATCCTATACAAAGCACATAACAATTACCAAAGGCAAAAAAAAAAAAAAAAAAAAAAAAAAAAAAAAAAAAAAAAAACAAGATTACTTAATAGCTTTCTGGCTTGAAAACTTGCAGTGAGTATCAATTTATTAGTTCAAGAGTTGGTCAATGGAGAGAGGGGGAGAGAGACTCAAGCATATAATAAGAAAGAGCCATACTTTCTTTACTCTCTCTACTAGATAATTATAGAAGGAAGTGCCTCTAACAAAAACACTGTAACAGCAGCAAGGTCTGCAGCCTGATCACGTTAAAGGAAAATATATCAAATTAGCTTCAAAACCTAACAGAATCACTGCACAGATTGATCATATCAAAGAACAGCCTTACTCATTTCAAAACCTAATGAGTCTTTCTGGATTGAATCAAATTTTTTCTCCTCAGCAATAATTTAAGTAAATATAAAATGAAAGCATGCTCACAAAATTCTCAACCACTTTCATTCTTAATGAAGTACCAAAGAAATTGAAGCATAATAAGGAACAACAGATCGCAATCAAATCATAATTTGTAACAGTTCCTCACTGTTTCAAATAAGCAGTTAGGCTGAGATTAAGAAACTCCTGCAGTTTCCAAAAACTTCCCAAGAAGGCAGGCGTCGCCAGGATATTCAGTGGAAACATCATTAGGAAGTACATTAGCACAATTTAGCACACAAAATGCCATCTGATGAATGTAATGTAGGCTTAGCCCCCATTTTGCAAAAACCTAGATGGAAAAAGATCACTTGAACCAAAGCAGACAACAAGCCTTGACAATACTTAAACATACAAAATAATTCCAAAAAAATAAGTGCAAGAGCATCTAGAAATATTGCAGAATAATTCCAAAAGAAAAGTGGAAGAGCATCCAGAAATATTGCAGCAGAAGCAAGAAATAAACAAGGAAAATATACAATTTGTTACATTAAGCAGAATCAATTAGAGTGGAGTTCTTTAAAAATAACCCAGGGGCTCTTGAGCACTTTGTGCCTCAACTAAGTATCAAAAGAAGTTACAAAACTATACCTATTAAGTCCCAACAAAAGGGTGATTTAGAAAATTGCTACCTCTTTTAAGTATGGGAAAAACTGCCATAAGAAAGTAATTGTAAGAATCGAGGATGAAAAGCTCCATTGTGGATCAATATTTGACAAGTGTGTGGCTTCTGACCAATGTGAGGAATTACAAGGGCAAACAATCCAATGACGACACTTTCCCAAAGTAAGTAGCAGTCTTTGTACTTTCCTGCGGTACATCAACAGATACTTTCAAGCATAGTATATGTGAATGTATCATGGAAGGACCAAAATAGTATACAAGAATAAACTCTAGAAACAAGACTAATAGACAAGTTAAACCAATTTTGAAAAGATTATTGATACTAGCAACATATATAACACTCCATTAAAGAGAAGCAAAACATTACAGAGAGAACAATAACATAGGAATATAAGAACATGACTGAATTTGCATTCTCACATTCCTTGATTTCAATTTTGATGGTCCTAATATACAATAATACAACATAATGTCCGGAAACCTAAAATGGCATAACAATTAAATCTCCATTTTGACCACCATCTTGACTATTCTTAAATTTTAAAAAAAACTTATGCCTAAAATCAAGTTCATTGAAACAACAGAATCAAAGTTTATTTTAAGTCTATCTTTGCACCACTGAGTAAGAAGGGAAAAGGCATTCACAATAAAATTGAAACCTTTATAACACCAATCGAACCTTATAGTCCCTATTTCTTCTTCTTTAGCCCTCATATCTTTCTTTCTTAGCCATAGAGATGCATGTTAAGTTGACAGAAGAAGAAATCACATTCTAAGATCAACAGCTAATATGTTTATGTGAAGTAGAACCTACCAAAAACTCATTCTTACTTAACCCAAAAAAAAAAAAAAAAAAATCAATCAAGCAACTGAAAGCTCATAAATATTCTTTGTTAGCAAAAATAAGAAAAAACAAATGGTTATCTTGATTCAATAGATATTGGATAGGTAAAGATATTTTCTTAAATAAACCCTAGGAAAATATATATAGCATATTTTTATTTTTTACAATTATATTTGAAAGCATATTTTATTATCAAACAATCTCTTCAGTTTCCAAAGAACCAAATAGAGTTTAACAGTAATGCACAAACAAAAAAGTAGATAAAGAGAGATGTAACTGGTTGGATGATAACAGTAGTTAGCTCTTGTCAGTTTCATTACTATTTAAGCAATGCCATCCCACATGAAGTAGATTGAAACCTATATATATGTTGGGGACATGTAGAAGCCCATGTGCTTAAAAGAGGTCCTAAGGAACAAGAACCTAACCTAACTTAATATGTGAGGAAAGAAGATGGTACCTTGAAAAGTATCAGATTCCTGTCAATTATAACTATCTGTAAATGACTTTTGAAAAATGAATATAAGCCTTTTAACAACTACAATAGGCATGTAGAGAACCTCAAGAGATGCTGAGCATTCTGTCTCATGGTGGAAAATAATTCTTCGTATGGTAATTGCACAGTAAACTGTAGACTGAAACAAATATGAACATAAAAATTGGGTAGGAAAAAAAGGGGATAGAATTGGATGATTGGTATAGGCATATCCATATAGCATCATTTATAATATATATATATATATATATATTAATAACACAGTTGGACAGTACTGGAACGTTTAAAAATTACTTGAGGGAATAGAAACTGAAGCATGGTTTTTTGAACACAAGTACACAGCTAAGTCACAGAAGATGCTGTTTACCATGAAATTCTAGAAGTGCAATGTAACAATGACACTGACTAACATTTTCTAATTAAGCCATGAACTTATCAAACAGGATTTGAAGTAGTATCTTCACCTAGCATGGTTTTAAAGATTATCTAAGAGTACATTCAATTAAACTAGATAAGTCAACTATCCAAGTTATTAGAGGATTGTAAACTCAGTACAATTCACAATCGTGCTGATGTTGTGGCTGAGACTCAGAATGGAAAAGCTACAGAAGATGTAAATTTACTTGCCTTGTCAATGGTGTATGAAGATGTGAGTTTCTCTTGTTCATCAATGGCTAGGTTTTCTGCAAGGAGGATGGACAGTGCAGCACACGTGCCAGGTGAGGAGAGTAGGGATGAGTTACTTGGCAGGTAAAGTTGTTAGGAATGTGGGTGAGAGCAGCATAATTGTCAATTTTGAGCAGCATTTAGACTGGGAAAAATGGGCTTAACATTGTATGGCCTTCAGCACTAGGTGTACCCAAAGAGAATAGTACTATGATGCCGCAATTCAAGATTGGAGAATGCTTTTTTCGAGCGGAATAGAGTAGCCTGGCAACTGAGGGAGAGGAGAAATTTTGGTCCTAAAGCATTTACATTTTTTTTAACTTTTAGGAAAAAAAATCAGAATTTCTTAGATTGGATTAAGAAAGCTTGGAACCTTGGAGAATGGATGTTTATGGGGTCCCTATGTTTAGGTTGTATTAAGCCAAATGCTGTGAAGCAGGTATTGAGGAGTAAAAATATACATAAATATATGGGAATTTGGATAAACAAGTGGAGTATGCTAAAATGAAATTATGTGTTATGCAGAAGTGTATGTTGCAGTCTCCTGGGAATAGGATCCTCAAAAGGTAAAACAATTAGCCGTGGGGTACTATCAGAATCTGTTAGGCACCTCTAAGGGGCATCTGCCTCAAGAAGTGTGGGGTGACTTTCAACAAGTTCTAGACTTAAATATTGCAGCAGATCACATAGGAACTTTACAAAGGCCAATTTCAAGTTTGGATATCCACCAAATTATGTGTCTTCAAAAAAGCTTGGCCCGTTATCCAATCAGATGTAGTCCATTCCATCCAATTGTAATTCAATTCAGGTACGCTACTTGGAGATGTGAATGCAACATTACTACTCTTGTCCCTAAAGTAAACAATCCTTCAAGCATAGGGGATCATAGGTTGATTTTTTGTTGCAATTTTCATTTATAAGTGCATCACAAAGATCTTGGCTAATAAATTTAAAGCATCATTGAATGATATTATTAGCCTCAACCAAACTGCCTTTGTTCCTAGAAAGTGTGCTATTAGTTCATGAAAAAGTCCAAGGCAGGTGTACCATCAATGTGGAAATTAGGAAAGCTTATGAATCAGTGGAATGGTGGTTTATTATTCAGTGCCTTCAGGTTGTGGGTTTTCCCACAAAATATGTCAATTGGGTGAGGGAGAGTGCATTACCACTCCTAAGTACTTTGGATGTAAATTGAGAACTAGCTGGTTAATTTTGAGAAGCTACAGAGTTGAGACAATGGAATCCATTGTCCCTTATTTGTTTGTGCTAGCAATGAAGTTCCTAGCTCAGATGCTAAAGAAGAGATTTCTTGATTGCAAGGACTTCAAATTCCATCTCAAACATAAGAATATGAAGCTTATTAATCTTTTTTTTGCAAAGGACTGAATAATTTTCAAAAGAGCTAATCTACTCCCAGACCAATTAGTGAAAATTTTTTAGAAGAGATTAAAGTGATTTCTGGCTTGTTGATTAATGCCCTAAACGTAAAGTATATTGTGCAGGTGTATCTACTGATCTAAAGAACCAGATTTTGGATGCTTGTCAATCTAAGGAAGGTAGGCTATGGCTCTAGTCCTTGGTAAGCTGAGCTAGCATGATTGCAGGCCCCTAATTGAGAAAATAACAAGATTTTGGATGAAAAATTGTCTGGACATTTTAATACTTATCCTTTGCAGGCAAAGTGTAGTTATTACAATCAGTCTTGTATAGTGTGTCCTTGGGAGGTGAGTGAGTGAGTGTGGCTTTTTACTAGGTAATTTAACAAATCAAATGACTTATGAAGAAACAAGCTACACTTCGCACAATTATAAAACAGAGGCAAAATGACAAGGCTGCACTTGTCACATTTTTCATTATTCTAAACATTTAATAGAGTACAATCTTAAGTGCGACCAAAGCTATATTAAAGAAGACAGCCATTTCATCAAACAGGTTGATCCAAACCACGATAATGACTAGCATAGCAATTGAGTATTTGATCTTCTAAAGGGGGGGGGGGGGGGGGAAGGGGACTCCATATTTATTAAAAAAATGACCTTATTATATTTTGTAACGACTGCTCTATGCCTAAGTTATAACAATGACATTAAAAGTTGAACTTGTATTGGTTGAGTATAAGCTAGAAAATGGACAAACAATAACCGAGTAACACAATATAGAGATTTAACTCCAAAAGTGAAAACCCCCAAAAATTAATAAATAAATAAATAAAAGAAAAATAAGATTTCCTAAAGAACATAGGAGGGTAAGAATGAAGATACCTGAGAATAAGATATTGAAAACATTGCTTCTCTAAATTTCCACCCATTATATTCAAATACTGTTAATGAACCCCATTGGAGAATGGAAAACTATTTGCATTTGCATGTCAGAGGAAAAAAGATAGTGTAGCTCAAATAGAGGAAAATTTTATTCGAATATGACCAAAAGTGAATTAAAATAAGGAGGTAGCATGAATTCAAAACTTTTACAAATGCATCACTCAAAAACCACACCTTAAAGCTTGGTAACTTAGGTATGAGCAAATGAAAATTTGTGGTATAATCATATACAATAGCTAGAGTTCCAATGAATGCCAATTGGTTCCTTAACCTCTCCTCATCTCTCAAAGACTATGAATAATGGCACAAAAACAAATAAAGGCTCAAAAGATACAACACTACCCCAAGCTGGAAAAAAGTATTTATTTCATAAAATTTCACTTATGACTCAAAGTCAGATCAAACTAACACTAAATCCAAAATTAGAGTTGCCATGGATAATGATAAGTCTGCGTCTACTTATGTCCAGAGTAGTGACCTACAAGATGACATGGCATAGGAAGCCATTACATGAAGAAGTTCAAGTAAATACAAACAATTAGGAAGAAAACAAAAGGAAGGAAGAAAGGGTAGCATCTTATAGCATGTGTGCTGGATTATGATATAGTCTAAATCATTACCAAAGGAGCTAACATGAAAGGCTCTTCAACTCGCCTCAATTACAGACCTTGAACAACACAGAAAAAATTATAACATTTTCGAAGGAAATGTGATGTCTGTTTTAATTTGAAGTGAAGGTTTGAAGGCCGGGTGAGAGAAACAAGTGACAAAAAAGTGTGCAAATAGGATTCTTGTGCTAACAACTATAGTATAAAATTTTGAAAGTGGGTCAAAATAGCATAAAATTTCAAGTATTATATGTGTCAAACAACTGTAGTATCATTTTCAAAAGTGCTTAATAATAATGAAAATATATATACCCATTTCATTCAATTTTAAAATTTACCTAATATTAAGCCAATCAATACTAATAAGCTCAAGAACTTCATCTTTGATATCCAACAAACCATTTAAAACAAAAAGGAACATACCTCTAAATCTAATCAAGCTCACACTTTCATTTTCAAAATGAATCATCATTTTTAGGCCTTCTTTGTTAGTCTTGAGTCTTGACAAACTTGAGTTGAGCCTCCATTCTTAAGCTCTCTATTATTCACAACCTCAAGCAAAGTCTCCGTTTTTGGGCTGTCTATATTATTTACAAATCCCTTGATTGATTTCATTCCATTCTGTATTTCTTGCAGGTTCTGCCCCCACAAGATTGATTTCAACACCATGGGTATTCCACAAGGCTATGGCCAAGGCAGCCATTAGATCCTACTAACAACAAAATCCTTGGAAGTGTGTGGGCAAAAGATGCCCAATGAAAAAGTTAGGGTGGATTTTCTGAATGAAGCTGGGAACTTGTTTGAGCGGAATGTAGAAGCCTATGTGCTAAAGAAGTCGTAAGTAACAAGAACCTAACCTAAGTTTAAATTTGAGGGGAGAAAATAGTACCTTGAAAGTGGTATCTGGTAAGTTTGAAAAGGATTGCTGCCAATTATAACTGTCAATGAAGGACTTTTGAAAATTGAATATTAATCATTTAACCATAACAAGAGGGATATAGAGAAGCTGAAGAGATGCCAAGTACTCTGTCTCATGGTGGTAAAATAATGTTGGCTATGTTTATTGCACAATTATCAAGAGACTGAAACAAATAACATAAGAATCGGGTAGTGGAAAAAGAGGACACAGTTAGATGATCATAATATGTCCACAAAGCACTGTTTAAAAAAAATAATAATAACACAACTGGACAATAGTAGAATGCATAAAAATTTATTCAGGGAAAAGAAACAAAAGCATGCTTTTTTGAGCAAAAGCATAAAAATGGAAAAGAGAGGAAAAACAATTATACATAACAGATAAGAAATAGCTGCAGTTTGCCTTTTAGTTCCAATATATGTTAATCATCCCTGAACTCAATGTTTCACACTGAGTGCCTTCCATTGCTAAAAAAAGTACCATAAAAAATTAAAAACTGAAAAATCATATTATCTACAAGTTTCTTGTTTCTAACATATGTGGACAAGGCAGGGTACAACCAAACACAAACAACCATGAGTGGATTCAATGTATTTATGTCCCATCTGAACCATGATGACATGAAAGCGAATTAAAAAGAATTACTGCACCATCATTTAACGAATTTCATGCACCAAAAATTATTTGGAAAGTCTAGCATAGAAAAAAAAAAAAAATTAAAGCCACATTTTTCATTTATATAGACAATAATAGTGCCTATTGAAATTACATTGGGCACATTGATAGATCAACTCTTTGCAAGGATCACCACATCGGTCACATTTAGGGTGGTCTTTAGCTTCCTCAATGAAAATAAGGGGGTGTGAGTGACACTCAAATGTGTAAGCAACTCCGAACATGCAATTTGGGTATTTCCCAAAAATACAATTGGGATGAGCAGGATAATTGCAATCTACACAGTAGTAGAACCAATGCTTTGAATCTCTTTCTTCTTCACAAATATCACAGTAATATTCATTGGAATCATCTTCAGCAGCATAACAGAGAGCGAAGGGATGATCATGTTGTCCGTATCTTGTGGTATGTGGTAATATAGCGCATCTGAAGTCCAAAGCAAACTCACAAGTGGTACAACGAAATATTGGGTAAAATTTGAAATCACAACAACTGCAATTCTGTACAGATTCAATGCTAGAGAGAATAAGTCGATGCTCATGACCAGGGTGGGTAAGAATGTCTGAGATCAAACTACATTGAACATCGAGACTAAAACCGCATGTCTCACATCTATAGTTGAAGCCATTGCATCTACGGTCACACGCATAACACCAAAATATCTTGGATCAGGTGATGTTAGGAGGAGGGTGAGTGGGTGTCGATGAAGTGGGTGTTTCTTTTTTTGGGGTAATTTAGCACAAGATTCATGAAGAAAGAAGCTACAATTTACACAGCTATAAAACGGTGAGAGAATGGCTCTTACGCACGCATAACATTTTTGGTTATTTAGAACCTCATCATCGGTGAGCTTTAAGACATGCTCATGACTGAAGTGCTCGATTTCTGCAGCTATTTGAGTTCCGTCCTCCCTCATATTAAATTTGTTGACTTTGTAAGTTACTGAGTCAATCGATTCATTGAGCTGTGGAACTTCATCCTCATCTTTAAATTCCAGCAAATTTATGTTCTCCTTGTTTTCCCTGAAAAGGGCACAATTGAGGTGGGCAACGAAATCGCATATGGAGCAATAGTAAAGCCCATAGCGTGTGTCCAGTTTTTGAACACAGAGTTGGCAAAATCGGCGGTCGGGTTGATGGAATCCAAGAGAAGAATGGGTGAGGTGGAGGAGGTGCTTGTGACGCACAACTTTGACTCTGCGTGGGAAAGAAGCACATCTTCCATGAACCCAGAAACTGCATAGATGACACAGGTAGGGCGTACCTTTGCCTTCTTTGCCGCAAATGTCGCAAGTGAACCAAGTTTCATTATTGTCATTTTATATGAATATGGTTACAATTATTTACATTCCCAATGTGCCTATGATGTAGCATCAGGTGGACTAAGTTTATGGTCATGTTATGCAAAGAAAAATATGATGTCAAACAACCTTAAATGTTACTCTGAAAATTTTTCCTTAAAATAATAACAATTAAATGTTTGGTCAAGATAAGTAAAGATATCCAACAAAACCATCAATTTCCCATATTACAAACATGATTATACCGTAAAACCATGTCCAAGAAAACTTATATGGAAACTTACATCTCTAGATACTTAAACTAGAAACAATCAAGAATATGAGAACTTAGAGAAGTATTGGAAATAACTTATATGACACCTTATATCTTAACCACTGAATAGTCTACCAACTATGCTTGGATTTTTGGAATTAATTTTCCTTATCCTTAGTAAAGAAAATAGAAATTAAAGATTATGATCTAGGGCGCATGCCCCCAAATATTAACAAAAGGAGAGATCTCACAGCATTTCCAATTTTCCAACTCTAAAGGCAAGAAATATTAGTAAAATTGAATAAATGACTTTAGTCTCAGATTTCCATTCACTCTTTTAAGTTACTAGAATTCAGACACAAATAAACATAGACAATGCCTAGTTTTTTTTTTTAGATGTGTATACAATGCCTAGTTCTAAAGTTAAGATATCTACACAAGCATGACTGAATAGCAGATGCAGTTTGAATAAATACTTAGTAAGGCTAAAGAAAGGCCCTAAGCATAATCTTAGGGTGTCACGTCAAGAAAAACTCAAATATAATTGCCTTCAGCATAATTTGACAATCATCATAACTTTCAATTGCAGTGTTAGGATACACACCTTAACACCACGATTATGTAGTATACACACCTTTTTTTTTTTTATAAGTAAAAAGATGTATATTCAAAGAGCTACCTCAGGAAAAACAAAAGGTAGAGCAAGGAGTACAAAGAAGGAAACAAACAACAAGAAAAGACAACAAAACAAACAAAAGCCAACAAAAGAACTAAGTACAGAGCACAGAATTAAGGAACGAAGGGAGAGAGTCACTAGAGGTGATTCCCCAAGCCCTAGTCCAATCAAAAAGAGAACCACTAAAGAAAGCGAGTAACTGATTATCGGATTTGTCCGTATCCTCAAAGGTTCGCCAGTTCCGCTCCCTCCAGATACACCACATAAGGCACAAAGGAGCTAAATTCCAGATGCTAGAAGAGTGCTTTCCAAACCAATTCCACCAACCAAAAAGCGTATCTGCAACCGATCTTGGCAGAACCCAAGAGATCCCAAAAGTTCTAAAAACCAAGCTCCACAGCTGAAAAGCTTTTTCACAATGGAGAAGCAAATGGTTCACCGTCTCCCCGTTGCTACGACACATAATGCACCGGTCAACAAAAACAACTCCTCTACGCCTCAGAATGTCCCCTGTAAGAATCTTCTCCCAAGTTGCAGTCCAAACAAAGAAAGAGACGCGCGGAGGAGCTTTAACCTTCCAAATACCTTTCCAAGGAAAGATAATAGGCAAAGGACAGCGAAGCTTGTTGTAGAAAGAGCGGATGTCAAAATCCCCCTTCTTTGTCAACTTCCACCTCATACGGTCTCCAAGCTCAGATCGAGGTAAATTAGAACCCAAGGTACGAAGGAAATCATCCACCTCACCCATCTCCCAATCATTAGGACCCCTTAATAAGCGAACATTCCAGCTTCTCCGAGCCTCCGTCCCCAACCTTTCGAGAGACAAGGCCACTGATGCCTCCCTATTAGAAGCAATCCCATACACTAATGGGAAGGATCGATGGAGAGGTAAGTCCCCACACCACCTATCTGTCCAAAACTTCACTCTATCCCCCACCCCTACCTCAAACTGAATGCAATTACTAAACACCTCCCAACCTTTACGAATACTTCTCCATAAACCACACCCATAGGCACCCCTACCCAGCTTAGAAGACCAACCCCCCCACTCTTCCCTGAACTTCGAAACTACAACCCTCCTCCTAAGACGAGTCTCCTCAACCCCAAACCGCCATAACCATTTTCCTAATAAGGCTTTATTGAAAGTGGTTATTTTCCTTACACCCAGACCACCGTTCGCCTTAGGAGCACACACCTTATCCCACCCCACCAGGTGAGCCTTCGAATCCCCCCACAAGAAGTCCCTTTGCATCTTCTCAATCTTATTCGCCACATGCGATGGGATGGTAAAAAGAGACAAATAATAAGTAGGAAGGCTAGCTAGCGTGCTCTTTAGTAACGTCAGTCTTCCACCTTTCGACAAATACAGCTTCTTCCACCCAGCCAGCCTCCGCTTAATTTTCTCCAAAATAGGATTCCAAATAGAGGGAGATTTATGAGGAGCCCCTAACGGCATACCTAAATAGGTCATAGGCAAAGTCTCAATCCTACAACTCAGAATCTCTGCCAAGGCATGCACATTATTAACCTCTCCTATTGGAACCATCTCGCTTTTCAGGACATTAACCTTCAAACCTGTCACAGCCTGAAAACAAAAGAGAAGCATCCGAACGTTAAGGATCTGCTCCACTTCCGCATCACAAAAAAGAACAGTGTCATCCGCAAACAGAAGATGAGAGACACATTCCCCTTCACCCCGTCTACCATCTGCCTTAAAACCCCTGATCAAACCAGCACCTTCAACTCTTTTCAGCATTCTGCTTAAAACCTCCATACTAACCAGAAACAACATAGGAGAAAGCGGGTCCCCTTGTCTCAGACCCCTCGTGCTCCTAAAAAAGTCAGCTGGAGTCCCATTAACCAAAATAGAGAATTGAACAGTTGAAATACAAGTCCGGATCCATCTACACCACTTCTCCCCAAAGCCCATTCTCTTCAAGAGATCTAGCAAAGCCTCTCAATTCACGTGATCATAAGCTTTCTCGATATCAAGCTTACAAATAACTCCCGGAGTCTTACTCTTAACTCGGCTATCAACACACTCATTAGCAATAAGAACTGAGTCAAGAATTTGTCTACCTCCCACAAAACTATTCTGGGACTCAGAGATCAGTTGGTCTAAAACCATCTTCAAACGATTTGCCAAAACCTTAGACAAGATCTTGTACAAGCTCCCCACCAAGCTAATAGGCCTAAAATCTCGGATATTGGAAGCATCGTTCTTCTTAGGAATTAAGGCTATGAAAGTAGCGTTCAGAGATTTCTCAAACTTACTGTGAAGATAGAACTCCTCAAAAACTGCTAGAACATCTCTTTCCACCACTCTCCAACAATGGTGAAAGAAGGCCATAGAAAAACCATCAGGGCCTGGGGCTTTATCCCCAGCCAACTCATTAACAACTAGAAGAATCTCCTCCTTCTCGAACCTCCTTTCAAGCCAGCACCTCTCCGACCCAACTATCTGATCAAACTCCAAACCTTCCGTAAAAGGCCTCCACTCCTCTGTCTCCTTATACAAATTTTAATAAAATTGGACCACTTGAGCAGCCACCTCAGACTCCTCCTCATAAACCACCCCATCCACCTCCAAAATGCTTAGATGGTTAAACCTTCTACGGGAATTAGCCATCTTATGGAAGAATTTAGTATTATTATCTCCTTCCTTAATACATAACATTCTGGATTTCTGTCTCCATGAGATTTCTTCCAAAGAAAGAAGACTCTCTACTTCGGATCTCACCATAATTCTCTCGCATGTCTCTGCATCAGAGAGGCCAAACTCCCCTTCCTTGGCATCAAGCAATTTCAAAGCCTCTAATAATTGAGACTTTTTACGTCCGACATGACCAAACTCCGAGCGGTTCCACTGAATGATATCTTCTTTCAAGGCCTTCAATTTTTTGGCAAACACAAAGCTAGGAGTACCAGAGAAAGAATGCCGATTCCACCAAGAGTGAACTCTATCAAAGAACCCATCCGTCTTTAACCACATATTCTCAAACCTAAACGGACTTTTCCCCCTCGCCATTCCCCCAACCTCCACCAAAATTGGAAAATGATCTGAAACAAGACGAGGTAAAATCCGCTGAATCACATCCGGGTATTGCTCTTCCCAATCATGAGACACCAACACTCTCTCTATCCTAGACATTGAAGGCTAATCGGAGCCGCTAGACCAGGTAAAACTCCCACCCTCCAAAGGCAAATCAATCAAATTAAGATCCTCAACGAACTCCGAAAAAAGTTCCATAGCCGAAGTAAGACGAGAATTACCCGACCGTTCACTCGGGAAACGAACAATATTAAAATCCCCAATGCAACACCAAGGGACGTTCCAATATTGCTGAATACCAACCAACTCGTCCCATATAAGTCCCCTCGCATTATTATCAGTTGGGCCATAAACCCCAGAACACGCCCAGGTAAAGCCATCCCCCACCCCTTTCCACAGAACAGACACAGAAAAGGAACCCAGTAGAAAGTCCAACCTCTCCAAGACCCTCTTATCCCACATCAGCAAAACCCCACCCGCCGTCTGGACAGCATCTAAAGCCACCCAATCCACAAAAGGACAGCTCCACAAGCTGCCAACCATTTGTCTGTCCAAGCCAGAAAGCTTAGTCTCTTGGAGGCAAATAACATCACACTTCCACCCACGCAATAAATTTTTTACAACTGACCGTTTCCGATAATCATTCAAACCCCTAACATTCCAAGAAAGAATTTTTAAATTCATAAAGATATGAATATCCCAACTGATAAATTAGTTCAGCAACCTACACTCCCATCATAGTTAACCGAAGATTGCAAGTTCCTCAGCTCTCTCTTTCCTCTATTCTTTTTAATGAGAGCTTTTCTAGGAATTGCAATTTTCCTGTTCAACACTTTGACATTCTCCGTCTCCTTCTCAATCTTTTGTAGTAAAGCAATACATAACTTCTCATGTCGACTCAGAGGAAGCCCAACCAGCTTACTAAAACCAGGAAGTCTATTCTTCACCCACTTAGAAATATCTAACGTATCCACACACTCCAATGCCTCATAATCACAGTTCAACTCAGCTGACAAAGGCAGCCCAAAGGGAGTGATAGATCTCAGAGGGATTGAAAAGCTATCCTCTCCTCCCAAACCCATATCTGAATTATTCAACTCTTCCACCACCAAAGCGCTCTCCCCAGGGGTATCACCCACTGCCTTCGTGGGTATCACATCCAACCCCAAATCTAAATTGTTCAACTCTTCCACCACCAAAACTCCCTCCCCAGTGGCCTCACCCACTGCCTTCGTGTGAAACACATCCAAACCCATAACTGAGTTATCCAATTCTTCCACCACCAAAACTCCCTCCCCAGGGGCATCACCCACTGTCTTCATGGGTGTGTCCACAAACCCAGCCCTCGAAAATCTCAAAAAGAAGCCAGAGAGGAAGAGAAAAGAAGAGAAAAAATCCACCGAAGGCCGCGGAATCACCAGCACAGACTTACCCGGTGTCAAGATGTGCTCATCGGAGCTACTTCCGGCAAAAGAAGGGCCGTCGGCCACCGTCGGAGGCTGAGAACCCCGGCCCAGCACCACCGGCTCAAGATCGGAGCACAGGGAAAGAGCCATGGGGCTCGCCTCCTTCATCGGTTGCTCATCGGAGCTACTTCTGGCAAAAGAAGGGCCGTCGGCCACCGTCGGAGGCTGAGAACCCCGGCCCAGCACCACCGGCTCAAGATCGGAGCACAGGGAAAGAGCCATGGGGCTCGCCTCCTTCAACGGACTCTGGGTTGGTCTCTCTTCACCAGACCGAGAGCTCTCACCCACTTCAAACTGACTTGGGCCAGAGCAAGAGGATTTAAAAAAACCCACACCTGGGTCGGTCAGCAGTGGGCTTGTGGCAAGGCCCAGGACTTGTTCAGCCTGTTTAGTTTCCTTTGCAACCCATTTAAGGGCCTTAGTAGCTCCTATATTGCAATCCAATGCCACAGCACGTGAATCCCCTCTGCAATTCATATCTCCCACTTTGATTCTGTTCCAAGAAACCCGCCTCCTCCCTATCACATCAACCTCAACGGTAAGACCACTTCCTGACCAGCAAGATCTCCTAGCATCACTCTTCTTCCTCTTTTCATAATCTTTTGAATTTAAACTGAAACTAGGGAAACGTAACCTCCTGTCTGCCAGATATTGCTCACCAACCTCTGCCTCCACATTAATGCTTTGCTTCCTCCTGTCCCCTCTCACCACCTCCATTTTATCAGCCTTACCCACCGGAGAAACCCCCACCTTGGCACCTTGACGTCTCAGATTCACCCCCTTCATCTCATCCAACTGCTTAAGGTGCTTTCTATCCTCTGTTCTTCCATGGAAACCTTGCACAACTTCAGCAAAAGTTCTAGAGTTTTGAGCTTCCAAGTTATGCCTCTGCACCTGAGGAAAAAACCTTGGAAGACCAGAACCAGCCATCGCATAATGGGAAGGATTCAACAGCTTTCTAAGTTCAAGGCCAAAGGCCCTCCAACCAAACTTCTCTTTGCCTTCAGGGATAATAACTGACCTCCTACATCCACCCACTTTGAGTTCAGTCAGTAGCAAGAACTGACCAGAAGAGTTGATGCTCCTTTGGAGAGTGAAAGCAGTGTCCCCATCTCTAAAAATAAAAAACTGCTTGGAACTCTCCCCAACAACAAAGTCTTCAATATTATTCATCAGCCATATTGCTGCATTCTTACCCATGAAAACTGATCTCATAAAGAATCTGCCCCTCTCAAAGATCCGTAGCAAGAAGTAACGGCCCCCTTCCTCTAAAACTAATCTAAAGAATTTGGACTCAATGAAGAAACTACGAACTCCCCCCATATTCCTTTTCTAAAACCTGATAGATAACCCTGTTCTTCAAAACACAGCTCATCACACCTTAACACCATTCAACTAAATTCACAACCATAAAGTTTTCTACCACAAAGATACAAATTAGGGGAAAGCCTCACAAATAAAAGATGCCTTCTATAGGATTAACTAAACTAGAAGAAAATCAAAAAAATATGAAAAAAAAAAACACAGATATAAAACCATACCTTCCATGTAAGCACAATCTCCCTAAACAGAGTGAATGTCTTTCTTTGTAAAAAGATATTCAACTATGTTACAAACCCATGGAGGTTTTGTGTCTATCAATAAAGCTACTGTTTCCAGCAAAAGGGTCATTGACATTCTAGATTCCTCAGGTTTCATTAATACTTGCTCCTTCAATTGATTCCTGTCCAACAAAATAAATATGCAACACTTGCATTAAACAGCAACACAAACAAAAGGCAAAAAAAAAAATTTAAGTTCTCAAGAATATCCCCAAAGGTTTTGTATTAAGTGCAATTAAATACAATGTAATATGAAAAATTCATGCTATATCTGAAATTACCCAATTCCTTAGATCAAGTCCATTTGGAAACAGATCTCTTGAGGGCTTCTTTCATGTCATCATCTCTAGCAGCATGATACCAAAACCATATGCATCTCCTCTAGTGGAAACTTGTCAGAGGCAATTTTTTGGACAACAAACCAGCAAAACCAAAGAAAATGCTTCATAGCTTGAATTAGATAAACATGAGAAAACTATTGCCCTCATTAATTCATTATTTTGAGCACTCACTATATTATCTTTTGCCTAGGAGAAAACACAACGGTAGCAACCAAAGGACAAACCATTGGCGTGTGTATCAGACATGACTATTAAAAAACTTATCAAAACACAACACGACCTCAAGCCATTCTTAAGCTCTCTATTATTCACGAGCTCAAGCCGAGTCTCCGTTTTTGGGCTGTCAATATTATTTACAAATCCCTTGGCTGATTTCATTCCATTCCGTTTAATCTGCCATTGTGTATTTCTTGCAGGTTCTGCCCCCACAAGACTGATTTCAACACCATGGGTATTCCACAAGGATATGGCCAAGGAAGCCATTAGATCCTACTAACAACAAAATCTTTGGAAGTGTGAGGGCAAAAGATGAACAACGAAAATGTTAGGGTGGATTTTCTGAATGAAGCTGGGAACTCGTTTGAGCAGAATGCAAAAGCCTATGTGCTAAAGAAGAAGTCCTAGTAACAAGAACCTAAACTCAGTTTAAGTTTGAGGGGAGAAAATAGTACCTTTAAAGTGGTATCTGGCAAGTTTGAAAAGGATTGCTGCCAATTATAACTGTCAATGAAGGACTTTTGAAAATTGAATATTAATCATTTAACCATAACAAGAGGGATATAGAGAAGCTGAAGAGATGCCAAGTACTCTGTCTCATGGTGGTAAAATAATGTTGGCTATGTTTATCGCTCAATTATCAGGAGACTGAAACAAATAACATAAGAATCGGGTAGTGGAAAAAGAGGACACAGTTAGATGATCATAATATGTCCACAAAGCATTGTTTAAAAATAATAATAATAATAACACAACTAGACAATAGTAGAATGCATAAAAATTTATTCAGGGAAAAGAAACAAAAGCATGCTTTTTTGAGCAAAAGCATAAAAATGGAAAAGAGAGGAAAAACAATTATACATAACAGATAAGAAATAGCTGCAGTTTGCCTTTTAGTTCCAATATATGTTCATCATCCCTGAACTCAATGTTTCACACTGAGTGCCTTCCATTGCTAAAAAAAAGTACCATAAAACATTAAAAACTGAAAAATCATATTATCTACAAGTTTCTTGTTTCTAACATATGTGAACAAGGCAGGGAACAACCAAACGCAGACAACCATGAGTTGATTCGATGTATTTATGTCCCATCTGAACCATGACAACATGAAAGATAATTAAAAAGAATTACTACACCATCATTTAACAAACTTCATGCACCAAAAATTATTTGGAAAGTCTAGTATAGAAAAAAAAAAAAAATTAAAGCCACATTTTTCCTAAATATACACAATAATCGTGGCTATTGAAATTACATTGGGCACATTGATAGATCAACTCTTTACAAGGATTACCACATTGGTCACATTTAGGGTGGTCTTTAGCTTCCTCAATGAAAATAAGGGGGTGTGGGTGACACTCAAATGTGTAAGCAACTCCAAACATGCAATTTGGGTATTTCCCAAAAATACAATTGGAATGAGCAGGATAACTGCAATCTGCACAGTAGTAGTACCAATGCTTTGGATCTCTTTCTTCTTCACAGATATCACAGTAATATTCATTGGAATCATCTTCAGCAGTATAACAGAGAGCAAAGGGATGATCATGTTGTCCGTATCTTGTGGTATGTGGTAATGTAGCGCATCTGAAGTCCAAAGCAAACTCACAAGTGGTACAACGAAACATTGGGTAAATTTTGGAATCACAACAACTACAATTCTGTTCAGATGCAATGCTAGAGAGAATAAGTCGATGCTCATGACCAGGGTGGGTAAGAATGTCTGAGATCAAACTACATTGAACATCGAGAGTAAAATAGCATATCTCACAACTATAGTTGAAGCCATTGTATAAACGCCGACACGCATGACACCAAAATATCTTACTTGGATTAGGTGATGTTGGGAGGAGGGTGAGTGGGTGTCGATGAAGTGGGTGTTTCTTTTTTTGGGGTAATTTAGCACAAGATTCATGAAGAAAGAAGCTACAATTTACACAGCTATAAAACGGAGAGAGAATGGCTCTTACGCACGCATAACATTTTTGGTTATTTAGAACCTCATCATCGGTGAGCTTTAAGACATGCTCATGACTGAAGTGCTCGATTTCTGCAGCTATTTGAGTTCCGTCCTCCCTCATATTAAATTTGTTGACTTTGTAAGTTACTGAGTCAATCGATTCATTGAGCTGTGGAACTTCATCCTCATCTTTAAATTCCAGCAAATTTATGTTCTCCTTGTTTTCCCTGAGAAGGGCACAATTGAGGTGGGTAACGAAATCGCATATGGAGCAATAGTAAAGCCCATAGCGTGTGTCCAGTTTTTGAACACAGAGTTGGCAAAATCGGGGGTCGGGTTGATGGAATTCAAGAGAAGAATGGGTGAGGTGGAGGAGGTGCTTGTGACGCACAACTTTGACTCTGCGTGGGAAAGAAGCACATCTTCCATGAACCCAGAAACTGCATAGATGACACAGGTAGGGCGTACCTTTGCCTTCTTTGCCGCAAATGTCGCAAGTGAACGTGAACGACTTCCAAATGGGGGTCAATGGGTGGTCGTGGAATTCAGGTTCCATGATGAGTGGTACAGAAGCGCATGTGATGTGAAGGTTGAAGTCACAGCGGGAACAGCGATAAGTGTATTGGTTGCGAGATTCATTGCAGAGTACGCAATTGCTAAATTGAATGTGTTTGCCATAATCTATCTGATAGGGAGAGAGAATAAGAGGATGGATTGGGTGCAAGGGATGGTGCAACCCAAGGGGTACTTCCGCACAAGATTTATGATGAATGTAGTAATTTTTATCACCGCATTCTAGACAATAGTAGTACGGACCATAAACTGATTCTTGGCACCCACAACAAGTATATCCTCCTCCCAGGTTGTTTGGATCGAAGTGCAAGGGATGCTTTGAATCGCAAAAATGTAGAAGCTGCTGCTGCTCCATCTTCTTCTTTCTATCACATGCAAAGTAACAGTGACAGTCACGGACAACATCAAATTTGTTTAGAGAGAGAAATTAAAAAAAAAAAAAACAGAGAGAAAGAGAGAGTGCATGAGAGTGAGAGAGAATTAGTGGGTTTTAGACTAGAGGTGAATATATATACAGCAGCAAAGCAATTTAGTTTTTTATTATGGGTGAATAAATTTTAGAATTGTAAAAAGTAAAAGTAAATAAATAAAAGAGGGATTTGGAAATTGGAAGAAGGTGGGGTTTTAATTTAATTAACAAATACTCATTCAAACCCACGCCTGTTCTGTTTTCTTTCTTTGTTTTATTTAACATTTATGGATGAATTTGGGCGTGACTGAGCATCAGCTTAAGTAACGGAGTTGATGAATATTAGATGCGAATGTTTTAACTTTAAAGGGCTTGCGTGCTTGGGTGTGGCGTGATGAGAATTGCTGCTTTTTTCTTTGAGTTGAATATATAGCAGCAATTTTGTTTTTACCTTTTATGGATCTGTATGAATTAGAATTAGAAATAGAATGTAAAAAGTGAAAAAATAGAATGGTGTTTGGAGGATGGTGCCGCACTGTTTGATGTGGTGTATCTGGCGGGAACGGAATTCGAGAAGCTTTGAGGATCATGAGCGGTCCATTCCTGAGTTTAAGTCTTTTTTGTTTTCTACTCTTCTCGAATGGTGTTTGGTTTTACCTTCTTTTTCTTGTATTTCCCTTTCTGGGTTGATTGATCATTGTACTTTGTTTTCTTGATGTTCTTGCCTCTTTCGTACATTTCCTATGTACGGGGCGGTGTTTTTTCAATATATTGCTAAGTTACTTATCAAAAAAAAAAAAAAAGTGAAAAAATAAATAAATAAAGAGGGATTTGGGTGTGACTCAGCATAGCAGGTTCGTTAGAGTTTGATCGTGAATGTTCTTTAAATTAAAGGCCTTGGGCTTGGGTCAGTTGGGTGTGGCCTGTGGGTATTTATTTATTTATTTATTTTTGGGATTTTTATTATTTAACAAATATTCATTCAAACACCCTATTCTATTCTGTTTTCTTTGTTTCTTTTGCTTTCTTGGTTCATACGGTTTGGGAGCCTAGAGCACTGAATTTGGGTCTAACTCAGTACATGTTTATTTCACTTTAGTGTGTAATAAATGAGTAACTAAAGAAGTCAGAGTTGGATTCAAAGTTTAATGGCCTTTTTATTTAACAAAGATTCAAACCCCCCCTGTTTTCTTTGTTTTTTCTGGCTTCATACGATTATGGAATTAGATGTGAATGTTTAAAGATCTTGGGTGTGGCCTGTGGATCTTTTGATCGGATGGGTATTTTCAATTTTTTAATGTGAACACTGAAAAGCATAAAAACTATTATATATATTGGAATTCTTTTAATTAATTTTCATTAAAAATTAAAGTGATTTATTTTTAGGGAAAGAATAAAAGTATTGTATAGATGGAAATTATTTTACTTGATTTCATTAAAAAATAAACGTGATTATTTAAAAAATAAATAAATAGAATGCATTTAAAAAGTTAGGAGTAAATAGTAAGAATGCTTGCACAACAAAAATTTAAACTATGTTTTTGATTGATCCTCCATTCTTGTTAATAGAAACTTATAATTTTTTTTTTCTTTTGTTAATGTTTGAGAATGAATGTAAATTATTTTACTATTAATATGGGATAAAATGAACATTTGACAAGAATATGTTCAACTTTGACTTTTGGATAACTTTTTTCAAAGTTTTATTTATTTTTCTTCCATGATAATAGTTTGTAATCCCATTATTGGACTAAATTTCTTTCCTCCAACTGTCATGCTAATTAAATCTTAAGGTGATTTATTATTCTTTCTAAAAATTAATGTGATTAGACATTAAAAATTCACTAATTTATGAAGAGTAATTACATATTTTTTGTATACTTAAATACAGTAAATGAAAAACTTTATAAATTTTACAATAAATAGCAACTAATTATTTTGGAATTTTGTGTGCGATTAACCTATAATAGATGTTAAATAAAAATGTGATTCAAGAAAAGGTTGATTTATGAAAAATAATTAAGTGACATACCATTTATCCAAATTGCATTATGTTTAACATAAACCAAACCATCTAGTAATAATATATCTCACAAAAATATAGTGTCAAGTACAATAAAATCTTATTGCATTTAACATCTACATGATAAATTTTAAGTAAGCAAAGTAACCTATTGTTTATAAACACCATTAGAAAAACACACATACATGTGAACAAATTTACAAAAACAACTATCAATACTTACATCAAGAAGAATCCAATTTTGACTTCAAAACACACTTAGGGTAGCTTCCAAATTATGCTCGATTTCAATTTTTTAAAAAGGCTAATTTCATATCAAACCCTTCTATAACATCTACTATATATAGAATTATCATGACATTGTGCCAAAGAAGATATACTTTGTCCAACTCAAAAGATTTTCATGCCATTGTGTCAAAGAATAAATACTTTCTCCAAAACAAAGAAAGAAAGAAAGAATAAAGGGAGCAAGTAGACAAGTAGGCAAGGCATATGCTTGCTTGCTAACTTAGACTTAAAAACTTCATGGTAACATTTCCCACTTCTTTGCATAGAATCTACACAATCATGTTTACAAACAGAACAAGAAACTGACGTTCATATTGAAGTTCAAGTTTCATTTTACACAAAAAAACAAGTTGATATCAAGTAAAGACTGTAGCTAAGCTTGCTTTCATGTTTTCCGGTTTTAATTCTTCATGCACATGTTCACTTCACCTAGATAAGCCAATGCAACTCAAAAGATCAAATTCAATTTTACAAACAGTAAACACTACCCTTTAACAAAATCTCCAGCTGAAAGTCAATCCAGGTAGGGAAGCTTAGTTCGAATCCAATCCAATTCAATATGAGAAATGCAACGAGGAAGCAAACCCCTAATCAAGACATACTCTTGATAGAAAAATGACATAAAATACTGAGAAAACACACACACAAACAAACACAAGCAAATGATAAAAAGGTTCATTTCTAGCAGTTATTTACAGATGGTGACAAGGAGTCAACACTTGACACTGTATATGATAAATTCGATGGAATTTCACTTAAGAAGAACTAGTTAACATTGGCAAAAAATTTGAAACTTCTCTCAATTTGTTTAACTTCCTTTATTCCTCGTATCACTGGTGAAACTAAGTAACAAATGTTTCTCAAAACAAAACAGCACAAATAAGCAAGTAAAAGCTGGAATTATATTCCAGCATTCCCGGAATTTGTGGATATCATCTCCTCTGTAAAACTTGACCTCGATAGAGTTTATACTTCCACAAGGTTGCAAACAGCATTAAAGCATATGTTTACCTGGCTCAATGAACAGTATGCCTACCATGGTAATTCCAGCCATGAAGCATAGCTCAAGGCGCGACACCTGGAGGGACCTTAAAAGTGATCTTAATGGGCATAACCTTGCTCAGTACCAGTGAGAAATAGTTGTTTAAGTAATGAACAGGAAGAACTCTCGTGTCCTCTCCTTCCTTGTGGTCTGTCTTCAAAGCATGAACAGAAAAATGAAAGAAGAAAGCAACTCCTATATTAACCCCATTTACTTTGGTAACCTTCAAACTATCATTTTCATTGGTGAAACATTTGCAATTCTTCTGGAACAAACCAACCTCATGTTTTTTGTCTGTCCCGCTAAGTTCTCTTAAGGCCATATCAAAATCACCATTTCCTCGCCTAACTGTGAAATTGTTCATATAGGTTAAATTTCTAGTCAGTTTTCTTGGCCACATTTTCAACATGCATTTCAATTTCAAAATTGGACCCTTTGATGAAAACCTTAGATGTAATCTTGAGGGGTATTTTTTTTCCTTCTGTATGGCTCCAGAAGCTTGTAATCTCCACCAAGCCGATGCAACCAGTAAAAGTTCCAAGATAAAATGCCATAGTCTGACGTGTGGTAGAGTTTGAGGAGAAAGAAGAAGACCAGCTTTGGGTTTTTAAACTTTGGGTACTTCATCGCAACTATGGGTACTATTTTTTTGGCTGGAGCAGCAAGATTTTCAAAAACTTTGTAGTACGGACATGTAGCTTCTAGATCCCAGACCGAGGCTTCAATTGCTATGTTGGATAGTTCCTCAGACATAGTATTGACAACCTACTTATGGCAGGATCGGAAAACAATTGCAAAGATACATACAATTGCAAAGATGCATTATTTCGTATGCGTTCTCTTCTGAAATATATATTTTTTTAAGAAACACAAATTTAAGCATTTTAGCCACCCCCGGGTCTTTTCAACCCACACATACAAAAACAAAAAAGAAAATCAGCTATATGCATATTAGCAAGATTTTTTTTACTAACCTTTTATTTTGATCTGTCAAAAAGAAAATATCAGTTTTATTTATTGAATTCAAAAGGTTTTTAGTTTCAAAATGTGTTCTATGAAAACACTTCATCAGATATTATATATTCATTGAATTTCAAGATCCAATCCAAACTTATAAATTATAACTCTTCCTAGTTAGAAATTACCTCTATAAAATATGTAGCCAGATTCAGCTGGACATAGATTGGTTCTGCAGCATGACAGCCATAGAAACCTGCTGTTTGGTCTAGGAGACGATCATAAAATTGACCTCTAAGCCCAGCCCAAGGGTTCTGTGTCTTCCAAATCAGGATAGCAGTGTATTTACTCCATATACCGGAAGTCCAGTTGTCTAGCAAAGCTGAAATAGAGGTCAAGGTCAAATGATAGCGATGGTAGGAATAATCCTGTAGGTGACCCAAGAAATTAGAAATCAAGCAGTGTTGAGTTGTACCAAAGAAAATCAAGAATTTTCTCACAAGCATAGGCTTGCTCATGTCTCCACTTGTTCCCACAACATGAGTTATACTTGTTTAAAAATCAACTTCGGACTTCAAAAAGAGAAAATAGTTTAAGCTTGCCACCCTGTCAGTACTCTACAGTTTTAGGTAAACAATTTGTGGACAATTTAGGTTGGAGAAAATAAATACCCTAATAATTTCGACAAGCATTATAAAAATCAACAATGCCACAATTTATGGTAGTTTTCATCATTCTGGGACCGAATTCAGTGATTAACTTACGATCAACATATAAAGTTACAAGAATGCCATAATTCTTAAGAAAGAACTGCAGATTGTAGTTGTTAGCTTTTTTCAGTTATAAAACTTTCTCTACAAAACTGATGCATCAAAATATTCTTGGCATTACCATCATCTTATGCTGCAAGCATCCCGTGACAATACACTCAGTTCAAAGCATACCAATCTTGGTGAATCTGAAAACTTTGATGTTCCAGGATTTGTACCAATTTTACCAACCCTCCTTCCCACCATCTCCCCCCCCCCCCCCCCCCCCACACACACACAAAAAAAAAAAAAAGGGAATAAAAAGAAACACACACAACACCCCTTCATAGAAATGCACAAACCCAAGGCCATGCCATGCTGACAAGCACACACAGTGATAGTGTAGCTTGAATAAGAGGTGCACCCAACGTTCCTTTGAAAGACATAACAACCCATCTGACAATATCCAATTACCACCACAGATAAAAATAGGCTGTATGTTGACCTTGAACAAACTGTAAAGCAAAAATTTATAGACTACATATCATAATATCAATTCTAGAAGGCATATAAAGCAATACTTTCTACCTGTAGCACCATCAATATGGCTCTCAATTTTTTGGAAGCCAAAAAGATGGCTCCAAGCATCACATTCTCCATATCCCCTTACATCAACAGCAACATGAACTTTGTACAAGGATTACACATACCGTTCAGTCACCACAAGTCAGGCTTGTCAAAGAAATGCTGCAAATTCATACCATATCACCTACAAGAATATTGAGAGCCTAAATGAGAAATGGAAAACTGTCCTGAAGTTGATATCCACTCATATAAGGATCTAAGAAATGGAAAAATGCATGAATTTTGAACGACAAAACCTTTTTTTTTTAACATATATAAGAAAGTAATAAGCTTTGAAGGACAAAACCTTATCTAAATTTGATGAATCCTCTGTATATTTTATGTCTATATTTTGTTTTTCCGGGTCAAACTTAGTTAACAAGCTTTTGCATCCCTTAAAATTCCTAACTAGTAAGTCATCCCTGTTCACCCAGTAGTTTTTTACTCCATCATGCCACTCGCATAGAATCCCAAAATCATAAATGTAATCCTAAAACAAAATAATATATAAATTGGACGGGTTTTGATTTAGTTATAAACCTCGTGGTCACCACCTTGACCCCCTTGGGAAGAATTCTCGCAGGATGATCAGGTGGGTGAACAAGAACAGCAAGCAAATTTTGACCATCAGGATGCTGAATATCGGTGACATCAAGTGAATGCCCCTGAAACATCCCTTTTGGAATTACTTTTTTGTGCCCATTTAAATATACTTCTACAGCATAATTGATTCCACCAAAATTCATATCCCGGTGCTGATTTCCTGACTGCAAAAGGACAACCAATTACACCCTTTTTCTCTTTTTTTCTTTCTTCTTTCTTTTTTTTGGGGGGGGGGGGAGGAGAGGGGGTGTTGGGGGGGATCAAATACCCAAGGGGATTTGAATCCCCAAGCTCACTCACCAGTCACCACCCATGCACAACCCATACTTATATGGGTGTAATTGATTTTCCAAACGATTTTCCAAAGCAAGGTTCACCGCAGGCAGAGCAACGAGGAAAGTCATTATTCATAAAGAAATAACTAGACAGGAAAATCATTGACCTTATTTTCAACGATTATCAGTGGATGCTTATGGAAGAAATTTTGACTGATTGTACTTCTTCCCAGGAGCTCTAGACAGGACCGATGCAGGAAGAAGTTGCACAGGAAGCAAACGTAGGTAGGCCTGAAGCAACATTTATGGCATAAAGTACAACAACCAACACCAGGGACTTCTCTATCATAGTAAATGATTTCCAATGGATGGTTGTGAAAGGAGTTTAGAATGTGCTTGTAATCTCTATAATGTTCGATGAGATCTAGACTGCATGATATATGGAGATAGAAATCACAATCAGAGCAATTGAATACTTTACTAGAGGTTGAGAGTTGTTCCCAGCATGAATAGCAGTTAGCATAACCACTGATTAGAATGCTGTTGTGGAGGGGCAGGGAATGGGGGTGGCTGAAATGATCCATCTTTTGAAGTTCAGGGAGCTCAATAAGCATAAGGGCGCATAAATAATCAATCTTTGGATGCCATTTGGCCCAAATGGCATTGGCAATTTCCAGAAAAATTAAAATTTTCAGACCATGTTTTTGTTAAACTCTGACCCAAAAACAGTGACCAACTATCCAAGTACCGGCAAATTACAAGAAAATAGTTCGCACAAGGTTGACAGGAAAAGACACAGTCAAGTTAAATTTATAGGGAATGCAACCAAAGGAAAATCTTACAATTTCTTGAAAATTGGCATGAAAATCATTTCAAGAAGTATAAAATCACAAAGATCATATTTCATGTCAATCAATAGCATACCGACTTACTCTAAAAAGTTGTAAAAAAAAACCCAAAAGCGAAATACTCTCTCCCAGAATCAGCAATATCTATAATTGCCTCATTTCACAGCCCATAGAAAGGACCAGGAACAATTTTGTTCTCCACCCAAAGTTCCCAAAACACTGTCAATCAAATCACCATTAGCTCTCACTGATATTAAAAAAAAATACAACTTTCATTTTCTTTCTCTGCACCCAAAAGTCCCCATACAGCTATAACATAACCATGAGTATATACAGATACAACACTCGCCAAACCTTTGTTTTATGAATGATAGTGAATGTTACACAACAAAAATTTCTACAAGTATGATCAACAGAGACATAAATAGTGGATGTTATAAAAACAAAAACTTTCACAATTATAATTATAGTGGGGAAGAGTAAACAAGAGTACACAGGTCATCATTCAATTTCTTAATATCATCTGATTTTTTTCTAATCGTACAGCAACATGCAAGGCTTCGCATTTCAAAGATTAAAGAAACTAAATAAGTTTAACAAATTAAACCCATTATTTACTTACTCGAATACTCAAATTTGAGACCTTAATCGCACCCAAACACAAAATGCTGAAAGAGAGAGCGAGAGCGAGAGAGAGAGAGAGAGAGAGAGAGTTCTCAGTGTGTGAGTGTTTGTATTTGTCAGTGTGTGAGTGTTAGAGAGAAGGGAAAGGTGTAAAGGGTATTTTTGGTATTTCGGGAAAAATGGGGCCGGGCCATGTGGATTGTGTCTTTTAAAAAAGTTTTTTTTTTTTTTTTTTTTTTTTTTTTTTGCGTTAACTCTTAGTCAGTGAATCTGTGATTGATGTTTGGAAAGATTAATTTATGAATTACATGGGTAGGTCGGGGTTTTTTTTTTTTTTTTTTGATAGAAAACTGAAATTCCATTAACATGAACTAGAAACAAGTACATCAGTTGAGAGAGCATGTTCTAAGAAACAAGGGCTCTCCTCAATCCAAGCAACATATTGCTCAACACCCTGAGCATGTTTTGCTAACAAGTGAGCTACTTGATTACCTTTTCTACCAACATGTGAAATAGAAAATCTACGAAAAGTACTTAACAGAGAACTAATTCCATACACAACTGAAGCAATTGAAGATGGAGAAGGAGAAATGCCAGCAATAGCATTTGAAACCATAACAGAATCCCCCTCAAGAACAATCTCATGAAATCCCATATCTTTAGCAAACATAACTCCCAATTCATAAGCTTTTGCTTTGGCTTCCATGGGTCCCAGGTGCTGATTTAGCTTCATTGACAAAGCTCCCATGAACAAACCTTTGCAATTGCGTATAACCACTCCTACCCTAGACTTTCGTTGTTCCGCAAAGACAGCCCCATCCACATTTACTTTAAAAACAGAAGCATCAGGAGGTGACCAAACCTGTTTACATTGTTTTCCAAGCCCAATGCAGAACTTCCAAAAATTGCAGATGTTGCAGCATGTACAGAAACTGCTACATTTGCAGAAATTGCATCTGCAGAAACTACATTTGCAGAGGTTGGTACTACATTTGATGAATCGGTAGAACTTAGTGAAGTTGAAGAATTTGCTGCCTTGAATGATTCAATATAGTTTCCACACTATTGAACTAGTTCAAAACCTGTCATAAACTGCTTTCCATTTCTTTTTTTTTAAGAATTTGCTGTCTTTTAAAAAAGTTAAAAACTGTTATTGAGGTAAAAAAATAAAAACTAATATATTTATTCAAAATTTACCGTGTCACTATCGGTATATAAGCGTTTAGGACCAAATGATGTCGTTTTAATTTTTGTCAAAAGTCAGTGGAGATTGGAAATCTCTATGCCGTGTCCGTTGAATTATTTTGAACTATTTTTACAAGATTCCAAAATCTTTACCCCTATTTTGTTAACGTCTCCTCACTCCCAAGTGTTTTGTTAACACTTATCTCAACTAGACTACTTAAATTCCACTTAATATTCTATTAAATACGTTATATTCTTTTTTTTTTTTTGTCAACAAATAAAATTTAATTTTGTAAGTAGAAGTTAGAAATCTTAAACAAATATATTAGTAACTCAACTCATAATTGAATAAGAATGAAATTAAAATTATTGGAGGATCAAAAATGTAGTTTGTCTTTTTTTTGGGGAAAATTTGTTTTTTCAGCAAGAGGCCGTCTGACTTTAATTTTCACATTTCACATTGCAAGTAACCAAACATAAATAACAAATCTAAATAAGTGTAACCAAAATTTTTTTTTTTTTTTTTTTTGTTTCTATTGGCGAGATTTACATGAAAATTTCATGAATTTCAATGATATGTCAAGACCAAACTTATGCAATTACAAACCTCATTAGAATCCAACCTTGCAAAATTAATGCCAAATATGGTAAAAATGAACTCCAAACAATAAAAAAAACTTACCCAATTACACAAATTTGCGACCTAAATCTCATTCAAATTCTTAATATAATTTAATCTTCCAAGCACAAAAGGTGACACATAACTTACAAAAACCCTATAAGTTTAACCAAAATTCACAAAGCAATTGCAAAATGTTAAATTAATAAAGATTGAAGAGAGTGAAAGATAAATTTACGTTCCAGGAATGATGGCGTTTAACCAAGGGAAGGTGGTGAGTTCCACTACTCAAGTTAACCTCCACGGACATCGCTGCGAGTTAGCCCGAGTTGAGCTGAGTCTTTCTTGTACTCACCATTTAAGCCAACTGAGTTATGACTCACTCAGAAATGAGAGAGTGAGAGTCAGACTGTGATTCTTTTGAGTCTGTGTGTGTGTGTGTGTGTGTGAGAGAGAGAGAGAGAGAAGGAAAAGGGACAGGGGTAGTTTTGGTAATTTGAAAATAGGAGGTAGGGCTAGGACAGCTACGTGGACAATGTGTTTTAAACTTTTACTTGTTAAATTGCCCAAATGTTTATTTACAAATATTCCCAAACAGAACACTTTTCTTGTTTTTTTTTTTTTTAGGATAAAAATATCAAAGTTTTTAAAAACACGTATGTAATAAAATTTGAATTTTTCATTAATAGAAATTCTAACAACAAGAGGTAAAATACTTATTACCGATAATTATAAAAGATGATATTACTCAATTTTAACATGGGAGTATTGCAACTCTATTTGTGCATTTGTATAAACTGTTAGGAAACAGTATTTTGAATTTAAAATAAGTGATTGTTTAAAAACTTATGATGAGTTGTAATTGCAAAATAGAATTTTGATTTTTAAAAATGCTCTTTTAACTTTTAAGCTCACAAAATGACTAACCAAACAAATCTTATATAAGCCTAAAACAAACTGAGCTGAGGTTGATTTATGGGCTTAGTAATAAGCTTGAAAAACAAACTCATATCTTATTAAGTCTTTAATTAATTGAGAGTTTGGGCCACATTTCCAAATTGAATGGGCTTCATAATATACTTGTATTGGATTGTGCTTGAGTTTGAACTTGAGCATGGCTTGATTAATGAATCAAGCAAAGCCAAGCTTCTCTATTTTCTTTTTTTTTTTTTTTTTTTATAGAGAAAGTCAAGCCAAGCTGAGCTCAAGTTTTTGGACTTTCCTACGAGCTTAAACTCAAACATAGTTTGTAAGCTTGGTTCAAGCTTAAGCCAAATTTAAACATTTTACATTTGTTGTTGAGCTAAGTTTGAATTAGGCTAAGTTAGTTTATAATCCTAAATTTCCAACCAATTTCTCCACGTTTATTTACATCCTAAGTGTAGCATCAATTTGATGAATTGCATAGATTATTCATTGCCTAAAGTCCTAAACTTTTTTTCCCTTAATGTGCAATAGCAATGTCAATCTTTAGAGAAATATTGACATAAAGATAGTAGTGAGTGCTAATTTTGAGAATGTTTTGTATATTACTATTTTTTTTTGAGATAAAATCCATAATGCTTCCTACAAAATCACCTATTCAATCTTGCTCTTTTATAAAGGGGGTTTGCATAATTCTAATCCCAAGCAAAGAATAAAGCTATTCAAGGTCCTCTTCTCCAAAAAAAAAAAGAAAAAAAAGAAAAAGAAAAAGTTGTTCAATGTCCGTTGAATTTGCATAAGGTTATACTTATCCTGAAGCTTTCCTTAGGGCTAGCAAAGCATAAAGTTCTTTTTTATATTGATTGGTTAAATCCAATCTTGTTATGTAATATACCCCAAATACCTTCCAAATTTTTAGTCTTGTCATGTAATATCTCCTTACTTTGTTTGAGAAATGTAAAACCATGACTGAGTTAAACCAATTACATGAGCTGATAATCACTACATCAGCTATAAAAAATGTAATCCTTTGAACAGGCTAATTGATTTTTGTGCAATTTTTTTACACTAAGACCTCAATCATTCAAGTACCTCTTTGCTTCAAATTTTTTAAAAGCATGTTCAAAACTTACTTATACAAATTATGGATTTTCGTAATCCCATCATAAAAATTGGGTTTTAAGTGGATATGTACGCTTCTACTGGTTTACTCCTCTTCTTTTTTTTTTTTTTTTTTGATAAGTTGGTTTCCTCCTATTTATCCGTCAATGTTCAGATTGGAAGCCACAGGATTTAAAGCAATTGACTTTATTCAAAGTGGAATGTGTTGGCCAAGACTAGTTCTGGAATTCAATAAGCCTAGTGAGATTAAATTAGTTGCACAAGGCACGCTTTCACGTCTTTTAAGTAAAAATATTTAAGCGCAAGTCAACTCAATTTAACTCAGCTAAACCTTTTTACAACTACTTTGGGGTGGGCTCTAGAGATCCTAATCAAATAACCAGGGTTATATAGCCAAATTCATTTATTTTAAACGAAGTAAGTCAAGAAACAAGATCCATAATAAGCTAATCATGTGTGCACCTGTGGGTATATAACCAACTGATGCTCATAGAAAACCAACATACCCTTTTAGTTTGACAAGCGAACAAAGAGAACTGGTACAAAAGGGGGAAATTTTTGTTAATCAATTCTGGGTCTTAAAAGATAATGCAGTACTCACCATCTGCTAACTTCTTTCCCTTCGTATTTGGCCCTTATCTACCAAGTTTGCAAAGTAGGCAAAACCACTTAGAAGTTCAACCAGTTTTTAAATCAGGAACAAGCTAATAATCCAAACATAAAATTACATTGAGAGATTATTTGACCAAACACAGATAATTAGAAATATTTTAGTGATTAGTAAATCAAACCAATGGCTGCCCCTTCCCATCTTTTATCCAAGTTATAGAGAATGAGCCTCTTATGTGGAGCTTATCCCTCATCTGTCATGTGTCTAAACAACTCAGCCAAAACCCCATATATGTTTCCATATTGTGCATGCATTCTGTCCACAATAACAAAGCTTTGGAATTTCTTTTCAATCTCAATCCAACTCATACCTGTTTCTTTTGCACCCCATTTCCCTCATTCTCCTAGTAGTCCTTGTTCTCTCTTTCCATCTCCCCTGGGAAGAAAATAGATAGTGGACAATAAAATATAGGGTGCTGGGCTTTTAGGTGCTGCTGAAAAAACTGATTTGCAGCATATATTCCCATCTCTGAATCACCACGAATGCTACAAAGAATCAAGCAATGCTTGCGAATTCTCAGGTAATCCATCAATAAAATGTTTTGCTTTAGTAAGAAGTCCTGCCCAACCCAACACAAGCATTGTGTTCCTATCTTCAACTCAACCCATGATCTTTAGCCATGGATTCCAACAACTCCATGCCCCTTTCAACTAGCCAACATGGCAGCAAGCATGAAGCAAGGAAAGAAATGTAACATCGGTTGGCTATATGTGTTCCAACCTCATCTCTTCGTACATTTGTAGTGCCTTGGAGCCAGCCCACAAGGACAAAATATGCAATTAAGGAGTTCCATGAGACTGAGTTCCTTTGAGACATCCAATTGAAGACTTTGATCGAATCCTCTAAATCCCTACACTTGCAGTACATGTTTATAATTCCATTCCTGACAAAAGTATAATCACTAAAGTTCTATTTGATAAGCATGAATATTTCTTTCTCCACAACCTCAATCTCTGTCTTGTTAGTTATACATAATTACTATTATAAAGTTGCCAACATTCTCCACCAACATCAGAAATGATAATCAAATGCAACCCCTTTCTGCTGTACATGTCTCTGAATAAACAGAATTGTACAGTGCAACAAAAATTGAGGTGAGAAACTCTAACATCAAAGGACAAAACCCACTGCAATCTAAAATAAGAAGAGAGAAAAAAGATAAGGTAAGGAACCAAATCTCAAAAGAATTCACATACTCAAAATACATAAGGGTATATACAGGTAGGAACTCACTACTATCTCAGTTGTACCCCTTCAGCAACTGTTCACTTTCCAATGCCAAGTTCTTATGCAGTCTCTTGTTCCATCAGATATCCTGCATTGCACTTATGTTTAATAGAGGACTTAGAAGTTAGAACCTGGACAGATGGCTAATGAAAAAAAACAAAGTATATCAGCCTATCACAAAACCTAAAAAATATAAAACGCCACAGAAATCAAACAAATACTGTATCTTGCTTGTGGAAACAAATAATAATAATAAGTTAATATCAGTAAGATCATTTTGTCTTGGGGATCCGGGTAAAGAGTAATCAACAAAAAATGATAGTAGGATCAATGTGGAAGGATTACATCTTTGGCTGCTTTTACACCTCGTTTTTCAACCACAGTGGGTTGCAAGAATTACAAGAGAAAGGCAAAATAGAGGATCAAAACAGAAGCATTATAGCTTAATTCTTACATCTAGTGACTGAAGCTTTATTCGATTATTGCAAGATCAAAAGCCCATTTATTTGAATCTACAATTAAGCCATTGGTCAACAATATGTCCAACCATAATTGTGCCTCATATCCTTATAAACTTATCAGACAAATGGCCAACTCTGGTACTTCTTCGGTTCTTCTCTTCCCATCCAATTTGTTGGGAAATTAAGACAAATCTAAAGATCTGTTCTTAAATATACCCAAGGAAAATATTAAAGTAACTTTTCTTTAAGAAAAATATATTTAAAGGCATCTTTCATTGTCAACGAATTCAGTATTCTTCTCTTCAATTTCCAAAGAACCAATTAGAGGATAAAAATAGTTAGCTCTTGTCAAGTTAATTACTATTTAATCAATGCCATTCTAAATGAAGCAGTTTTCACAGATTTCATGCAGATTCATGCCAGTTTTCACAATATGGAAACAAAAAATAGAAAAAAAGAACTAACTTGGCAATGTCTTTATACTGTTCACAAACGTTTGGTGTTTGCACCCACATGGTCACTCACACATCAGAATTACTGACATTGTTACCAAATATCCGAACAACAGCAGTAACATCATAAGCAAGCTTTCGCTGCACTTTCCCTGTAATCTCCTGCTGAATACTATTTTCCCATCTCCCATAGAATCATGTAAAACAATCTTGCAGCCTCTTCCAGACCAATTGTACAGGCCATCCTCAAATTTGGGGTTTAGGATGATATTCTCATCTCCAGCAGCAAAGCATCTCTAGCTTACACTCTTTGGGATTCAAATAGAAAGCCATATCACAAAATTAATTAGTAATAACTTCTTAAAAAAGACAAAAAAAACAAAGAACAAGAGAAGCAAGTGGGCAAGGTATTTGTGCTTGCTTGCCAACTTAGACTTAAATACTTCATGGTGACATCTCCTATTTCTTTTTCTTTTTTGTTTCTAAACATTAGACAAATAAAAAAGCAAAAGAAAAACCGAGGGAATCTATGGTCTATATTAATTCTTACCGTCTCTTCAAAGTCTTTCCAAATAACCAAGAAATTAAGAAACAACATCAAGACAAAAATACTTTTAAAAAGTACACTTTTTTTTTGGTTGCATAGAATCTACTTAATCATTTTACAGATAGAACAAGAAACTGAGGTTCATATTGAAGTTCAAGTTTCATTTTACACATAGAAAGCAAGTTGATATCAGCAAAGAGGATAGCTAAGCTTGCTTTCGTGTTTGCTATGGTTAATTCACCATGCGCATCTTCACTTAACCTAGATAATCCAATGAAACTCAAAACAACAAATTCAATCCAACAGAACCTTTAGTTGAAAGTCAATCCGGGCAGGGAAAGCTTAGTTCAAAGCCAAACCAATTTAATCTGAGAAATGCAACAGGGCAGCTTCTTATTTATATGGTTTTAATTAAATAAAGGCCCTACCTCTGTGTCCCTATCGTTCATTCCATCACTCCCTTAATCAAGACATACTCTGATAGAATAATGACATAAAGTGCCGAGAGTCTGAGACAACACACACACACAAGCAAGCAAATGATAAAAAGATCCATCTCTGCATTTTATTTACAAATGGATTTAACACTTAACACCGTATACAATAAATTTGAAGGTATTTCAGTTTCGCCAAAGAACTAGTTAACATTGGCAGAAAATTTGAAGCTTCTCTCAATTTGCTTAGCTGCTATATCCCTGGTATCACTGGTGAAACTTTTAAGTAACAAATGTTTCTCAAAGCAAAACAGAACAATTAAGCATGTAAAAGTTGGAACTTCACTTCCAGCGTTCCAGAAATTTGTGATCTCCACAATAAAACATGACCTCAATAGAGTTCATACTTCCACAAGGTTGCAAACAACACTAAAAGAGTATTCTTTATCTAGCTCAGTGAACAGTGTGCCCACCATGGTAATTCCAGCCATGAAACACAAATTTAAGCATTACAGCCACCACCCTGGCCTTGTCAACCCACACATACAAAAACAAAAAAGAAAATCAGCTATGAGCATATTTGCAAGATTTTTTTTATTATTAACCTTTTATTTTGTTCTGTCAAAAAGAAAATATCAGTTTTATTTATTGAATTCAAAAGATTATTCAGGCTCAATATGTGTTCTATGAAAACACTTCATCAGATATTAAATATGAATTTCAAAATCCAATCCAAACTCATAGATTTTAACTCTTACTAGTGTAGAAATTAGCTCTATAAAATATGTAGCCACTGCCAGATTCAGCTGGACATGGATTGGCTCTGCAGCACAGCGCCAGCCATAGAAACCTGCTGTTTGGTCTAGGAGAGGAGATGATCATAAAATTGACCTCTAAGACTAAGACCATTCCAAGGGTTCTTTGTCTTCCAAATCAGGACACCAGTGCATTTACTCCACATACGAGCCGAGTCTTCCCAGTACTCGCCATTTAAGGCGACCGAGTCACGACTCGCTCTGAAATGAGAGAGTGATTGTGTGATTCTTTTGAGTCTTTGTCCGCGTGTGAGTGTTGTGACTTGAGGGAAAGAGAAGGGAAAGAACAAGGGAATTTTTGATAATTTAAAAAAAGGAGGTGGGGCCGGACCAGCCACGTGGAAGATGCGTTAATAAAACTTGTCGTTGTGTTAAAAAAAAAAAAAAAAAAAAAAACTAAAATATTTCAAATTTGCTACTTTCACTGTTGGAATGCGTTTAGGTTCAGAGGATTTGTCGTTTTGTTACTTCCTGGCAGTGGTTTGTGCCCGTTCGTACGACGGTGGAGATTGAAGAGAGTTCTATGCTGAGTGTTTATTAACAATTTTTGTTGTATTTTTACAAGAAATCAAACTTTTACTTGTTCAAGTGTCCCAAGTGTTTGTTAACAAATATCCCCAACTAGACCACTTTTTTAGTTTTTTTTTTTTGGATAAATACATTGAATTTTTTTTATAAAGCTTATATAATAAAATTTGAATTTTTCATTAAATTGGATAGAAATTCTAACAACAAGAGGTAAAATGCTTATTACCAGTCATTATAAGATGATATTACTCAATTTTAATGTGAGAGCATTGCAAGTCTGTAGGTGCATTTGTGTAAGTTGTTAGAAAACAGTGTTTTAAGTTTAAAATGAGCGTTTGAAAAATAATGAATCATGCCAAGCCAAGCTAAGCTCAAGTTTCTGGAATTTCTTACAAGCCCAAGTCAAGCTTAAATATAGTTTGTAAACTTGGTTTAAACTTAAGCCAAATTTGAACATTTTACATTTATTGTGAACTGCGTTTGAATTAGGCTCGACTAGTTTACAATCCTAAATTTCCGACCAATTTCTCCACGTTCATTTACATCCTAACTAGCATCAATTTGATGAATTGCATAAATTATTGGCAAAACTACACTATTAGTTCCCAAAATTTACCTACTAAATATTATTGGTTCCGCCAGTTTGAAGTGAGCGCAACTAGTTCATCAAATTTAAAAAATGATTGATATTTATGTTAATAATCATTAGTCTTAGTGCTTACATGACTAACAAAGGTATGACATGACATGACATGACATGACAATTTTTGAGTGACATGACATCAAATTTAAAATTAAAAAATTAGAATCCAAAATCACACATCAACCAATTAGGAGCCAAGGGCTTGTTTGGTTTGAGCAAAAAGTGATGTATTCTTTACTCATTTTCAGTTTTTTGTAAGACTCACCACTAAAAAACTTGTTTGACTTTGTATTTGTATTTGTATTTAGTTTTCATTTTCAGTATCCAAAAAAATAGGATTTGAATACAACTTTTTGGTGTTTTCATTTTCTTGAAAATGAATACAGTGGCATTTTGTGTAAAAAACCAAATCTATGGATCCCTCAAATATTGACTTGTTCCATAATAATTTAAAAAAAAAAAAAAAAAAACTCTCTTTATTGTGTTGAATTTTTAATTGAAAAATATAAAGTGAAAAAAGAAGAAGCAAAAACTAGACTAAAAAATAAGGGTTAAGCTTAAGTCCAATGTCCAGTAGTATTGGACCCGTTGAGATGATAACATGTGTTCACTTTTAAACACGTGTCACCATTTGACCAAGTCCAATGCACTAGATGCACTGGACCTGAACCAAGTCCAAAAAATAATGTCAAACATGAAATGGGTTGGGCATAGAAAATAAATACAAGATTGGAGAAACAAAAAATTAGTTTAGAAGATAAAAAGAGAAAATGAATCCACCCAATAATAACCAAACAGGGCCCAAAAGCCCAAACCATTTCAAACTGACCCATTGGCCAACGAGTACTCTCAAATCACTGAAAATTACTAATTCTAATCTTTAACTCTGCCATCTTGCCCCTCACTCGCATCGTCCCTCTTCTACAGCATAATTGATTCCACCAAAATTCAGATCCAGATGCTGATTTCCTGACTGCAAAAGGACAATCAATTACACCCTTTTTCTCTTTTTTTTCTTTTTTCTTTCTTTTTTTGGGGGGGGGGGGGGGGGGGGAGATCAAATACCCAAGGGGATTTGAATCCCCAAGCTCACTCACCAGTCACCACCCATACTTATATCGGTGTAATTGATTTTCCAAACGATTTTCCAAAGCAAGGTTCACCACAGGCAGAGCAACTAGGAAAATCATTATTCATAGAGAAAAAACTAGCAGAATCATTTGCCTTATTTTCAATGATTATCAGTGGATGCTTATGGAAGAAATTTTGACTGATTGTACTTCTTCCCAGGAGCTCTAGACAGGACTGATTCAGGAAGAAGTTGCACAGGAAGCAAACGTAGGTAGGCCCGAAGCAACATTTATGGCATAAAGTACAACAAACAACACCAGGGACTTCTCTATCATAGTAAATGATTTCCAATGGATGGTTGTTAAAGGAGTTTAGAATGTGCTTGTAATCTCTATAATGTTCGATGAGATCTAGACTGCATGATTTATGGAGATAGAAATCACAATCAGAGCAATTGAATACTTTACTAGAGGTTGAGAGTTGTTCTTGTTCACAGCATGAATAGCAGTTAGCATAACCACTGATAAAAATGCTGTTGTGGAGGAACAGGAAATGGGGGTGGCTGAAATGATCAATCTTTTGAAGTTCAGGGAGTTCCATGAGCATAGGGGCGCATAAATAATCAATCTTTGGATGCCATTTGGCCCAAATCGCATTGGCAATTTCCAGAAAAATTAAAATTTTCAGACCATGTTTTTGTTAAACTCTGACCCAAAAACAGCGACCAACTATCCAAGTACCTACAAATTACAAGAAAATAGTTCACACAAGGTTGACAGGAAAAGAAACAGTCAAGTTAAATTTATAGGGAATGCAACCAAAGGAAAATCTTACAATTTCTTCAAAATTGGCATGAAAATCATTTCAAAAAGTATAAAATCTCAAAGATCATATTTCATGTCAATGAATAGCATACCAGCTTACTTTATAAAATCTATAGCTCATATTTCTTAAACTAATGAAGCTCATTCCATTTCTTAATATCATCTGATTTTTTTCTAATCGTACAGCAACATGCAAGGCTTCGCATTTCAAAGATTAAAGAAACTAAATAAGATTAACAAATTAAACCCATAATTTACTTACTCGAATACACAAATTTGAGACCTAAATCGCACCCAAACACAAAATGCTGAGAGAGAGAGAGTTCTCAGTGTGTGAGTCATTTTATTGTCGGTGTGTGTGTGTGTGTGTGTGAGTGTGAGTGTGAGTGTGAGAGAGAAGGGAAAGGGGTAAAGGGTATTTTTGGTATTTTGATAAATGGGGCCGGGCCACGTGTATTGTGTCTTTTAAAAAGTAAAAAACTGTCATTGACATAAAAAGTAATATATTTTACTCAAATTTACCGCGCCACTATCTATTGGTATGCCATTAGGACCAAATGATATCGTTTAAATTCTTGTGAAAAGTCGGTGGAGATGGAAACTTCTATGCTGTGTCCGTGGAATTGTTTTAAACTAATTTTACTAGATTCCAAAATCTTTATATTTTGTTGTCAACAAATAAAATTTAAATACTTTATATTTTTATATCTTTATATTCTTTAAGTACGTTTTTATATATATGTATATATATATATTTTGTCAACGAATAAAATTTAATTTTGTAAGTGGAAGTGAGCAATAGTAAACAAATATATTTGCAACTCAACTCATAATTGAATAAGAATGAAATTGAAATTATTGGAGGATCAAAAGTTTAGTTTGTCTTTTTATTTTTTTGGTAATTTTGTTTTGGATTTGCCTTTTAATTTTATTTTTTTAGTTGGAGGCCTTTTGACTTTAATCTCTTAACTTAATTTGTCATATTAAGACCACCATATATTACTGTGAAATGAAAAAGATTTATTTTATGTTGAACATTTAATTTTTCATAAATCTAAACATATACATATATCACACTATTTGCATCTAATAAGAAATGTTGTCTCCTCTAGTCTTCTGGGCATAACTGATCAACTCTAATAAGTGAATAAATAAAGTAAAAAGAAGAAGTACTATTATATAACGCAATTTGATGAGTTAATGTTTTCAATTTTCATTCACTGTTCCTTTGGAATTGGATAACATTAACTAGTGAATTCTTATTTCTCATGCCTCATATTCTTTTATTTTTTCCGACTCAAGGAGCCAACCTCTATAGTCAAAGCCACATTCTGTTTGTTTTACATCATGTATATAACTGCAAACAAGAAAAACACACTTGTATCTGCTTCCGATCTCTTGAAAGTTCTCTTACTTGACCCTCTTTTACAAAATGATTTACAGAAGCTAAAGTGGTAAAAAAAAAAATTTGCAACAACAAACTGGAAGTCAAGTTTCAACATCCTAAGATTCACTGACATTATAACCCATATATCTGCTTTTCCATGCTTCATGCATCCACTATTTCAATCCAGCATTGCCCAATCGTTTGTAAAGCACAAGTTGAGCCCCATGATTCTGCCTCCTATTTTAACGAGGCATCTAGAACATACATACTATGTTTTGGAAATGCAAAAGCCACCCATTTCCTTAGATCAAGCCCATCCGAAAACAATTCTATTGTGGGCTGCTTTGGTGTCATCATCTCTAGCAGCATGATACCAAACCACATGCATCTCCTCTAGTAGAAACTTCAATCGCCTGTCCATATTCTGTTTAATAGGACTTGTTAGCAAGAAGCGTTTCACTATTTGGTTTAATGTAAATGCTTAACAAATGAGGAAAGGATAATAAAAGGAAAAGTTCATGTAATTCAACCATCTAGATGAAGCAAATTGATAATTTGAAAGGATAAAGTTGAAACTACAGAGTCATTGATATTGATCTACAACTTAAACTGCTAAGCATTGGGAAGAAGAACATAAAACAAAAAGGAAAGAGTTACATTAGATGCAGTGGGCATGCTATTATGTTTTTAAGTTTAAAAATGCAAGAGCAACTCAACTGAATATAGCTTAGCTAAAGAGTTCCATGAGACTAAGTTCCTTTGAGACATCCGACTAAAGACTTTGATGGAATCCTCCAAATCCCGCACTTAGTACATGTTTAAAGTCCATTGTTGACATAAGTATTATCACTGAATTTCTTTTTGATAACTAAAGCGTGGATTTGTTTATCAAAAACCAAAGAAGTATCAACTCCAAAGTAACCAACCTCAATCCCTGCCATAACAATTTTAACAAGTATCTGAATAGCTTCTTCCACAAATCCATTGTGTGCCAAACCCACAAGGACAACAGTCATGGAAACCTCATCAAGTTCTTCTGAAGACTCAAAGATTTTCCATGCATCTTCTATCCTAAAGCACTTTTGAGTACACGTCCATTAGTGCACTCTTAATGCACAGCTCTGATTCAATTCCCAATTTCCAAAGGAGCCCATGAATTTGGCACCCTTCGCATAAGGCTATTAATATTGTCTTAAAAAAAAAGAAAGTATGACTATTATTATAAAACTGGGTGAATAGGGACTGTGTTCAAGTTAAACTTAGGATCTTTCTATGTTTTTTTTTTTTTTTTAATTTTTTTTTTTTATAAACTTTGTGTATTTGACTATTTTCAAGTAAGGCTATCAGTACTATACTACTATCTAAAAAAAATAGTCCAACAATGAATTGAAGAGGTTCCATGTTATAGGAAAGAAAAAAGTTTCATAAGTTTTGTTTTTTTGGTATTGATACATTACAAGTTTACAACAATGAGTTGTCCAAGTTGCATTACAACGGAAAATAGTTGGGTCAAATCTTTTAAGTACAAGTAACGGCTGCCAACCCACATTGCAAGAACATATAGAGCATCCATCACATTGGTTTTCTTTTCTTATTTTGGATAGAAATATCATTTGCAAAATGTAATACAATCATCCGCACACAAGAAATTTAATGGTACAACTTAATTGACTACTCCTGGAGATAGGAACAGAGAGTTCTCTAACATAATGTAACCATCACAAGGAATATGACATAAATAGCTTGGTCATGGTGCTGAGAAATTCCTTTTTTTTTTTCACTGCAAAAAACTTAAGAGGCAAATATATGATTTTAATTTAACAAAAAATAACTTTCATATTTTCTTGAAAAAAAATCCTAAAAATTAACAAGGAACACTTCAGTTTCAACAAACCAAAATCAGATTTTGAACCAGAAATTTTTTCTTTACAAAGCTAAGACCTCAATTATGCAAGTACCTGTAATTTTTTTAAAAAATCAAGTACAAAAGTTACTTACACAAATTATGGGCGTTCATAATCCCATCGTGAAAATTGGGTTTTAATTGGATGGGTATGCTTCTACTGGTTTACTCCTATTTATTTTTTTGATAAGTTGGTTTCCTCCTATTGTCATGTTCAGATTGGAAGCTACAGGATTGCAAAACAATTGACTTTGTTTCAAAGTGAAATGTGGTGGCCAGGACTAGTTTGATTGCTGAGAATGTAAATGACAGTTGGGCTAGCTAGGCTAAAGAGATGTTTAACGATTACCATTCTTATGGAATATGGGTTCATGGTTGTGTCTGCCAGCTTGGATATGATTCTACTGATTCAAATTTAAATTTCAATATGATAATTGAAATTGCTATTATAGGTATGTATGCAAAATGTGACTTCTTCAGATATGCAAGGGCCAAGGGAACTGCTCAGCAAACTTCCCCAAAGAAATTTGGTGGCATTCCATTCTATGATTGGTGCTTATAATCAGTATGGCAGGGTTGAGGAAGCACTATGTTTGTTCTTTGCCATGCTGATTGCTGGAATTTTTGTATGGGTAATATTTTTTTTTTTAGTATGGAGTGGATATTGTTACTGGGATTGGTCTAGTGGAAATCTAGGATTGAGATCAAGTGCAATACCTAAGGGTTGAGATTGATAGTTGAAAAAAAACAACTTTCAAGTTCATTGCTCGGAAGATTTTTTGGAAAATGCAAAAAAAAGATGCAATGGCATGAACTAGTATGATCATTGGTTTAGCTATGCATATTGCTCAATAATTCCTGAGGAGATCACATGCCTTGGGGTTCTATGTGCATGTATGTAGTATTCATGTTGGTTTGCACTTCACCACAATGACAGGTTTATGGCGTGGAGCCAACAATTATTTTAATAAATATATCACAATTGATTTTGTAATGTTATTTCAATTTATGTTTCATCATTCTTTTGTACAAATGTTTGTACAAGTTTACCACTAGGTCTACTCGAGAAAATAGGAAATTTTCTAAGCTGGATTTACTGAAAATAAATCTACTTGATTTCAATTGGAAGACTTCTCCAAAAAAAAAAAAAAATATTGAAGTCAATTGGCGCTGTAACTGAAATTAGAAAGTCTATTTTGTACAAAATTAGGAAGTTCTTTCACTCTATTTTCTCACAAGTCATTTTGCACCCCTTGTTAAAAAATTTCTATTACATTAATCTTACGACTGAATCTCTGTGCTCATAAAGGCAATGGCCAATTCATTACACACTAAACAAAATATAATAGCTAGTTGGGAATTTAGATAACACAATCCAAGCATGATCTCCTAGAATATTAATTAAATGCCAACGAAAAATGGGTTATCTCAATTTTTCAAAGGCCTAAAGAAATTTTTTTTTTTTTAAATTATAAGAAAGGCAGTTATTTTTTTTTTTTTGAGAATTAAAAAAAATAAATAAATAACTGCCTTTCTTATAATTAAAAAAAAAAAAAAAGCATTGATAACAAAAGCATTGATAACATTGATAACAAAAGCAGCAAAAAGTAGCTGCACGGTAAAGAAGTTACAACAAGGAAAACACCTCAGTCAAACAATAACCTCATACAAAGCTACATTCTTCAGCCTTACTAAAGACATAGATGGCCATTTTTGTGGATTCTCTCCTGTGCACATTAACGCTGCATCAAGTATATATTTAAATGCAGCATTGCCCAAGCCTTTGTAAAGAACAACTTGAGCCCCCTAAAATCTGAATACACCTTCTGCTTTAATGAGGCAACCAGAACATCCATAATATGTTTAGGAAATGCCAAAGCCATCCCATTTCCATTTATCAAGCCTCCTCTCCAATCTCCTGTCCATATTCTGTTTACAAGGAATTGGACTTGTTAGCAAGAAGCATTTCACAATTTGGTTTAATGAGAATTCTTAATGAAGGATGAAAAAGATGATAAATGGAAAATTTCCATGTAATTCAGCCATCTTAGTGAAACAAGTTGATGATTGCTAAGGATAAAATTGAAGTTACAGACAGTCATTGATATTGATTGCACTACTTGAGCAGCTAATCGGTGAGAAGAAACAATGTCATAAAATTATAAAGAGACAGAGTTACATTAGTTGCACAAGGCACTCTTTCATGTTTTTACGTAAAAATATTAAAAGAGCAACTCAACTCAATTTAACTTAGCTAAACCTTTCTACAACTACATTGGGGTGGGCTCTAAAGTTCCTAATCAACTAACAAGGGTTATATAGCCAAATTCATTTATTTTAAACGAGGTAAGTCAAGAAACAAGAATCATAATAAGCTAATCAAATATTCCCAATTGTTTTTTGTTTTGGATAAAAATATCATAGTTTTTAAAAACATATGTAATAAAATTTGAATTTTTCATTAATAGAAATTCTAACAACAAGTGGTGAAATACTTATTACCGATAATTATAAAGATGATATTACTCAATTTTAATATGGGAGCATTGCAACTCTATAGGTGCCTTTGTATAAACGGTTAGAAATCGGTATTTTGAATTTAAAATAAGTGATTGTAAAAAAATTATGATAAGTTGTGATTGCAAAACAAAATTTTGAGTTTTAAAAATACTCTTTTAACTTTTAAGCTCCCAAAGCAACTAACCAAACAAACCTTATATAAGCCTAAAACAAACTGAGCTTAGGTTGGTTTATGGGTTTAATAATAAGCTTGAAAAACAAACTCATATCTTATTAAGTCTTTCATTAATTGAGAGTTTGGACCACATTTACAAATTAAATGGGCTTCATAATATACTAGTATTGGATTGTGCTTGAGTTTGAACTTAAGTACAGCTTGATTAATGAATCAAGCCAAGTCAAAGTTGAGCTCAAGTTTTTGGACTTTCTTACGAGCTTAAATGCAAATATAGTTTGTAAGCTTGGTTTAAGCTTAAACCAAATTTGAACATTTTACATTTGTTGTTGAGTTGAGTTTGAATTAGGCTTAGCTAGTTTACAACCTAAATTTCTAACCAAATTTCTCTACATTTATTTGCATCCTAAGTGTAGCTTCAATTTGATGAATTGCATAGATTATTTATTGCCTAAAGTCCTAAACTTTTTTTTCCCTTAATGTGCAATAGCAATGTCAGTCTTTAGAGAAATATTGACATAAAGATAGTAGTCAGTGCTAATTTTGAGTATGTTTTGTATATTAGTATTTTGTTTGAGATAGAATCCATAATGTTTCCTACAAATCGTTTATTCAATCTTGCTCTTTTATAAAGGAGGTTTGCATAATTCTAATCCCAAGCAAAGAATAAAGTTGTTCAAGGTCCTTTTCTCCACCAAAAAAAAAAAAACGTTGTTCAATGTCCATTGAAGCTTTCTTTAGGACTAGCAAAGCATAAAGTTGTTTTATACTTATTGGTTAAATCCAATCTTGTTATGCAATTTACCTTAAATACCTTCCAAATTTCCAGTCTTGTCGTGTGATATCTCCTCACTTGAGCCCCTAAAAAAATTGCACAACTCTATCCTTACTTTGTTAGAGAAATGTAAAACCATGATTGAGTTAAAAAAATTACATGGGCTGATGATCACTACATCAGTTATTAAAAAAAAAAAAATGTAATTCTTTGAATAGGCTAACTGATTTTTGTGTAATTTTTTTACACTAAGACCTAAATTATGCAAGTATCTCTTTGCCACAAATTTTTTAAAAGCAAGATCAGAAGTTACTTATACAAATTATGGATGTTCATAATCCCATCGTGAAAATTGCTTTTTAATTGGATCTGTATGCTTCTACTGGTTTACTCCTATTAATTTTCTTAATAAGTTGGTTCCCTCCTATTTATCTGTCAATGTTTAGATTGGAAGCTATAGGATTTAAAGCAATTGACTTTATTGAAAGTGGAATGTAGTGGTGCACCAACAACGGTGATGCTAAAATTGCTAAAATGCAATTTTAGCACCACAAGTACTAAAAAGCAAGCTACAGTGGCGGTGGTAGTATATCTAAATTTTTTTGTAAATGGTGAATGGTGAACAACTATCTTTATGCCCACTGTAGATCCAAAGGAAAAAAAAAAATACTATTGTTTATTTGGTGGTTGTGAGTGGTAAAGAGACAAAAAGGATGAGAGATAAAAAGATAGAAAATAAAGTAAGAATAAAAAATAATAATAATAAAGAAAATATTTAAATGAAGTAGTAAAAAAAATAAAACCATTGATGTTGAGTGTATTGTAAAGTGTAGTGTTAAAATAGATAAAGTAGCTCTTTGAGTTACTAAAAGCTAAATTTTTTAGGACTACCGATGCGAAAGCTAAGACTAGTTCTGGAATTCAAAAAGCCTAGTGAGATTACATTAGTTGCACAAGACACGCTTTCATGTCTTTAGGTAAAAATATATTGTGGGTTCCAGTTAACTCAACTGATAAAATTTCTGATGATTAAATAAGAGATCTGGGGTTTAATCCCACCTATACCAAAAACCGATCGATTAATGTCTTAGTCTTACAGTAAAGAGCTATCATCAAGAGCGGATGTCATAGGTTGAAATTCTAAAAAAAAAAAAAAAAAAAAGTAAAAATATTTAAGAGCACCTCAACTCAATTTAACTCTGCTAAACCTTTTTACAACTACTTTGGGGTGGACTCTAAAGATCCTAATCAAATAACCAGGGTTATATAGTCAAATTCATTTATTTTAGACGAGGAAAGTCAAGAAACAAGAACCATAATAAGCTAATCATATGTGCACCTGTGGGAATATAACCAACTGATGCTCATAGAAAACCAACATACTCTTTTAGTTTGACAAGCGGACAAAGAGAACTGGTACAAAAAGGGGAAAATATTGTTAATCAACTCTGGGTCTTAAAAGATAATGCAGTACACACCATATGCTAACTTCTTTCCCTTCCTATTTGGCCCTTATCTACCAAGTTTGCAAAGTAGGCAAAACCACTTAGAAGTTCAACCAGTTTTTAAATCGGGAACAAGCTAATAATCCAAACATAAAATTACATTGAGAGATTATCCGACCAAACACAGATAATTAGAAATATTTAAAGAATGAGCCTCTTATGTGGAGCTTATCCATCATCTGTCATGTGTCTAAACAACCCAGCCAAAACCCCATATATGTTTCCATATTGTGCATGCATTCTGTCCACAACAACAAAGCTTTGGAATTTCTTTTCATTCTCAATCCAACTCATACCTGTTTCTTTTGCCACCCCATTTCCCTCATTCTCTTAGCTGTCCTTGCTCTCTCTTTCCATCTCCCTTCAGAAGAAAATAGATAGTGGACAATAAAATATAGGGTGCTGGACTTTTAGGTGCTGCTGAAAAAACTGATCTGCAGCATATATTCCCATCTCTGAATCACCATGAATGCTACAAGAATCAAGCAATGCATGTTCTCAGGTAATCCATCAATAAAATGTTTTGCTTTAGTAAGAAGTCCTGACCAACCCAACAAGTCAACAACACAAGCATAGTGTTCCCATCTTGGACTCAACCCATTATCTTTAGCCATGGATTCCAACAACTCCATTCCCCTTTCAACTAAGCCAACGTGGCAACAAGCATGGAGCAAGGAAACAAATGTAACATCGGTTGGCTGTATGAGTTCCAACCTCACCTCTTCATACATTTGTAGTGCCTTGGAGCCAGCCCACAAAGGACAAAAGATGCAATTAAGGAGTTCCATGAGACTGAGCTGCTTTGAGACATCCAACTGAAGACTTTGATCTATTTGATAAGCATGAATACTTCGTTCTCCACAACCTCAATCTCCATCTTGTTAGTTATACATAATTACTATTATAAAGTTGCCAACATTCTCCACAAACATCAGAAATGATAATCAACTGCAACCCCTTTCTGCTGTACGCGTCTCTGAATAAACAGAACTGTAAAGTGCAACAAAATTGAGGTGAGAAACTCTAACGACAGAGGACAAAACCCACTGCAAACTAAAAAAAGAAAAGAGGAAAAAGATAAGGTAAGGAACCAAATCTAAAAAGAACTCTCATACTCAAAATACATAAAGGTATATACAGGTAGGAACTCACTACTATCTCAGTTGCACCTCTTCAGCAACTGTTCACTTTCCAATGCCAAGTTCTTATGCAATGTCTCTTGTTCCATCGGAGATCCTGCATTGCACTTATATTTAATGGAGAACTTAGAAGTTAGAAGCTGGATAGATGGCTAATGAAAAAAACAAAGGATATCAGCTTATCACAAAGCCTACTAAATATAATACACCACAGAAATCAAACAAATACTGTATCTTGCTTGTGGAAGCAAATAATAATAATCATAAGTTAATAATAGTAAGATCATTTTGTCTTGGGGATCCAGGTAAAGAGGGGGGATGCGGGGAGAGTAATCAACAAAAAGTGATCTTAGGATCAATGTGGAAGGATTATAGCTTAATTCTTACATCTTTGGCTGCTGTTACGCCTCGTTTTTCAACCACAATAGGTTGCAAGAATTGCAAGAGCAAGACGAAATAGAGGATCAAGACACAAGCATTATAGCTTAATTCTTACATCTAGTGACTGAAGCTTTATTCGATTATTGCAAGAGCAAAAGCCCATTTATTTGAATCTACAATAAAGCCATTGGTCAACAATATGTCCAACCATAATTGTGCCTCATATCCTTACAAACTTATCAGAAAAATGGCCAACTCTGGCACTTCTTCCCATATAATTTGTTGGGAAGTTACGACAAATCTAAAGATCTGTTCTTAAATTACCCAAGGAAATTATTAAAGCATCTTTTCTTTAAGAAAAATATATTCAAAGGCATCTTTCATTACGAATTCAGTATTTCTCTCTTCAATTTCCTAAGAACCAATTGAGGATAAAAATAGCTAGTTCTTGTCAAGTTAATTACTATTTAATCAATGCCATTCCAAATGAAGCAGTTTTCACAGATTCCATGCGGATCCATGGCAGTTTTCACAATATGAAAACAAAAAATAGAGAAAAAGAACTAACTTGGCAACGCCTATATACCGTTCACGAAGGTTTGGTGTTTGCACCCACAAAGTCACTCGCATATCAGAATTAGTGACATTGTTACCAAATATCTGAACAACAGCAGTAACATCATAAGCAAGCTTTCGCCGCACTTTTCCTGTAATCTCCTGCTGAATACTATTTTCCCATCTTCCATAGAATCATGTAAAACAATCTTGCAGCCTCTTCCAGACCAATTGTTCAGGCCATCCTCAAATTTGGGGTTTAGGATGATATTCTCATCTCCAGCAGCAAAGCATCTCTGGCTTACACTCTTTGAGATTCAAATAGAAAGCCATATCACAAAATTATTTAGTATTAACTTCTTAAAAAACTAAATTTTGGGTTGAAAGTGCTTAGGCAGATTGTATAAAAATTGAAACTAAATGGGAATAACTTGCAAGCCTCGTTAAGTAATGATGCTTCATATATACTCTTTATATCAATAGATATACTTCTATGTATCTCAGCTTTCACCAAAGTCCTTTCACTGGAAATAAACCGAAGGAAAAAGGTCAAAAAGTATAAGTACCTCACACTCACTTGGAATGGAATAGGTGATCACTACTGATTCTATAAGAATATCAACTCCAGGAGAAGGCCCTTCGAAAATAAAAGACAACCCGGTCAGGCTTTTGTCAAGTTAATTACTATTCCCTGGAAAGCTGAGTTATCATGATTGCAGGCCTCTCTCAAACTGAGAAAATTACAGGAAGAATAAATGGTTGGACATTTTAATACTTATCCTTTGCTGGCAGATTGCAGTAATTACAATCAGTCATGTATAGCAACGCTTTGCACGACCATAAAACAGAGATGGAATGACTCGCATGCACGTTGGAATACAATCTTAAGTGCAGCCAAAGCTGTGTTATAGTAGCAGATAGCCATTTCATCAAACAGCTGGCGAGCAAGACCCAATCCCTCTACCAATTTGGAGTGATTGGTTGATCCAAACCACGATACAGACCTTTATAGCAATTGGGTATTTGATCTTCTAAGGAAAAAAAAAAAAAACTCCATATTTGTTGCCATTGTCAATTGTAATGACTGCTCTATGTCTTAGTTATAAGAAATGGCATTACAAGTTGAGCTTGTATTGTTGTGTATAAGCAAGAAAGTGAGCAAACAAAAAACCACAATATGGAGATTTAACTCCAAAATGAGAGAGAGATAGTCATTGTGTGATTTTTTTGAGTCTTTGTCGGTGTGTGAGTGTGTGAGAATGAAAGGAATGGGACAAGGGTATTTTTGGTAATTTTATAAAATAGGATGTGGGGCCAGGCAACCACGTGTGAGTGTTTGTTTAAAAGTTACTAAAAAACAAAGAGTAACTATATTTCAAATTTGCCGCGTCAGTACTGTTGGAATGTGTCGTTTTGTGTTCCGACAATGTGTCGTTTTGTTACTTCAAGATTGTGGTAGGTATCACTTTGAGCATTAGCATGGATGCAAAAAAATTCAATTCTATACCATCAAAATCTATTTTATCTATTACGAGGTGTTATGTCTATAATATTTTTACGATATTTTCACAACAAATTATAGGTGGTTAATTATTATTGGTTCAAATTTAAACTTAACACTAAGATTATTTTTTTGCCTTAACAATAACAACCAATAACAACATATCACTTAATTATTTTTTTGCCCTAATAATAACAACCAATAACAACCTATCACTTAAAATTTGTTGTAAAATTATTGTAGACATATAATTTCTCTTATCTATTTTATCATCTTATTTTAGATCTCTCCTAACATTCAAATTTCTATTTTTGCATACAACCTATTAAAAAAATATAAACTATGTCAACAAACAATATAAAAAAAATTCAATTTCTCTTTTCACTTCCATTTCTCTTTCCTCTCAACCTTTTTGTCTATCTCAAACCCACTCAACACCTTCTACAAAACTCAGCTGCAAACAACAATTCCAGCACAACCAAAATTACCCAAAAAAAAAAAAAAAAAACCTCTTACCACCAACCAACCACCACCACTGAAAATCCTTACCACTAGGGGTGACAAATGGGTGAGTTAGGTCATAAATGGGTTGAGTGTGTAATTATCTATTTATCAATTTATGACCTATTTATATATAAATTAATTTTCCATTACCCGCCCAACCTATTTAATTAGTAACTCGCCATATAACCTAATATGATCCAAATAAATAAATAACATGTTACTAGATTTTCCCATTAAGTTAGCAACTACAAAATTTCTCATAAACCAAACAGGACCCTGGAAAATCGGATTAAAATCTTTTAGGTTTATAACAACATCAACCACTCCATTTTCATTTATTTTCCCAAACTTTCTCACAAACCAAACAGAACTTCTCCTCACCCAGACCAATACCTAGTTAATCAAACAACTTTGTAAGTATTTATCAATGTAATCAACTTGCAATTATCCAAAAGCTCAACTAGCTAAGAGAGGGTGAGTCACAGAAACAGTCACACACTTGACACGGACCTTCAATCCCCAAATTCCAAAAAGGCAAAAATGCGACTACAATAACAACAACTACAGCCACAGACTCAACCTCAACAACATCACTATCAGCAGCAGCAACAACAACCACCACCTTAGGCGAAGGACACAGCGACGACACCCACTAGCTCCAGTCCGCCACAGTCCGAGGAGGCGCCGTCGAAACAGGTGGCTAAAGCAATGGACAGACTCAGCCACGCCGCGCGTCTCATCACCGATATCAGGCTCGGCGCCGATCGACTCTTGGAAGCGCTGTTCATCGCCGCACAGCCTCACCAAAGCAACAAACCTCTCCACTTGTTCCTCAAAGAAGACTCCTCCATGCACCAACACCTCCACGACCTTCGCTCCGTCGTTAGGGTTTCGTCATTTTTGAAATTGTGTTTTTTGATTTACGGTAGGAAGGCAGCTAGAGGAATCTAGGGTTTTAAGTGAATCACTTCAGTCTCGAAGTAATTCCTGGGGCTTTGAGTGAAACACTTTTGGGAATGTGTTTGGCTACTGAGAAAATCTGAAGGAGAGTGAGACTGAGGAACAAATCTTTGGGATTGAGGGACGAATCTCTGGGCTTAGACATCTAGAGCTGTTTATTTAAGTTTTAGATTTTAAAAGGTTTAGTGGGAATTAGTGGGTTTATTTAATTTTGAATTTTATATGAATTTAGTGGATATTAGTGAATTTATCTATTTAGACCCACCATATTAAATAACCAAATGGATCTTTATCGGGATTTTTTTGAAAATGACCATCAAACCCAAACAATATCATTAGTTAGGTAAACTTTCAAACTAATTTCGTTTCTAACAATTCGAGTCCTCTGGAGTCGAGTTCACTGTAGCTATTCCCTGTTGCTGAGGTGGACACAGCCAGAAAACGAGTCCAATGGACTCGTTTTCTATACATAGAAATCGAGTCCAGAGGACTCGGTTTCTATACAGAGAAATCGAGTCCAGGGGACTCGGTTTCTATACAAAGAAATCGAGTCCTCTGGACTCGATTTCTATGCATAAAAAACGAGTCCATTGGACTCGATTTTGACTACAACCAACGTACATGCTCTGTTTTACTCTCCACAAAACAGAGCATACCGACGGACTTGCATCAAATCCATGGCAATATGGAGACGAGAGTAGAGCTTTAGTCCATGGCAATATAGAGAATACCGACGAACATGCTCTGTTTTACTCTCCACAAAACAGAGCATATCGAATTTCAATTTTCTACTCCTTCCTTTATTTGTATTTTTTGTTTCTGAATTTTAAATTAAATCTCGTGGTTGGATTTCTATTCTTGTTTGTGCTGTGGCTTAAGTTGTGTGGAGTCCTACTAAAGAGCTAGTTGTGTGGAGTCCTCGTTGTTGCTGTGTCTTTGGGTAGACTTCAACCATACAAAGGAGGAACGTCAAAATCGAGTCCAGAATTACAGAGAAAGAAGTAACGTCAAAATCAAGTCCAATGGACTCTTTTTTTATGCATAGAAATCGAGTCCAAAGAGGACTCGATTTCTATGTACAGAAAACGAGTCCATTGAACTCGTTTTCTGGCAGCTGCTGGCAAAACACGGAATAGCTACAGTGAACTCGACTCCAAAGGACTCGAATTGTTAGAAACGAAATTAGTTTGAAAGTTTGCCTAACTAATGATATTATTTGGGTTTGATGGTTATTTTCTAAAAAATCCCATCTTTATCTATTTAACCCAAATACTCAAATGAATTGGGTTAAGACTTATCCAAATAAGGTAGGTAATGAGCGGGTTTATAGATATGGATAAAAATGGCCACCCCTACTTGCCACCACCGAAACACCCGCAGACCCATTGCAACACCCACAAACCTACCAAATCTAAGCCAAACTCTAACCAATCCCCACCAATAGTGAACCCATCCCACCACCACCACAGCAACCCCCCATCGTCACAACAAAAAAATCAAAGCAATACCAAAACACAAACCCAATCTGAGATAGAGAATCGGAGTGAGGCTGATCTCTAGTCCAACAACACTGATCTCCAAAACCACGACTCTGTCAACGCCGATCTCCAGTCCACGCTGTCGATGTCGATCTCCAAACCACCACACCGAAATCCTAAATCCAAACCCACCAAACTCTGTTCATCCAGCCAAACCCAGACCCAAATCACAAACCCAAACCCAGCCACCATCTATTTCTCTCTTCCACGCCACCACCACAACCGCCACACCACCCCAAACCCCAGTAGAAACCCATAAAACCTAGTAGAAGCCCCAAAACTCAGGCACACAACGCCTCCACCACACGTGCTAAGCCACCACTACTGTAGCTACACCTTCACCACTCGAGCATCGGACTATTTGAGAGAGAGAAGTGAAAGGGGAGGGAAGAGGGAGTGATTCACCAAGACGAAGTGAATGAGGGATGAGAATTAGAAAAAATGAATAAAAAAGACTAAAGAAGTTAAGAGTGACAGTAAGAGAGAGAAAATAAGTGAATAAAATATAATAAAATTTTTTGCAATCGGTAAATAGTTGGTTCTATTTATGAGAACCAACTGTTCATAGGATGCAAAAAATTTTAGAAACCCATACCCAAATGGAGATGAATTTTGGCTTATTGGTGGCTAAAATAGCAATTAGGGAGTTTTTACTTTTTTTTTTTTTTTTTCGTCAAAAAAAAAAAAAAAAAACAGTGTTGATTTTAGAGAGTTCTAGCTTCTATGCTAAGTGTCCGAATTAAATTTTGTTGTATTTTAATTTTTTATAAGATTTCGATTTGTTTAAGTGTCCCAAGTGTTTCGATAACAAGTATCATAATTAGACATTTTTTTTTTGGGTAATAAATTTGATGGTTACAGTAGAAAGAGAATCTTAGATGTTTCTATTATGGGTTTTGTTTTGTTTTTTTGTCAACAATAAAATCCAAATTTGTACATGAAAACTTGGAGTTAAAATATATATATATATATATTAGCAACTTATAGTTAAATATTTAAAGGGTTAATTGTCCCCCCAAATTTGAAAATTGAATTGAATATTTCTTGTTTTTATAATACGATAATCTATACATTTCTAAAAGCTGAAGTATAGTATTTATTGTTGCTACGCTCTAGTTGAGCCACATTAACGTCCACATCATTATTTTTTTTTCCCAAATTTCCTATAATTGTTTTTAACATTTATTTTTTTAATATTTACACATCTCCAACCTTTCTCTCTCTCTCTTACCTTTTCATCTTCCCACTACTTCTCAAACCTTTCTCTCTTCATTACCTTTTCATCTTCCCACTATCCTTTAAATTAATATCATTCTTCATCTTTCCTTTCATCTTCTTTTATTTTTGTCTTTTCTTATTTACTCTCTCTTACTATAAATTTGTCGTTATCTCTTCCATTTTGTGCATAGTTTCCCTTACAACAAAAAAGTTGTCTCTCTCTCTCTCTCTCTCTCTCAAATTTTTGGTGGATTTTTTATTTTTCTTGCATACCTGCTTTAGGGCAGCCATGTCATTATCCTTTTTATTTCCAATTTTTCCTAAATATTTTTTAAAACATTTTCTCATTTAATAAGGTGACTTAAAAACTCCATCATTTAAAAATTAAAATACTATCTTTTAACCATTATTTTTATTATTAATTTTCCAAAACTCTCCCTCTATTTTACCTCTTCATCTTCGCACTACTTTCTACCTTAATATCATTTTTTCTCTACCCTTTTATCTTCCTTTATTTTGACTCTTCTTATTCTCAAAATATTTCTATAAATTTGACATTTTCTTTTTCATTCTATGCATAATTTTCTCACCAAAAAAAAAAAATTTTGTTATCTCTCTCTCTCTCTCATTTTGTTTTTCATTTTTTGCTTGATTTTTTATTTTTATTGCATCCATACTTAGGTTGATGAATTTTTGTGTTAATTAGAATTCTACTTAGGTTGATACAATTAAGTTTTTTATTTTTTAAATTTTTTAAATTTTTTTTGGTTCTCTATGATTGTTAAATGTTATCCTATTGTGTTATAAAGAATTAAATATAGCGTATAAAATATAATATTATTCTATTATATAAAATGATTTGGATAATTTGGTATTTATTGTAAATTAATATTTCTTCTATTACATAGCATGATTTTTTATAGTACTCAATTTAGATGTTAAACTATGAGACGTTACTAATTTTTGTTTATTCTTTAATCCTTTGTGGTGGACAAAGTACTCTTAATAGTTGTATTAAAAGTACACTCTAATGCCATTTATTTAGAGAAAAGTAAAGGTTAACCAAACGAAAATAATTGGATAGGCGACAAATTTTAGCTTTTGCAATTTTATTTTAATTATTATTATTTTAGAACAATGCATGTATAGAAATTTAATTCTTAGATTTTGCTAATAATTTTTTATTTGATAATATGTTTTGGGTGGATGAAATTACAACAAATTATTTTCCTAATTAGTCCAATTAATCATTATTAAGTTTTATTAATTTTTTTTTAGTTACATTTTTCGGTGTTTTGGATTGTAGGCAAAAAAAAAAATAAAGTTTGAGAAAAATGATAATTTCCTAACTGGTCCAAATTTTATATTCTTTTTAATGATTTACAAAATGTTATAAATAACTTTTATTAAAAAATGAATATTTTCGTAACTTGCCTTTTGAATTTCTGAGAAAAATTGTATTGTTTTCACTTATTACGACAAAATTTATATTTATGATTTATGATTGTTCCTATATTACATTTATGATTGTTCCTATAATAAATAAAAATATGATTGTGAAATACATTACTCTTTATTTAATTAGTTTAAATTGTTAAAAATAATAATAAAACCACCATAAAATAATTATTGCGAGCAACACGCGGGTTCACGGCTAGTTAAAATAATAAAGAATGAGGATTTGAACCATGTTTGGAGTTTGGACAAGAAGTTTTGTCATTGAGTTATATGACTTTTCACAACACTATTCCTATTTAACTTTTGGTAAGACTAAGAAGTATTTCACAAATGTGAATGCTTAAAATATGATAAATTATGCATGAAAAAGATAATAAATGGAAAAGATCCATGCAACTCAAGCATCTTAGTGAAACAAGTTGATGATTACCAAGGATAAAGTTGAAGTTACAAACAATCACTCCTATTTGAATTAAGGCAGATAGAGGGAGAGTAGAATTGGCCAAAAATTAGTGCAATTTCCAGTCAACTCTATTCTACTCTTCCTCCCTCCTACTCAATCTAAACATGCCATTAAGCAGTGAGAACAAATATTTTATATACACTATATTAATGCGAATAAATAGTTTTTTTTAAAAAGAGATGCTACGTCTACAACAATTTTACAACAAATCACAGGTGGTTAATTGTTATTGGTTCAAATTTGAAACTAACACTAAGATTACTTTTTTGCCTCAACAATAACAACCAGTAACAACCTGCCACTTAAGATTTGTTGTAAAAATGTTGTATATATATCATTTCTCATATATCAATGGCCAAGAAATTGCCATGTTGGGGAATTTAATTTTAAGGAGAGGCTTTTAAATTTAATTGATGTGATTTGGGAATAATGAAAATTTGTTAAATACATGTAGTTTTTATAAATGAAGTGATTTTACATTTCTATCATTTAAAATCCCACCATGTATTAATTTTCTTATTTGGCTGTACTGTTTATAGAAAATTTGAAATGATGATAATTGTAAATTTGAAATGCAGACATAATCAAAAAGTGGGAGAAAATGGGCTTTTGCCACTTTTTTTTTTTTTTTTTTTTTTTAATATCCAGCAAAATGCCTCATGTCTGAAACTAAATAATTTCAGATATGAGGCATTTTGCTGGATATTTTAAAAAAAAATGGCAAAAGCCCATTTTCTCCTCAGAAAGTGTATTAGGTTGACTACATTAATTGTGGTCCCCTTGGACCCCTTCATGACAATTTCTTGTTATTATTAGGTTAAGATATCAATTGTTTTATTTTTTTTAGACAGGGAATTGAACATCAAATATCTTATTGAACGATAAAAGAGTTTATCAGTTAAGCTAATTGGAACCCACCTTTTTCCATCTTCTTTCATTTTTGAAAAAAATTAAATATTTGAAAATTTGGATTGATGTAGAAAAAAAGAAAAAAAAAAAGAAAAAAAGAAAGGAAAGATGATTAATTTCATTATCATAATGCCTTTTTATATAATTATTATACCAAAATTATTCTTGAATTTAGAAACACGAGTAAAAAAAAAAAAGATAAGACAAAAAAGATAAGGAATTTTTTATCTATAAGAAATCTTACAGCCTATTTAGATTCTTTTCTAAAATGACATCAATACAAAAATACTTTGAAGAGATGCACTTTTTTTTCTTTACATTAAATCTATTCAATTAAATTTAAAATTTTGAGTTTGTTTAAAAAAGTATACTTCGTTTGTGTTTTATTTTGTAAGGGGTTTGCATATAATTATATAAATATTTTCAATGTCCTTTACTCCAAAAAAGAAAAAAGAAAAAAATTTGTTCAATGTCCATTGAATTTGCATACACAACCTGAGAGTTAGCTCTGTCAGTTTCTAATCAAATCCATTCCACCACCATAAGATGGTTCCACAAACCTTGACTTGGGTTTCGTGTCAAGGCTGAAGTCGAAGTTCCCGGTGTATACATTTAACATTTGGAACTCTTATCGCTAATGGTTACTCTAATAGTAACAATTCAAATGAGGCTTTGTATATGTACAGAGAAATATAGCAAAGGGGTACTAGCCAGACCTTTTTACATTCCTTTTGTGCTTAAAGCATTTTCAGAAGTTACTTACACAAATTATGAAAAAGTTGTACATGATCGCATTGTCAACCTTTTGGTTTTAATTGGATATGTATGCTTTTATAGGATTACTCCTATGTATACCTCTAGAGGATTGAAAGCATTTGATTGTATTTCAAAGTGGAATGTGGTAGCTTGGAGTAGTTTGGTTGCTGGGAATGTTAATATTACTTGGGCTAGCATTGCATATCTGTTGGTCCAAATCCCTATTCAAAATTATTTCTGTTACTTCATCAACCGTAATCATATCATCATCAACCAGCATGGAACCTGAAGCAAACACATATTTCAAACAAGCTTTTTAAAAGAAATAGATAGAAGGTAACACAATTACACTCTAGTTGTATAACCAAATGTTAATTTCTCACTAAAACCGAGAAAAATTTTTGACAAAAAAAAATCCTATACAAAGCACATAACAATTAGAAAAGGTGAAAATAAAAAGAAAATAACAAGATTACTTAATAGCTTTCTGGATTGAAAACTTGTAGCAAGTATCAAGTCATTAGTTTAAGAGATAGTCAACAGAGAGGGGGAGAGAGACTCAAGCATATAATAAGAAAGAGCCATACTTTCTTTACTCTCTCTACTAGATAATTATGGAAGTGCCTCTAACAAAAACGCTGTAACAGCATCAAGGTCTGCAGTCTGATAATGTTAAAAAAAAAAAAAATCAAATTAGCTTCAAAACCTAACAGATTCACTGCACAGATTGATCATATCAAAGAACAGCCTTACTCATTTCAAAACCTAACAAGTCTTTCTGGATTGAATCCAATCTTTTAAAGGGCAATAATTTAAGTAAATATAAAATGAAAGCATGCTCACAAAATTCTCAACCACTTTCATTCTTAATGAAGTACCAAAGAAATTGAAACAACAGATCGCGATCTAATCATAATTTGAAACAGTTCCTCACTGTTTCAAATAAGCAGTTAGGCTGAGATAAAGAAACTCCTGCAGTTTCTAAAAACTTCCCCAGAAGGCAGGCATAACCAGGATATTCAGTGGAAATATCATTAGGAAGTACATTAGCACAATTTAGCACACAAAATGCCATCAGATGAATGTAATGTAGGCTTAGCCCCCTTTTTGCAAAAACCTATATGGAAAAAGATCACTTGAACCAGAACAGACAACAAGCCTTGACAATACTTAAACATACAAAATAATTCCAAAAAAAAAAAAAAAAAAGTAGAAGAGCATCCAGCAATATTGCAGCATAAGAAAGAAATAAACCAGGAAAATCTTCAATTTGTTACATTAAGTGGAATCAATTAGAGTGGAGTTCTTTAAAATTAACCCAGAGGCTCTTCAGCCCTTTGTGCTTCAACGAAGTATCAAAAGAAGTTAAAAACTATACCTATTAAGTCCCAACAAGAGGGCGATTTAGAAAATTGCTACCTCAAGCATGGGAAAAACTGCCATAAGAAAGGAATTGTAAGAATCTGGGATGAAAAACTCCATTGTGGATCAATATTTGACAAGTGCGTGGCTTCTGACCAATGTGAGGAATTACAAGGGCAAGCAGACGCCCCAATGATGACACTTTCCCAAACTAAGTAGCAGTCTTTGTACTTTCCTGCAGTACATTTACAAATACTTTCAAGCATAGTATATGTGAATGTATCATGGAAGGGCCAAAATAGTATACAAGAACAAACTCTAGAAACAAGACTACTAGACAAGTCAAACCAAACATGATAAGATTATTGATACTAGAAACATATACAACATTCCAGCAAAGAGAAGCAAAACATGGCAGAGTGAACAACAACATAGAATTTTTTTGATAGGTAATAAGACTTTTATTGAAAAATTGAACATTATGTTCACGATGGTGAACACTTTGAACAATGAAACAAATACAAGAAGATCAAGAGCTAAAAGAAATAGAAACTAAAAAATCAGTTACAGCAGTACAATTCGTACAACCCCAAATACGAGCCCAAAGAAACAAAGTACGAAAAAGTAAACATTTTATGTGCTCCAAAGTTCTCACCTTGTCTTCAAAAATGCGAGCATTACGTTCCTGCCAGACTAACCACATTAAACATGCCAGGACCATGTTCCAAATGATTGAAAGATGCTTTCCAAACTAGTTTCTCCAAATAAAGAAAAAAGATTTCACTGACCTTGGCATGACCCATTGAATCCCAAACACTGCAAAAACTTCACACCATAAGGCATGAGAGAACTTACAACGAAGAAGAAGGTGGTCCACTGATTCCCCATCACAACAACACAAGCAACACCTATTAACCAAAAACTGACCTTTCTTAATAAGGTTGTCAATGGTGAGTATCCCAACATTAGCTACTGTCCATAAGAAGAAAGACACCCGTTTAGGCACCTTAGTACGCCATATACACTCCCAAGGAAAGGCATCAGTAGTAGGACTAGATAATAGCTTATAAAAAGAGCGCACATCAAAAACACCAAATGTAGTCAATCTCCAGACCAATTGATCATCCCCCTCACCCCTTGGCATAGAGGAATAAATAAACTCAAAGAATGAGTAGACAGTGGTTGCCTGCCAATCCTGAGGACCATGACGAAACAATAAATTCCAGCTCCTCCCTCCTTCTGAATTTGTTACCACCTAGTCAGAGACCCATGCTTCTTTAGAAACAGAGCAAACATACATGGAAGGGAAGAGTTCCTTCAAAGGAGTAGGCCCACACCATGGGTCATGCCAAAAACTAATACGGCTGCCCTCCCCCACGTTAAACAAAATCTGGCTAAAGAACTTCTTTGATCCTTCTTTAATACTCTTCCATATCCCACAACCGTGAGCACCTCTTACCCCTCTAGTGCACCAGCCTCCTCTTGCCTCTCCATAAGAACATGACCAAATTTGTATTCTCACATTTGTTGATTTTAATTTTGATGGTCCTAATATAAAATAATACAACATAATGTCTGGAAACCTAAATTGGCATAACAATTAAATCTCCATTTTGACCACCATCTCCACTACTCTTAAATTTTAAAAGAACTTATGATTCAAATCAAGTTCATTGAAACAACAGAATCAAAGTTTAGTTTAAGTCTATCTTTGCACCAGCGAGTAAGAAGGGAAAATGCATTCACTATAAAACTGAAACCTTTATAACACCAGTTGAACCTTTCAGTCGCTATTTATTCTTCTTTAGCCCTCATATCTTTCTTTCTTAGCCATAGAGATGCGTGTTAAATTGACAGAAGAAGAAATCACATTCTAAGATCAATAGCTAATTTGTTTATGCGAATTAGAACCTACCAAAAACTCATTTTTACTTGACCCAAAAAAAAAAAAATCAATCAAGCAACTGGAAGCTCAGAAATATCCTTTGTTAGCAAAAATAATTAAAAAAACAAATGGTTATCTTGATTCAATAGAAATTGGATAGGTAAAGAAATTTCTCATTGAGTTGTTTACTTGTTTAAAAACAAATAAATTGCAGTCGGCAGTTCTAAGAAAAATAAAGCCCAAGGATTGGCATTTCATTACTGTCATTTTATATGTATACAGTTACAATTATTCACATTCCCAATGTGCCTATGATGTTGGATCGGGTAGACTAAATTTCATATGGTCATGTTATGCACAGAAAAATATATGATGTTAACCAACCTTAAATGTTACTCTAAAAAATTTTCCTTTAAAAAAATAACACTTAAATGTTTGGTTAAGAGAAGTAAAGATATGCAACAAAACCTACCATTTCCCATCTTACAAACCTGATTATACCATAAAACCATGTCCAAGAAAACTTATATGCAAAATTCACATCTCTAGACACTTAAACTAGAAACAATCAGTAATATCTGAACTTAGCGAAGTATCAGAAATAACTTATATGGCACCTATTATCTTAACCACTGAGCAGTCTACCAGTCCTGGTTTCTAATTTCTAGAGCTTCAGCAACCAAGCTGACAATTGTGTGAAAAATGACACATCTGTTACACTTCCCACCAGATATTGACCCACGAATGGAATTTTCTCTATCAAGACTTTTCTTTACCACTGTAAACTCATCATGTCCAGGGATGTCAAACCTAAGTCATCCTTTGTCCGAAGTTAACTTGTTGTATATTTCTTGTTGCTCACACAGACCTGTAAATACATATATAAACAAATTGATAGGACTTATTCTTTTATATAAAAAATCAGGCATACGATATTCATAGGTACTGTACTGGCATCCTTACAGAGATTGTGTAATATTTTGTTTGAAGTGGTTGTCATTAGGTTCTGTTCCTGTTTGCCATATCCCGGCATTTTAGATCTAGGTGAAACACATGGCTACAAAGGAGCCAACACCATGATAATATAAGTTCTACAATCTCATCCAGTTATAGAGAGATGCTAAACCACCTAGCTCCATTAGTGTCAATCTTATATTCAATTAAAGCCAGTTGCTCAATCAATGAAAAAAAAATCTCATTAAAAAAATAAAACGTCAAAGAAAGTTGTCCCGACCATTCAATAGTTTCATATTTTGTTTTTTTTTGTGAATAAATTATAAGAACCAACCATCGTGGGGGTGTGATGCACTTTTATAATTGCATATAATCCATTGTATCAAGTTTGAAAAACCAAGGGAGCTTACACATTTAAGCCCAAAAAAGCTTTCAACTTGGTTTAATCTTCTCACTCACAACAAACATTAAAGACACTTGACTGGTAAAAGACAGTCAATTGTTAAGAAAGTATTTCTATGAATAATTCATCAATTTTTAATTTTGATAGGAAAAAAGGACTGCTAACCTGTTTAGAACAGGCCTGGAAAAATCCTACGTTGTCAGATGAGACTAGTACACCAAGATGAGACTATAGTTATCGTTAGCAAATAAAAACTTCTTTTAGCATGCAACAGTCTAAATTCTAGCAGATCAAAACTGCTACATAAAACGAAAGAGTACAATCCCCCATGAAAATGCTCACTAACTTTGTGAGACCCCATTTCAGTGTAATCTTGAGAGAATCCAAGAATAATCTCACATATAGACATCTCACGGTGTTAATCTCAACGCAATTTAGCATTCACCATGCCACTATCTTCTATGTAACACTAAGTTGAAAGGGCAATATCAACGATCTCAACCTAATTCAACACAACACTTACTTCAAACTGATCTTTTATTTGTGAGTCCTTTGACATGTCTATATAACAACATTTTATGTATCCATGAACTGGAAAAAATAAAAAAATAAATAAAAAATAAAGGTTGCCATGCACCACCAATGAGCCCAAACGAGGAAATATAGAATAAGCAAACATGAGATGCTCTTTACCTCACCTAAATTACACCCTTTGAGCAACACAGGAAAAAATTATTGCCCAGAAAAAATTAGTGCAGTTTAGACATTCAAGGAAATGTGAAAAACAGGCATATAACAAAGTGTGCAAATAGCATTCTTTTGCTAACATCAGTCAATAGCATAAAATTCCAAATATCATCTGTCAACCAACCATAGTATCACTTTGGAAAGTTCTTACTAACAATGTAATTCTATACTCACCTCATTCAATTTGACATGTTTACCAGGTACCAAGCCAGTCAATACTTGTAAGCTCAGCAACTTCATTTTGGATGCCCAACAAACCATTTAAAGTAGAAAAGAAACATACCTCTAATCAAGTTCACCACCTTCATTTCCAAAATGATTCTCCATTTTCTGGCCTTCTTTGTTACTATTTACAAACTTGAGTAGAGCCTCTATTCTTAAGTGCTTTCTACAATTTACAATCTCATGCTAAGTCTTCCTTTTTGGGCTGTCATTGTTATTTACAAAGCCCTTCGTTTCTTTGACATTTGAGGACCATGCCATTCGGTTTATTCACTGCTATTGTGAAATTCTGTGATTGATTTTGACATTTGTGGGAATTCCATTAGACAATGACCAAGCCAACTGTAAGATCCTACTAACTACACAATCTTTGAAAATGTATAGGCAAATGATGACAAATCAAGATTTCAGGGCATATAATCTGAATGAAGAAGAGGCTTGGAAATCATTTGTGCAGAATGCAAGAGATATAGTTTGAGCCAAAAAATATAACTATTGATACAAGAGAAATTGCTAGGAAATGTTGTGATCTGCAACAAAAGGAAAATCTTACAACTTCTTAAAAATTTGGCATGAAAATTATTTCAACTAGCATAAAATCTTAAAAATCATATTTCATGTTAATGAATAGCATTCCAACTAACTCTTAAAAGTTGTAAAAACAAGAATGTGTAGCTCTTGCCCAGAATCAGCAATATCTATTATTGCCTAGGTTTGCAGCCTAAAAAAAGGATCAAGAACAACTTTGTTCCCCCCACCTAGGTTGCCAAGACACTGTCAATTAAATCACCGTTAGCCCTGGCCGATTGAAATATACAACTTCCATTATCTAGTACATTCAATTATACTAGATAATCCAACCAGCCAATTTATTAACAATTAAAGCTCCCAAATCACCATGTTCTTAACATCAACATTACAAAGTAGATAGTGTACCTTAAGTTAAGATACTAGATCAATATTCTTATAGAGATGATGTATAAAATTTATGTTGATAAAAGATAAGAAAAGAACCTCACCATCTGTGATAAGAGGAAGGGCAGTTGTTAATCATGCATAATCAAGCTTTTCGTGGAAATAACAGCAGCAGTAAAAATAATCTTAACTAAAATAACGATATAAAATATATTGATAAACATGTAATTATGTAATAACCTGAAATGCTGTTGAATCTAAGCATTCAAGTTTTGCATATAAATGCACCATTTTCCTCTCCAAAATAATGGGCACCCACCTAATATATAAAAACAGGGCTGAGGGCATGGACTCAAGAAATATGAATGCAATCTGAAATCTGAATTGCATAGAAACAAAGAGAAGAAAAAGTAGTCATAAAAACTTATAAGAACTAATTGCAATTTGCCTTTAAGTTCTAGTATTGGATCATCATGTTCCACGCCAAGCTCCAACTTCCCTTGCTAAACAATGTGCCAAAAGAAATTAAAAATTTAAAAGCCCTATTATCTACATGTTTCTTGTTTCTAAGAGATGAGAACAAGGTAGGGTTCAACCAGACCCAGACAACCATAAGTAAATACAATGCATTTATGTCCTATATGAACCATGTTTAGAAGAAAGAGAGTTAAAAAGAATTACCACAATGTCAATTGATGAATTTTACACATCATAAATTCTGAGGACTAGTCTAGAATAAAATAAAATTTAAAACTACATTTACCCTTTCAATGCACAAGATTCGTGCATGTTAAAATTACATTGGACACATTGATAAATAAAATATTTGCAAGGCTTATTACATTTGTGACATGGTGGGTGGTCTTTAGTTTTCTCAACGAGAGTAACAGGGTGTGGGTGGGAGTCAAATGTGTAAACACCTCCAAACTTGTAATTTGGGTATTCTCCAAGAATACATTTGGGATGAGCAGGATAGCTACAATCTTCACAATAGTAGAACCAATGTTTTGAGTCTCGTTCTTCTTCACAAATATCACAATAATATTCACCAGAGTCATCTTCAAGTGTAGAACATAGAGTGAAAGGATGCTTATGTTGGTTGTTCCTTGTTGTATGTGGTAGTGTAGCACATTTATAGTCTAGTGCAAATTCACAAGTGCCACAACGGAATACTTGGTTGCTTTCATCACCACAGCAATTGCATTTCTGTTGGTGTGTGATGTAGGAGAGGATAAGTGGATGCTCATGACCTTTGTGGGTAAGGATGTCTGAGATCAAACTACATTGAACATCTAGATAAAAACTGCATTCCTCACACTTATAGGTGAAGCCATTGCAATACTGAGAACAGGCTTTACACCTAAAATACTTACTTGGTTCCATTGGGAGGAGGATGAGTGGGTGTTGATGAAGTGGATGTCGTTTTTTTGGGGGTAATTTAGCACAAGATTCATGAAGAAAGAATCCACACTTTACACAACTATAAAACGGAGAGAGAATGTCTCTTACGCACCCATCACATTTTTGGTTATTTGGAACCTCATTCGTGAGTTTTAAGTCATGCTCATGACTGATGTGTTTAATTTCTTCGACTATTTGAGTTCCATCCTCCTTCATATTGGATTTTTTGACTTCATAAGTTACTAAGTCAACCGGTTCATCGGGCTCTGGAACTTCATCCTCATCCTCATCTTTAAATTCTTTCAAATTTATGTTCTCCTTGTTTCTCATGGCACAATCAAGGTGGGCAACGAACTCGCATCTGGAGCAATAGTAAAGCCCATAGCGTGTGTCCACTTTTTGAATACAGAGTTCACAAAGTCGAGAGTCGGATTGATGTAATTCAAGAGAAGAATGGGTGAGGTGGAGGAGGTGCATGTGACGAATAACTTTGAGTGTTCTTGGGAAAGAAGCACATTTTCTATGAATCAAGAAACAACATGTATTGCATAGAAAGGGCAAACCTTTGTCTTCTATGCCACAAAGGTCACATGTGAAGGTGATCCACTTCCAAACGGGGGTCAAAGGGTGTTCGTGGACTTCAGCCTCCATGGTGGGCGGGAAAGAATCGCATTTGAAGTGAAGATTAAAGTCACAACGGGAACACCGATAGGTGTATTGGTTGCGAGATTCATTGCAAAGTACGCATTTGCTAAATTGTATCTTTTTACCATAATCTATCTGTTCAGGAGAGAGAATAAGAGGATGGATTGGGTGCAAGGGATGGTGCAACCCAAGGGGTAGTTCCGCACATGATTTATGATGAATGGTGCGTATCCAATGCCAGTATCCTAATTTTTCACAACTGTAGGTAGGACCATAAAATGATTCTTGACACCCACGACAAGTACCTCCACCATCTGGTTCGAAGACCAAGGGATGCTTTGAATCACAAAAATGTAGAAGCTGCTGCTGCTGCTGCTCCTCCTCCATCTTCTTCTTTCTACCACATGCAAAGTAACAGTGACAGTCACAGACAACATCAAATTTGTTTAGATTGAGAAATTTAAAATAATACATAAAAAGGGCTGGGTGAATCCAAATAAAAATCAAAGAGAGCAAAAAAGTAAAAAGCAAAAGAGGAATTTGGAAGAAGGTGTGGTTTTATTCTATTTAACAAATATTCCTTCATTCAAACCTAGCCCTGTTATACGGTGGGCGTGACTGCAATGTGGCCTGTGGGTATTTTCAATTTTTTACTGCAAAACAGTGGAAGCCATATAAAAACTTCTATTGTATGGATTGGAATTTTTTTAAAAAAAAATTCATTAATAATAAACGTAGTTTTTTTAAGTGAAAGGGAATGCACCTAAAAAGTTGTGAATAAATAGGAAGAATGCTTGCACAACAAAAATTCAAAATATGTTTTTAATTAATCCTCTATTCTTGTGATTAGAAAAATATAATTTTTTTTTTTACTTTTTTTTTTCTTTGGTTTATGTCAATCGTTTTCATTTATTGTAAATCATCTAACACAAATCTAAGTTTTCCTTTATTCAATATATAAGTAAAGAGTGCAACTAAGTTTGCCTTCATTGATATGATTAATTCTTTTCCCCAATTTAGCCAATACAACTCAAAAGTCAAAACAACAAAGCTAATCCAACAAAACCTCTAAAAGAAAGTTCAGCAGTAACTGTAGTTTGGAAATTAAAAAATGAATTAGCAAAGTCTTTTAGAGTTTCACATAAACTCAAGCGAGCTTGGTTCAATGTTAATCCATTTTTACAATGAGAAATGCAATAGGGCAAATTTTTTTATTAATAAAAACATTTTCTTTTTTTATCTTGAGTCTATCACTCCCTTAATTTTTTTAAAATTTTTTATTTAGGTTGAAATTCTCTCTTCCCCACATGTGATAAATAAGAAGAAAAAAAAAATTGGTAATGTTTGAGAATGAATGTAAGCTATCTTACTATTAATAATTTAATATAGGATGAAATGAACATTTGATAGGGATATATTCAAGTTTGACTTTTGGGTAACTTTTACCAAAGTATTATTTATTTTTCTGTTTTCTTTTTTTGGATAATTAACTTCTATAGAAGTTATATTCCTTAATTCCATTTTTCCATTATAATAGTCTGTAATCCCATGACTAGTTTTCTTTCCTCCAACTATTATGCATATTAAATATTAAGGTGATCTATTATTCTTTATGAATATCAAGGTGATTAGACATTAAAAACTCACTAATCTATGAAGAGTGATTATATATATATTTTTTTGTATACTTAAATACAGTAAATGAAAAACTTTATAAATTTAAAAATAAATGGCAACTAATTATTTTGAAATTTTGTGTGTGATTAACCTATAATAGATATTAAATAAAAACATGCTTCAATCAAAGAGTAATTTGTGAAAAATAATTGAGTGATATACCATTTATCCAAATTGCATTAAATGTAACATAAACCAAACCATCTAGCAGTAATATATCTCACAAAAATATAGTGTCAAGTGCAATAAAATCTTATTACATTTAACATCTATATGACAAATTTTAAGTAAGAAAAGTAATCTATTGTTTATAAATACCAATAGAAAAAAACACATACATACAAACAAATTTACAAAGGCAACTATCAATACTTACATCAAGAAGAATCCAATTTTGGCTTCAAAATACACTTAAGGAAGCTTCCAAATTATCCTCAGTTTCAATTTTATTTTAAGTCTAACTTCGTATGAAATCCCTAAATAACATCTACTATATATAGGATTTCATGTCATTGTGTGAAAGAATAATTTGCTCCAAAACAAAGAAAACAAAAGAAAGAAAGAAAGAGTAAAGGAAACAAAGAAAACAAAAGAAAGAAAGAAAGAATAAAGGAAGAAGTAGGCAAGTAGGCAAGGCATATGCTTGCTTGCCAACTTAGACTTAAATACTTCATAGTAACATTTCCTATTTTTTTTTTCTTTTTTTTTCTTCTTTTTATGTTTTTTTTTCCTTTTGTGTTTCCAAACATGTCCATACTAACATTTAATTTTCTCATTCATTTATAAGATTTATATATGCATCTCTATCTAGGTTATACAGAAATGAAATTTTATCTCTTGTGTTACGTTTAAATGACGAATTTTGAGCTAGAATTTACTCAAAATTTAACTTTTGAAATTACTAATACTGATTTCTATTGTTAATGTTAACAAGAAAGGACAATTCAAAAATTCTATAGAATTTTATAATTTTTATGGGAAGAATTTTATAGTTTTGATTTCAAAGTATTCTTCGGCTTGCTAAACAAACTAAATTCATACGCATGTCTTTCACTCATCCCATTACCTTTTCTTTTACTTTATTCTTATCACCTTATTGTTTACATTTTGAATATTTCTTTGCATCTTTTGTAATTCTTTCTTAATTTGGAAGAAAATAATAAATGACATTAAGAAGTTAAGTGAATGAGTAATTTTTTTTTTTTTTTATCTTTTATTCATATATATATATATATATTCTAAACTTTTCTTTTCTTTTTTTGAGAAAATATATATTCTAAACTTGAAAGTTATATTTCGTGTGACCCAATCCATTCAAGAATCATCTATATGCTTACATCAAAAAAAAAAAAAAAAAAATCTAGTACCTTCTTCAATAGTATCCTTACTTTTCAAATAATATATATATATATATATATATATATATAAGCAAGACTTAGGTACGGTTCTTTAGGTTCTTTTTTTTAAGATTCTGCGATGTGGATTTTTTTTCATGGGACAGAAGTGTATTTTTAAGTTAAGTAGCCACATGGCTAAATCTTAAGAGGGGAACCTAAAGAACAACATCTAAAGTACTGTACCTAAGTTTTTTCCTATATATATATATATGTGTGTGTGTGTGTGTGTAATTTTCTATTATAGAATCTATCAACAATTGTGTTTGTATATGAACTTGCCTAACTATTTTACATTAGACTTGAAAAGGTCCATCCTCAAAACATTTGACCTAAATTGTTGGAAGATCATTTTCATTAGTTAAGAGTCATCATCAAGAAAGATCCCTATTGTTGTAGTATTTCTTCTCTCTCTATGTTTATCATAAATTCAAGCTTGTAAAAGTTATTTATTGTAATCTTTTATTTTAATTTTTTATCATGTTTTGCTGACCTACCATTTGTTGTAGTATTTCTTCTCTTTATGAGATTTATTTATTTATTTATTATTATTATTTTGTATTAGCATATGATGCAATAGAACATAGCATAATTTTCATTGGTTTTAATTATCTTGTGCCTTTTGTGCGAGATAAGTTGCATTTCCTCTAAAGAAATTGTTTTGCTCCCAATAAGTTTAGTACACCAATGAGTAAATGACATCTTAACATAAAACTTTTTTTTTTTTTTTTTTTTTTTGGGAAAAGGAACATAAAACTTGTAATACGACAGTCAAATGCTAATTATATCTTATATTCAAAAAGCTATATTAAATTATTTTGTGTGATTCTATTGTGATTACTTAAGAGATATACATAACTTGACTTTCTTTTATCATCGTTTTATGATATTAATTTATAAATGTCGATAAAGATGTTTATTATTAGTTAATTTAACTAGTTTCTTTTAGAAAGTAGATTAGTAACTATAGTTAATTGGCCACTTGAACATATTAGTACGTTTAAGAATTTAGTTTTAACACAATTGGGCTTCGTTTTTAAAGGCAGAACAAATACTACTTAAGCTTGTTTTCCCTTTTTTGTCTTTTGTTTCCTCTTTCCATTTTCTTTCTTTTCCAAAATTACAAGTATTAGTTTGATGTAAAAAAGAAAAGGAAAGTGATTAAATATCATGATACTCTTTTGTAAAATTATAATAAGACTATCATTCCTTTATTCAGAAACATTAGTGCGGGGCCCGTGGGCCTGGTGACCTCGGCCCATTTTGCATTTGGCCCAAGGCCCATACCGAGGAAGGATGATCGTCCGAGGATGGTGTATGAAGGCCTATGCTTTTTTAGATCCACGCCGAGGATATCCCTGTCCTCGGCATACCGAGCCTAATTCCAGGTGGGGGAACGGGCCTAGGACAGGTTGTCACCTCCACACTAAATGCGCTCATCTAACTCTCTGGCCGCATTAATGAGGATGTAATCCCTGGACAGGGTAACATTGGTCATTGTGAACCACTCGAGTACTGATAAGGCCTCTGATGGGACGGACGGTCAGAGGGAAGGCAAGTGGATGATCAACAGATGGAAGAAAGAGATAGGAGGAAGAGGACTATATAAGAAGAGCGAGCAAAGCAGTTAGAGGGGGAGGGAGGAAAAAGGGAGAAGGAACCTCCTTGGACCAACGCCAAGGAGCTATCCTTAGGAATAAGTTGGGTTCCTCCCCCTTCAATGGTGAAGAGTCCCCTGTGTACTGTTGTTAGTCTGTTAGGGCCTAATTCTTCATCCCACTCTCTAGAAATGTATTGTTAGGGCCTTTCTAAATTGAGTCCCTACAATTAGATAAAGGAAAAAAAAGAAAAGAAAATGAAATCTAGGTCTATAACAATTCTTACCATCTTTTATATTCTTTCCTAATAACAAAAAAGAGAAAATAAGAAACAACGTCAATTATTCTTACCACCTCTTGAATATCTTTTCTAATAACTAAGAAAATATGCCACAACATCAATATTTGTTAGAGTCCCTTCAGATTCTTTTCTAATAACCAAGAAAATAATATTACAATATCAAGACAAAGATACTTTAAAAAAGCACACTTCTTTGTTTCTTTGCGTACAGTCTACTCAATAATATTACTAATAAAACAAGAAACTGAGATTCCTATTGAAGTTCAAGTTTCATTTTACACAAAAAAAAAAAAAGTTGATATCAAGTAAAGAGTGTAGCCAAGCTTGCTTTAGTGTTTGCTGATTTTAATTCTTAATGCACATTTTTCACTTAACCTAGGTAAGCCAATGCAACTCAAAACAACAAATTCAATCCAACAAAACCTCCAGCTGAAAGCCAATCCAAGCAGGGAAAAGCCAATCCAATTTAATCTGTGAAATTCAACAAGGCAGCTTCTTATTTGTATAGTTTTAATTTTTAATTGAATAAACACCCTTCCTCTCTGTATCTTTCTTCATTCCATCACTCCCTTAATCAAGACATATAATGACACAATGTACTGAGAAAACACACATAAAAAGCAAGCAAATGATAAAAAGGTCCATATCTGCAAATTATTTACACATGGAGTTGACACTTAGCACCATATATTATAAATTTGAAGGTATTTCACCTAAGAAGAACTAGATAACATTGGCAGAAATTTGGAAGGTTCTCTCAATTTGTTTAGCTGCTTTATTCCCGGTATCATTGGTGAAACTTTAAGTGGACCCTTTGGTACTCTTTCTTATGTTCTCCCTTCTGAGATATTGTTTGGTTTAAGAAACCCAAAATATATTCATTGAATTTTAAAAATCCAATCCAAACTCATAAATTACAACTCTTATTACTACTCTCTATATGTAAAATACTGGTTGGCCTTCTCAAGAGTTTTATTTTTGGTCCTATTTCCCATGTTGCTAGGTATGTCTAGTAACTCTACTTCTAAACTATTTTCTGATCATTTACAAGATTATGGAAGGTCTTCTAAGATGATAGGGTAGGCCAAACAAATACCTTCTTGCTAAAGAGCTTGTAAGTCGTCCCGATGCTGAGGAACTTCTAGTAGGTTGCTACTAAATTTATAGAATTTTTCATTAGAACAGGTAACATGTGTTAAACAAAAAATATATACATGCCTTTACATTAACTAACACACTGTGTATGGCAATGGATTCATATAATTTTTATATTTTGAATATAAATCCTGTGTGAGTGGACTGTTAAAAAAATTTAAGTTAAAATATTTTTTGCTTATCAATGCAATAATATTTGAAGATGTAGAGGAGAAGTCAGGGCAAGGTCCATCCTTCATTGATAGTGCAGTGGGCATCTTCTCTTCATTAAATCGCTTCATGAAAGTCATTTCAAAATGGTCCTCTGTTTTATCTTTTCTTCTGTATAGAGCAAGGCCCTTTGCATTTTTTCATAATCAATATATTTCAATCCAACAATATTACTCAATAAATTTTGTAGCTTGAATTCTATATTATAATGCATAATTCGGATTCTAATATTTCACACGATCAAGGGTATAGTACTATTTGTAGTGGTGGTTCGTATATATTGTAATACAATCAAAAGATGGTCAAAAGAAAAAATCTCTATTTGATAGGACTTCTTCCCATATTTAATTTACACAATATCAATCAAGTTTCTGTTCTTCAATTTCTTTTTTTGGGAGGGTAAATAGTGTCTGTTCTTCAATAATATAGCAGTAAATGATGCAAGATGCACCAAATTAAAGCACAACCAGTTTTCATCTCTCTCTCTATATCTCTCTCCTATTCCTTTACTTTTTCCCTCTAAGCCTATGATCCTGTATTGAGTAATAATGTTTACATTCATTTTCTCCCAACTCTCCATTGAGTAATAATGTATCAAATGTGACTGGGGACAAATATTTTGTCTTTAATTATTGGTCTGAGCAGATGTAGAACCACCACGCATGCAGACAGACAATATATGATCGTTTGGCATGGTCTTAGTCGCTCGGATACTAATCCACAAGAAGGCTCTGCATCATGGCTCTAAGCATCATATTACTGTTTCTAGGTTTGTTTGGCTTTCACATGCTGTGAAAAGCATGAGAACCACATTTGAAAACTGAAAGTGGGGATTGTGGAGAACCATAAGATCTTGTTCATCCGCTTTAATTCACTGAATGGCATGCCATGGTGCTGAATGTGGTGGTGGAACCACAATAACTTCACTCATAGAAACAAATTAGTGTTACCCTTCCCGTAGCAGATGAGGAGCTAACCAACTAGAAGCTTGTAATTAAGGTAGGTTTAGCAAGCGAAGATCTGTTTTATGGAGCATAAGAGCATAATCAATTGATATCACAGCAATTTTTAGTATTTACTGTACTTCCTTTCGAAAAATATGGTAGATTCTGTAACAATGAAAAAAATAAAATGTAAACTTCTAACTACATACACATGCCTTTAACATAAAACCAATCAACGCCCCCTCCCCCTCCTCCCATGCCCAACGGGTAGGGGTGTGGGGGGAAGAAAAGGATTTTACACATCTCCTTAGCAGACAAATTATTTCCCAGGATTGTTTTCAAATGTACATGCACTTTACAAGAAAGCACCTCCAAACAGTCAGTCAGATCAATGATGAGTTAAATAATCACCAACATTCAGTATTCACATATATGATTGGAGGCATATATAAGCAATATCAGCTTCCATTTTCTCCAATAATCTGGGTGTGATTAGCCACGAGTTTGCAGCCATTCAAATGTTAAAACCAATCAACATGTTGGGTTGAAGTTCTGGGTTGCTTCTTCAGCTTTAGGTACCGATTGTTCTCAAACTTGGCTTTAACATAAGAGAATAAAGCAATTCTGCCTCGGCTGATGAATTATAAGGCGTGCTTAAGATACAATGAAATTAAAGAAACCAGAAATAGAAACCAAAGTTAGAAGCCATAAGATATATCCCAAAATTGTAAGATAGTATATGTGTCGGTGATATGTGATCAGATCAAGGTTATTCATAGCACCAACCAGTGTATGTTTATCCTGGGCTTTTGGCTGTAATAGATATGGAGCATGAAAATGCAGGTGATACACTAATCAAGCTGAGTCAAGTACACATGCTAGCTCCATTTCATTCACAAGTGTGACTACAGTGAAGTGACTCTATACGGTTCATTTGTATCAATATTTTTGCCTACAACAGTCAACAGTGATTTCAAGGAAGGTAAGAGATATGACTATCTACCTGTGTAGTGGTTCCTCTAAGATAATTCACTACGACGGTGTAACATAATGGATACAACTTCTTGGGCACTGACCTGCTACGAGCTTAACTTGGTAGTCTTCGCCATAACCTAGTCATATGCACAGATGTTTTGAAATTTAATTAATATCAGTGGATCAAATTCATGATAATAATTATAATACTATTGGAACTACCAAACTGGAAAATTTTTTTTATGAAAAAAAGCCAAACTGGCAACATGTGCCTTTCTTCGAATTCTTCTATTTAGGATATAAGCTCTCACAACCTAGTTAAGATAATATAGAGGTATATAAGTATAGTACAGCTGGTAGTATAATAGTACAATGACAGTACATAATAGTATTAGGTATTGGGGAAGTGGGCCTAGACCTAATAGGCTAATACTCAACAACATACAAGCTCACAAAGAATGGAAAAATAAAAGAATTAACCAACCTTGTGAAGACACCCTAGCACTTCCAGTAGAAGCAAATGAAAAGGAATAAGGTGCCCTTTTTACACATGAATATGGACACCCAGCAGATGATTCAAAAATTGCATAGATGAGTGGGAGAAGAAAAACAAAAGATATCACATTTTGATTGGAAAAATAAGTTAAATGATAACCATCAAATAGAAAATTATTTTTATAAAGTGATTTTCACAAATATGGCTGTACACTTGTCCTTAAAGGTTGATAATCCTTTGATGTAGTAATTTTTTAATTATTAAAAATTTTAGAATATGGTCATAAGATTGAACAAGCATTTCTCAGTTGACCAAATTTGCATAATAGCACAAAATTAAGAGACATGAAAAGAAGTTATATTTCTAAAATTTCATTGGATATTTCCAGTAAGCGGCTTATGTGTTTCAAATTGTGCAGATGTTAGTGCTGAGTATTCTTTTAAAAAAAAAAAACCCTCAGCCTGAACAGATCCTCAACAGAGGGAGTAGCTTATGATCTTCAAAAATAGGTAGAATAGCATAAGAGTACTTTGTGCACATGATAATGACCAGGAGTGTCCCTTTTGGTGGTAGGTATGTGCTAGCAATATGGTAAGAATAGATCCACCAAGTGTATTTTAGAATAAAATGAATGCAGCAGTACCTTTGCCAACACAGAGAACCTCATTAACAAAGATATCAAATGCTTCACATTCTGGTTTTTCGAATGGATCTAAACATTCCCTACAAAATGGAACCTCAATGGTAAGAACAAAAGATAAATTCTACAATGAAAGAAACAACAGGTAAATAATGAAGTACATATAGATTACATCATTAAGTTCCCAAGTGAAATGATTATGATTCATAGAAAGTCATTTTACTCAATTTTTATGAAATATGTATTTGCATGCGAGCTGAGCTAATAAAATGCCATGCATCAGTTAATACTTAATACAGTATACCCATATACATTACAAAAGTAAAGAACAATATTTTATCAATAACTGTTTAGAAAGTTGGCAGTTTCGTTAGAATGCTTGAGTACTTGTAGCAAACAGCAGTTAATCATTCCTAATCAACAACTGAATGGATATAGCTTGGGCAAAGAAAAAAGAAGACTAAATTAAAATGAAAAAATAACTGCTAGCACAACTTAACACATCACTGCTAAAATTCAAGAAACATAGCAACTGGTTTACCTCTCAATAATCTCTAATCGGCTATAGTTTGATAATATCTGCACATATTTTTACCCCCAAAACAATCACTATGTATAATCAGTGGTGACAATTATTGCAGAAGTAATTAAAAATTATATAGGATACTGCAAATAACATATAGTAAAACTTAGGTTGAGTACCTTAGTAGTAAAGCACTTGGTTGCATTGAATTTTTTTTGAGAAGCAGTTGCATTGAAAATTAGAGAATCTAATGTAATGCACCTAAGGTATTGTACCTAAATTTTATCCATAGAATATAGCAATTGCTAATGCAAAATTACTTAAAACAAGATGACAACCATACCTCTCACACTCAGTAACACTAAACACAGGACAAATCTTTGATGTCTAACTCCTACAAGCACAAAACAAAAACTACACTACCACTCAATGTATAGGGACTATGTCATCTCCCTGTTTCTTTTCTTAGCAATGTGGGGCTAACACTCTTGATAGGAATTATTGCATCTCCTTGTTATTTTTCTAAACTATGTGGGATTCCAAAACTAATAACAAAATCTATAAACTTATCCGTATTATCTGGATTTAATATGATTAAAAAAAAAATGTATTCAAAACATTATTACAATGACACCTGAGATTGGTGAAACAACCTTTGTGTTAGAATCCCATTCCCTTGTGTGTGTGTGTGTGTGTTTGTTTCTTCAAAAAAAAAAATCTGGACTAATTATAACCAATGAAAATGAGAGTTTCCTCACACTATCTTAATTCAACATTTCACATAAAAACCCCTATTTTCCTTTTCTCTTTCCACCACACATAACATGTACTAATGTTTGGAAGAAGGAAAAAAAAAAAGACAAACATAATGGGAAAGAAACTAATTTGGTAGGTTTGTAAATATTAGTACCTCATGTGCCTCAATTACTCATCGAATCATTGAATCAGAATCTGCCACATCTCTATTTACATCAGGATGGAATTGCTTCACCTTTGTAACAAAATTGAAATTACGGAAAAGAAAAAATTAGGCATACAAATATAAACACAAATTCTCTAATACACACGCACACATATGTAAACACAAATAATTATAACTATTTATTTTGGTAAACACATTAAGAATGATTTGTCTATATCAAAATCATATCTTCCAATTACCCCAATAAACGTCAATGTTTTTCTTTCTTTCTTTTTTTGCTATGGAAATTTATAAAAATAGTCCAAATTATAAATTTCAATCACATAGTTGCCATTTTTTGGGACCCAATTGGCTTACCTGAGTTCTTCATTTCTCCAAAAATCCAAAACAACAAAAACCCATAACTCAAAAATCCATTTTCATTTTTTTTTTCCTCAATTTTCCTCGCAATCAAACTAAAAACAGCAAAAACCCATAACCCAAAACTCCTTATTTCTTTCCTCAATTTTCTTGGCAACCAAATCCCAAAACAACAAAACCCAGAACTCAAAAATCTTTTTTATTTTTTATTTTTTATTCTTTTCCTCAAATTTTCTACACTACATGAAAATAACCATGCATATTTACAGCTTATGAGGATACTACTAATGTTTACACTAGTGCTTTCATTTTAGGAGTTCCAAATATCATTAACATGATAGTTTATCACATATCTATTGTCATGGAAGGAAGTTCTGTAATACAGCTCACCCCAGTTATTGATACAGACACCTCATCCCATATGCCAGTGTTCCTTTCCTTGTAATTGTACAAATGTCAAGTGCTTAGAAACAAAATTATTTTTCTTTGATACATTCTATAAATATATGGTTCATTCAACTGGCAAGAGAACATATGGATAGGTTACAATAGGACGAAAACACATTCTTAAATGTATAAGACACAATAAGAAGTGAATGTCCATGGAATTTCCTTTCCTTTATCATGGGAGGATGCATGCAGAAGTTCTGGCATCCTGTGACTTTCCCTTTCAAAACCCTTTTCTTTATGAGTAAATAATTCATCAAAGAGCAGAGGTGCAACCCATGTACAAGGGGAGTATGCAAGAGATACACTGATAATTACAAAGATCAAGCATCTAAATTAGAAAAGGAAAACTGTCATTAGAATCCAACCCCAGTAAAATTAATGGCATATATGGTAAAAATTGTGATGAGCAGGGTAGAAACCAAAATGTATTGTTGAAAATTTTGATTTGTGAAGCCGAAATGCATTCTTCCTACCCTACCCAACACATAACAAAAACCCAGTAAGTTTAACCAAAATTCACAAGCAATTGCAAAATGTTAAATTAATAAAGATTGATAAATTTACGTTCCGGGAACGACGGCGTTTAGCCGAGGAAAGGTGGTGGGTCCCGCTCAGGCTAACCTCCGTGGACATCGCCGCGATTCAACCCGAGTCGAGTCTTTCTTGTACTCGCCCTTTAAGCTGGCCGAGTCATGACTCGCTCGAGAGTGAGAGTCTGTGTGATTCTTTTGAGTCTTTGTCGGTGCGTGAGTGTGTCGTCACTCGTCACTGTGAGAGAGAGACAAAGGAAAGGGGACAGGGGTAGTTTTGGTAATTTGAAAAATAGGAGGTGGGGCCGGGCCAGCCACGTGGACGATGTGTTGCATTTCAAATTTGCCGTTTACACTGTTGGAATGTGTTTAGGTTCAGACGATGTGTCGTTTTGTTACTTCTAGTTCCAGACGGTGTATGTATGTCCGTTCGTGTGCGGTGGAGATTGAAGAGAGTTCTACGCTGTGTCTGTGTGTCCATTAAATTTTGTTGTATTTTAAACTCTTACTTGTTAAACTGTCCCAAATGTTTGTTTACAAACATCCCCAAACAGACCACTTTTCTAGTGTTTTTTTTTTTTTTTTTTTTTTTAAGGATAAAAATATCAAAGTTTTTAAAAACACGTATGTAATAAAATTTGAATTTTTCATTAATAGAAATTCTAACAACAAGAGGTAAAATACTTATTAAAGATAATTATAAAAGATGATATTACTCAATTTTAATGTGAGAGCATTGCGACTCTATAGGTGCGTTTGTATATACTGTTAGAAAACGGTATTTTAAATTTAAAATAGGTGATTGTAAAAAAATTTATGATGAATTGTGATTGCAAAACAGAATTTTTAGTTTTAAAAATGCTCTTTTAACTTTTAAGCTCCCAAAAACAATTGACCAAATGGACCTTATATAAGCCTAAAACAAACTAAGCTTAAGTTGGTTTATGGGCTTAGTAATAAGCTTGAAAAACAAACTCATATCTTATTAAGTCTTTCATTAATTGAGAGTTTGGACCACATCTCCAAATTAAATGGGCTTCATAATATGCTTGTATTGGATTGTGCTTGAGTTTGAACTTGAGAACGGCTTGATTAATGAATCAAGCCAAGTCAAGCTGAGCTCAAGTTTTTGGACTTTCTTACGAGCTCAAACTCATATATAATTTGTAAGCTTGGTTTAAGCTTAAACCAAATTTGAACATTTTACATTTGTTTTTGGGTTGAGTTTGAATTAGGCTCAGCTAGTTTACAACCTAAATTTCTGACAAAATTTCTACACATTTATTTGCATCCTAAGTGTAGCATCAATTTGATGAATTGCATAGTTTATTTATTGCCTAAAGATAGTAGTGAGTGCTAGTTTTGAGTGTGTTTTGTATATTAGTATTTTGTTTGAGATAGAATCCATAATGTTTCCTACAAAATCGCTTATTCAATCTTTCTCTTTTATAAAGGGGGTTTGCATTATTCTAATCCGAAGCAAAGAATAAAGCTGTTCAAGGTCCTTTTCTCCACACAAAAAATAAAAAAATAAAAAGAAAAGAAAAAAGAAAAGAAAAGAAAAGGTAAGGTTGTTCAATGTCCATTGAAGCTTTCTTTAGGACTAGCAAAGCATAAAGTTATTTTATACTTATTGGTTAAATCCAATCTTGTTATGTAATATGCCCCAAATACCTTCCAAATTTCCAGTCTTGTCATGTAATATCTTCTTACTTGAGCCCCCTAAAGAAACCGCACAACTCTATCCTTACTTTGTTAGAGAAATGTAAAACCATGACTGAGTTAAAACAATTATATGGGCTATGATCACTACATTAGTTATAAAAAATGTAATTTTTTGTATAGGCTAACTGATTTTTGTGCAATTTTTTTACACTAAGATCTCAATTATGCAAGTACCTCTTTGCCACAAATTTTTTTAAAAGCAAGTTCAAAAGTTACTTACACAAATTATGGATGTTCATAATCCCATCGTGAAAATTGGGTTTTAATTGAATGTGTATGCTTCTCCTGGTTTACTCCTATTTATTTTTTTGATAAGTTGGTTTTCTCCTATTTATCTGTCATGTTCAGATTGGAAGCTACAGGATTGAAAAACAATTGACTTTATTTCAAAGTGGAATGTGGTGGGCATGACTAGTTTTATTGCTGAGAATGTAAATGACAGTTGGGCTAGCTAGGCTAAGGAGATGTTTAACGATTACCATACTTATGGAATATGGGTTCATGGTTGTGTTTACCAGCTTGGATATGATTCTATTGATTCAAATTTAAATTTCAATATGATAATTGCAATTGCTATTATAGGTATGTATGCAAAATGTGACTTCTTCAGATATGCAACGGAACTGCTCATCAAACTTCCCCAAAGAAATTTGGTGGCATTCCATTCTATGATTGGTGCTTATAATCAGTATGGCAGGGTTGAGGAAGCACTATGTTTGTTCTTTGCTATGCTGATTGCTGGAATTTTTGTATAGGTAATATTTTTTTTTAAGTATACTAAAAAAATTATGTATAGTGTGGATATTGTTACTGGGATTGGTCTAGTGGAAATCTAGGATTGAGATCAAGTGCAATACCTAAGGGTTGAGATTGATTGTTGAAAAAAAAAAAAAAAAAAAAAAACAACTTTCAAGTCCAAACCTTGAATAAAAAAAAATTTAAAAAGTGTAAAAAAGTTAAAGTTAAAAAGTAAAAATGGTAAAAAAATATCTCTGCCAAAATTAGAGATGCAATAATTGCTCAGAAGATTTCTTGGAAAATGCAAAAAGAGATGCAATGGCATGAACTAGTATGATCATTGGTTTTGCTATGCATATTGCTTAATAATTCCTGAGGAGATCACATGCCTTGGGGTTCCATGTGCATGTATGTAGCATTCATGTTGGTTTGCAATTCACCACAATGACAGGTTATAGCGTGGAGCCAACAATTATTTTAATAAATATATCACAATTGATTTTGCAATGTTATTTCAATTTATGTTTCATCATTCTTTTGTACAAATGTTTGTACAAGTGTACCACTAGGTCTACTCGAGAAAATAGGAAATTTTCTAAGCTGGATTCACTGAAAATAAATCTACTTGATTTCAATTGGAAGACTTCTCGAAATAATAAATTAAAAATTAAAAAAAAAAAAAAGATTTTAATTTGAAGTCAATTGGCGCTGTAACTGAAATTAGAAAGTCTATTTTGTACAAAATTAGGATGTTCTTTCACTCCATTTTCTCACAAGTCATTTTGCACCCCTTGTTAAAAAATTTCTATTACATTAATCTTACGACTGAGGGAGTGTTTGGTACATGCACTTAAAAACTGAAAACATATGTGAAAATACGTGTAGGTAAAAAAGTATGTAAAAATACTTATAATGTTATTTAAAAACTAAAAACATGTGTTTGAGTGAGTGTACCAAATAGGGCCTAAATCTCTGTGCTCATAAAGGCAATGGCCAATTCATTACACACTAAACAAAATATAATAGCTAGTTGGGAATTTAGATAACACAATCCAAGCATGATCTCCTAGAATATCAATTAAATGCCAACGAAAAATGGGTTATCTCAATTTTTCAAAGGCCTAAAGAATTTTTTATTTTATTTTTAATTATAAGAAAGGCAGTTATTTTATTTCAATAAGTAAAACATGGAGAACAAAAGCAGCAAAAAGTAGCTGCACAGTAAAGAAGTTACAACAACACAAGGAAAACACCTCAGTCAAACAATAACCTAATACGAAGCTGCATTCTTCAGCCTTACCAAAGACATAGATGGCCATTTTTGTGGATTCTCTCCTGTGCGCACTAACGCTGCATCAAGTATATATTTAAATGCAGCATTGCCCAAGCCTTTGTAAAGAACAACTTGAGCCCCCTAAATTCTGAATACACCTCCTGCTTTAATGAGGCAACCAGAACATCCATAATATGTTTAGGAAATGCAAAAGCCATCCCATTTCCATTGATCAAGCCTCCTCTCCAATCCCCTGTCCATATTCTGTTTACAAGGAATTGGACTTGTTAGCAAGCAGCGTTTCACAATTTGGTTTAATAAGAATTCTTAATGAAGGATGAAAAAGATAATAAACGGAAAATTTCCATGTAATTCAACCATCTTAGTGAAACAAGTTGATGATTGCTACGGATAAAGTTGAAGTTACAGACAATCATTGATATTGATTGCACTACTTGAGCAGCTAATCAGTGAGAAGAAACAATGTCATAAAATAATAAAGAGAAAGAGTTACATTAGTTGCACAAGGCATGCTTTCATGTCTTTACGTAAAAAAATTTAAGAGCAACTCAACTCAATTTAACTCAGCTAAACCTTTTTACAACTACATTGGGGTGGGCTCTAAAGATCCTAATCAACTAACAAGGGTTATATAGCCAAATTCATTTATTTTAGACAAGGTAAGTCAAAAATCAAGAATCATAATAAGCTAATCATATGCGCACCTGTGGGAATATAACCAATTGATGCTTATAGAAAACCAACATATCCTTTTAGTTTGACAAGCGGACAAAGAGAACTGGTACAAAAAGGGGGAAATTTTGTTAATCAACTCTAGGTCTTAAAAGATAATGCAGTACACACCATCTGCTAACTTCTTTCCCTCCCTATTTGGCCCTTATCTACCAAGTTTGCAAAGTAGGCAAAACCACTTAGAAGTTCAACCAGCTTTTAAATCAGGAACAAGCTAATAATCCAAACATCCAATTACATTGAGAGATTATCTGACCAAACACGGAACATTAGAAATATATGAGTGGTTAGTAAATCAAACCAATGGCTGTCCATTCCCATCTTGATCCAAGTTATAGAGAATGAGTCTCTTATGTCGAGCTTATCCTTCATCTATCATGTGTCTAAACAACTCAGCCAAAACCCCATATATGTTTCCATATTGTGGATGCATTCAGTCCACAACAACAAAGCTTTGGACTTTCTTTTCAATCTCAATCCAACTCAAACCTGTTTCTTTTGCCACCTCATTTCCCTCATTCCCTTAATAGTCCTTGCTCTCTCTTTCCATCTCCCTTTAGAAGAAAATAGATAGTGGACAATAAAATATAGGGTGCAAGGTTTTTAGGTGCTGCTGAAAAAAAAAAACTGATCTGCAGCATATATTCCCATCTCCGAATCACCATGAATGCTACAAGAACCAAGCAATGCCTGCCAATTCTCAGGTAATCCATCAATAAAATGTTTTGCTTTAGTAAGATGTCCTGCCCAACCCAACAAGTCAACAACACAAGCATAGTGTTCCGATCTTGGACTCAACCCATGATCTTTAGCCATGGATTCAACTCCATGCCTCTTTCAACTAAGCCAACATGGCAGCAAGCATGGAGCAAGGACAGCAATGTAACATCCATTGGCTGTATGCGTTCCAACCTCATCTCGTCATACATATGTAGTGCCTTGGAGCCAACCCACAAAAGACAAAAGATGCAATTAAGGAGTTCCCTGAGACTAAGTTCCTTTGAGACATCCAACTGAAAACTTTGATCGAATCCTCCAAATACCTGCACTTAGCGTAAATGTTTATAATTCCATTCCTGACAAAAGTATAATCACTAAAGTTCTAATTGATAAGCATGAATACTTCTTTTCTCCACAACCTCAATCTCTGTCTTGTTAGTTATACATAATTACTATTATAGAGTTGCCAGCATTCTCCACAAACATCAGAAATGATGATCAACTGCAACCCCTTTCAGCTGTACACGTCTCTGAATAGACAGAACTGTACAGTGCAACAAAATTGAGGTGAGAACTCTAATGACAAAGGACAAAACTCACTGCAAACTAGGGCTGCGTTTGGTTCATGTAAAATATTTTCCGGAAAATAAATATTTTCTAGAAATGTTATTTTCGGGAAAGGAAAATGTATTCAGGTTGTTTGGTTGTGCAATGAAAAATAGTTCGGAAAATAATTTTCGGTGTTTGGTAACATTCTAAAAATGCTATTTTCCTACAAAATTTTCACATTTTCTTAGTCATTTTCTTAGCATCCAAACACATTCTATTACAGAAAATTTCAACCCACAACAACTGAAATTTATACCCACCACCGAAACAACACCAAACACCACTGAAACTCCAATTCAACCCACGGCGGCAAACTCCGGCAATCAAAAGCCACAAAAGAAACAAAACCAAAGAAAAAAAATCATCAAATCTGGTCAGATCGTTGCGGTGAGGCGACTGGGTTTGAAGGCGAAGGCGTGTGAGGCGACTGGGTTTGATCGGCGCGGTTCGTGGATTCGTAGTGCGACTCGCGGCGGGGTGCGACTCGCCGCTGCGATCGGCGCGGTGTGACTCGCGGTTCGTGGGTCTAGGTTCGCGATCTCGGGTTTGAAGATCTTGCTGGTGGTGCGACGATCTTGGGTCTGGGTTCGTGATCTCTCTCTCTCTCTCTCTTTGTGTTTATGTGTGAGTCCTTTCTCTCTCTCTTTCTCTCTTTGCGCCTGGTCCTTCTCTCTCTCTCTCTCTCTCTCGGTTCGGAAACCATTTGAAGTGAAAATAGATACGGAAATGAATTTCCGAGGTCAAAACTTATTTTTTAAGGTCAACTGAAAAGCATTTCCAGAAAATCCTATTTTCAAAGCCAACCAAACAGCCTATTTTACAGAAAATGATTTCCTGAAACCATTTACACCAAAAACAAACGGACCCTAAAATAAGAAAAGAGGAAAAAGATAAGGTAAGGGACCAAAGCTAAAAAGAATTCACATACTCAAAATACATAAGGGTAGGTAGGAACACACTACTTTAGCAACTGTTCACTTTCCAATGCCAAGTTCTTATGTAGTGTCTCTTGTTCCATCGGAGATCCTGCATTGTACTTAGATCTAATAGAGGACTTAGAAGTTAGTACCTGGATAGATGGCTAATGAAAAAAACAAAGGATATCAGCCTATCACAAAACCTACTTAATATAATACGCCACAGAAATCGAATAAATACTGTATCTTGCTTGTGGAAGCAAATAATAATGATTATAAGTTAATAATAGTAAGATCATTTTGCCTTGGGGATCCGGGTAAAGAGGGGGGATGTGGGGAGAATAATCAACAAAAAGTTAGTAGGATCAATGTGGAAGGATTATAGCTTAATTCTTACATCTTTGGCTGCAGTAATGCGTTGTTTTTCAACCACAACAGGTTGCAAGAATTGCAAGAGCAAGACGAAATAGAGGATCAAGACACAAGCATTATAGCTTAACTCTTACATCTAGTGACTGAAGCTTTATTCAATTATTGCAAGAGCAAAAGCCCATTTATTTGAATCTACAATTAAGCCATTGGTCAACAATATGTCCAACCATAATTGTGCTTCATATCCTTATAAACTTATCAGACAAATGGCCAACTCTGGCACTTCTTCCCATCCAATTTGTTGGGAAGTTAAGACAAATCTAAAGATCTGTTCTTAAATATACCCAAGGAAAATATTAAAGCATCTTTTTCTTTAAGAAAAATATATTTAAAGGCATCTTTCATTATCAACGAATTCAATATTCCTCTCTTCAATTTCCAAAGAACCAATTAGAGGATAAAAATAGTTAGTTCTTGTCAAGTTAATTACTATTTAATCAATGCAATTCCAAATGAAGCAGTTTTCACAGATTTCCTTTCCTTTATCATGGGAGGATGCATACAGAAGTTCTGGCATCCTGTGACTTCCCTTTCAAAACCCTTTTCTTTATGAGTAAATAATTCATTAAAGAGCAGAGGTGCAACCCATGTACAAGGGGAGCATGCAAGAGATACATTGATAATTTCAAAGATCAAGCATCAAAATTAGAAATGGAAAACTTTCTTGAAGCTGATATCCACGCATAATAGGATCTAAGAAATAGAAAAATGCTTGGAATTTTGAAGGGTAAAACATTATTTATATTTAATGAATCCACTGTATATTTCATGTATATATGTTGTCCTGCTAGGTCAAACTTAGTTAACAAGATTTTGTCACTTAAAATTCCTAACTAGTAAGTCCATCCGTGCTCACATCTAATCTCTAAACTTACCTTCAGTAGTTCATCCAGTGCTTTGGTCCTTTTTTGTCACCAAGACACCCAGCACATATTTCAAGAACATATTTCAAATTAATAAATTGTTCAACAGCTTACTCTGAAAAGTTGTGAAAAACCAGAACGTGTAATACTCTCCCCCAGAATCAGCAATATCTATAATTGTCTCATTTTGCAGCCCATAGAAAGGATCAGGAACGACTTTTTTCTCCACCAAAGTAGCCAAAACACTGTCAATAAATCACCGCTAGCCCTGACTGATTTAAAAATACAACTTTAATTTTCTTTTTCTGCCCCCAAAGTCCCCCAACAACTATAAGACTAGGAAGCACAAACACTTCATTTGGGATGCCATACTAGTGTCAGACATGGGACACGTCTGAGACAATTTTGTATGCGTGTCCCAGCCATTTCCTTTTTATTTTTTATTTTTGAAAAATTGTGGGACATAGCTGGGACACTTACTTTTTTTATTTCCTTTTAGTTTCAATCTTGAACACTTATTAAGTTATCTTTTATTTACTCTTTTAGATCTTATTCTTGGTTTGTATTCTAATTTCTAAACCTCATTTATTAGTCATGAATTCACTTTATTATTCATTATTGCTCTTAAATTGATCTATATTTAACATTATATGAAAAAATAAATGTTTAAAAATATTTTAAAATATAAATAAAATTTTATTTAATAATTAAAAAATATGCGTATCCCCGTCGTGTTGTGTCCTAATTTTTCAAAAGTTGTCATGTTGCAGTGTTGTACCGTGTCTGTGTCCATGCTTCCTAGGCTATAACATAACCATGAGTATATACAGATACAACACTTGCCAACCTTTGCTTCTATGAATGATAGTGAATGTTATTGAAAAAAAAAATCTACAAGTATAATCAACAGAGGCATAAATAGTGGATGTTATAGAACAAAAACTTCACAAATATAATTAATAGAGGCATAAATAAACAATAGACAAGCAGGGAGTGCAAGTAAAATAGGACCTCCTAACTCCAAAGTAAATGTTTATGAGGTAACTAAAACAGCTATATCATACTCAACACAGCAAACGACAGAATAGTACACAGGTCATTCAACTTCATGCTTGACAGTCTATGTATTGAACAACTAATGAACCTCATTCAATTTCTTATAATATCGTCTGATTTTCAAATTGTACAGAAAAATGCAAGGCTTCATATTTCAAATATTACCACATAAATTTTGCCTTGCGGGTAACCAAACATAAATTACAAAACCAAATAAGTTTAACCAATTCAACCCTTTATTTACTTTTTCAGTTTTTCGTTTCTATTGACCAGATTTACATGAAAATTTCATGAATTTCAATGAAATATCAAGACCAGATTTTTGCAATTACAACCATCACTAGAATCTAACCCTGTAAAATTGATGCCAAATATGGTAAAAAAAAAACTCCAGGCAATAAAAATAACTTACTCAAAATACACAAATTTGAGACCTGAATCTCATTCAAATTCTTAATATAATTTAATCTTCCAAGCACAAAAGACGACATCAATACGCAGGGCTTCACATTTCAAACATTCCAGCAATACATTTCGGTTCCTAACTTAACCAACACATTTTCTTTTTTTACTTAACAAAAATTGTGACAAGCAGGGTAGAAACCAAAATGTATTGTTGAAAATTTTGATCTGTGAAGCCAAAATGCATTCTTCCTACCCTACCCAACCCAACACATAACTTACAAAACCCAATAAGTTTAACCAATCTGAGTTATGGGATTGAGAAATTTAAGGCCGAAACCTAAAAATGGTGATGTTCCTTCCTAGAATAACCATGCTGGTGTCAAACCTAAAGATTGTTTGATGAAGTCAAATCTAAGATTGAGAATTTTAGATTCAGATTCTACAGGCCTACGCTGCATGAAGATGTACGGGCTAAGCTTTGGAAGCTCAAAATTCACAAAGCAATTGCAAAATGTTAAATTAACAAAGATCGAAGAGAGTGAAAGATAAATTTACGTTCCGTGAACGACGGCGTTTAACAGAGGAGCGGTGGTCCGTGAACATCGCCGCGAGTCAACCCGAGTCGAGTCTTTCTTGTACTCGCCCTTTAAAGCCGGCCGAGTCATGACTCGCTCGAGAGTGAGAGTCAGGGAGTGTGTGATTCTTTTTGAGTCTTTGTCGGGGCGTGAGTGAGTGTGTCAGTGTGTGAGAGAGAGACAACAAGGAAAAGGGGCAGGGGTAGTTTGGGTAATTTAAAAATAGGAGTGGGCCGGGCCAGCCATGTGGACGATGTGTTAAAAAAAATATATATTAAATTTGGCCGACACATATGTATACAACAAAAAATTATTCATGTCATGGCTTCTAACAGTGATGAACTGCAATTTTCTACTTACTTTGTTTGACTCTTTTAGAATATTGTGGTAACATTTTGTCCAACCTTTGTATTTGTTTTGTACTATGGCTTAGGGTGCATTCTAATCTAATATTACTTCATTTATCTTTTTATTCTTTTAATCTAGGAATATTTGATTTCATTGCATCAGCTAAGTTGCTCATATTTCAATTATATGGTGATGGAATTTGCTTAAAAGTTGTACTTTCAGAAAGATTCTCTAATACCATCATTAGGAAACTGTCATGGTTTTCATTATGTCACCCTCAAGCTAGAAACAATTTTTCCCTCACAGTATATTATATATTGGCAGCCAAGGCCTCTCGTCATGTGGAACCCACGTCTCATCAGCGAAGATGTTGGAGTTGGTTTTATGTTCGGAAGTTCAGGCGGTATTTTTTACGATATGTTTTACTTTCTCTCTACATTTCAAACTATCTCACAGTTTTTCCTTTCAGTTAAGCCCATTTAAGTGACAAGTTGAATTGTTTAAAGGATCAGTAGCACTACATAAACTCTTTGTGTTAAACTTTTGTATCAATTGCCTACATGTTTAGAATCATATCAAATTACCAACTCATATAATTTTTTTTGTGCAGCACTTTTACAACAGTATATTCAATGAGACCTTTGCCATCCAGTGCTTTGTTTAGGTGTTATCGAGGGTAAGGGCCATTTTGCATCTTATTGACTTCCTAACATGTCATGTAGGGGTGTGCAAAAAACCGAAGAACCGAAAAAACCGCTTCAAACCGGCTGAACCGATATAAAAATTTCGGATCAGTTTCGGTTCGATTCGGTTTCGGTTTTATTTTATAAAAAACCAAAAATTTCGGTTCGGTTTTCGGTGTCAAATTTTAATACACCGAACCGAAATATTATTATATTATATTATTATATTAAATATAAAATATTTTGTAAATGTTTAACACTTACTCTCTCTACCGGATATTTTCAAAAAAAAAAAAGATTTGCTTTTGAGTTTTGGCAGTTGGCAGATTTGCTTTGCCAACTTTGCTTTAGACAGTGGGCAAAGTCCAATCCATCACTTCATTTTAAACTAATTCATTGACTAAGAAAGCTAAGTTATCAAATGATTCAAACTAACTTACCAAACTAAGTTATCAAGTGACTAAAGGAAACTAAGTTCAGTAAGTTACAGTTGGCCTTTTTCTTTTTTTTCAGTCATCACTTCAAAGTTTCAAATTTCAAATGATCCGGCCAGCATTTTAAAATCTATTAGATTTTAATCACCTATAATTAAACTAGCTAAATATCTAATTAAACTAATTAAACTAAAACTAATTGAACTATAAAAGGAAAAAGTGGAAACCCTACCCTACATACACTTTTTCATTTTCACTCTCAGTCTCACCCTTTCACTCTCTAGTCTCTAACATTCAGACCTCACTCCTCAGGCCGCCCCACTTCCTACCTCTCACAGACTCACACTTTCCACTCCTTCCCTCAGCCGTCGCCTCCACACGCCTCCCTTTCCACGATCATCGGCTTCACACGCCGCCCTCACCCTTTCACTCTCTAACATTCAGACCTCAGGCCGCCCCACTTCCTACCTCTCACACTTTCCACTCCTTCCCTCTGCCGTCGCCTCCACACGCCGCCCTCTCCACAATCAACGGCTTCTCATCTCCCACGGTGAGTCTGTCTTCCCCACACTTTCACTCTCCCTCTGCCGTCGCCCTCACACTTTCACTTTCACTTTCACGCCGCCTCCCTACGCCGCCTCTCTGTTTTGTGTTTGTCTTTTGTTTGTGTTTCTCTGTGTTTGGTGTTTTAGGTTTTGAAAATAGAAATCTTGATACCGTGACCCACTCTCTATTTTGGTGTTTTGTGTTACTTTGTATTAGTGGGTTTTGTGTTTTAGGTTTTGAAAATAGAAATCTCAATACCCTATGACCCTCTCTTTGTTTTGTGTTTCTCTGTGTTATGTGTTTTGTGTTTTGTTTTTTAGGTTTTGAAAATAGAAATATCGATACCCTCTGACCCTCTCTCTGTGTTATGTTTCTCTCTGTTTATTTTTTCAAGTTTTAATGTTTTATATGCAAATAAAGTTAGGGTTTTGAAAAAATCGATAATGCTTGGCTGCATGTGCTAGTTGGTTTCTTTATTAAAGTTAGCTGATTGCCCTTGAGGTCTAATATATATAAAGTTAGCTGCTTTTTTATTTATTTATTGTTGTGATATTTTTGTTTATTGTTGTTGACATGCTGTGAATCTGTGACTGTTAAGTTAAGTTATTTTCTTATTGATGTTACAAATTTGAAAATCAATAACCCCATGTGCTTAACTGTGATGATGTTGTATTTGTCAATAGTTGACTGATGTTGGGGTATTTGTTAATAGATTACTTTCTTGTGAAGAGTCCTTTTCATTCCCTTCTTTTTTTTTCTTATTTTTTTTTTTTCTGTTGCTGACTTTTATTGTGTTATACTGCTGTTATTGTTACCATATTTTTTTATATTGTAGACTAGACTCATTTTGGCATTAAATTTTATTTTTTATTTCTTACTTTTTATAGTTGCTGACTTATTGTGTTTTATTTTATTTTGTATATGAATGAGACAAGAGAAATCCCAGAGGGTCAACGACACAATGAAGTGGATCAAGGGGCAACCAATGTGCATGAAGACAAAGGCAAACCCCCACTCCCACCCAACTGCAGGTAATACTGGTAAAAAAAGTCTAAAAAGATCTATTGTTTAGGGTCATTTTACTGTTATTGAAGGGGGGGGGGGGGGGAAACCTAGGTCAGCTTGTAATTATTGTGGCATAACCTATGCTTGTGACACTAAGTTAAATGGCACTACAGCCATGAGAAATCACATACAATCACAATGTTTGAAATATCCTTATAGGGAGGACAAAAAAAACCAATCAACCCTAGCATTCAAACCTAAAGAAGAAGGAGAAAGTAGTAGTAAACTTGTGCCTTGGGTATTTAATTTTGAGGAATGTAAGAAGGCATTAGCAGAGATGATTATTCTAGATGAGTTGTCTTTTAGGTTTGTGGAGGGTTTTGGTTTTAGGAAGTTTATGTCTGTTGCCCAACCTAGGTTCAATCCAATCCCTTGCCGCACAACAATTGCCAAAACATGCTTTAGGGTGTTTTTAGATGAGAAACAAAAATTGAAAGAAGCCCTAAGAGAGCAGCGGGTCTGCCTTACCACAGATACATGGACATCTGTTCAAAATTTGAACTACATGTGTCTCACTGCCCATTTTATTGATAGTGATTGGAAAATACACAAGAGGATTCTTAGTTTTTGTTTAGTGGAAAATCACAAGGGTGAAACACTTGGGAAGGCAGTTGAGATGTGTTTACTTGATTGGGGGATAGACAAGATTCTAACTATTACAGTTGATAATGCTGCCTCTAATAGTGGGTTGATTTCTTTTATTCAAAAAAAGACTAAGCATAGGAAGGCAACAGTTTTAGGGCATAAATACTTGCATGTGAGGTGTAGTGCTCATATCTTGAACTTGATTGTTCGTGAATGGTTAGTTGAAATGGATGAGACAATAGTGAAGGTTAGGAAATCTGTGAAATATGTGAGATCATCTCCACAAAGACAAAACACATTTAAGTTATATGCGGAGAAGGAGAAAGTTGAGTTTAAAAATCAGTTGTGCTTAGATGTACCAACTAGGTGGAACTACACCTATATTATGTTGGAGAAGGCCGAGAAGTATCAAAAGGCTTTTGAGATATTAGAGGAAGATGATCCAAATTTTCTTATGACAATTAGAGAGGAGTCCAAGGAAGAAGGAAAGGATAGACATGAGGTTGCTTGGGGAATGGATGATGTGGATTGGGAGAAGATTAGGATCTTTTCTAAATTTCTTAAAATTTTTTATGATGCAACCTTGAGGTTTTCGGGTGCTAGTTATGTCACTAGCAATTCTTTCTTTTTGGAGCTCATGTCAATTCATGACACAATTGAGTTAGAGCATGAAAAAGATAGTTATTTGTTGAGAACAATGGCTGATTACATGAAGACAAAATTTGAAAAGTATTGAGGGAACTTTGATAATATGAATCACTTGTTGTATGTAGGGTTGGTTCTTGATCCTCGATACAAGTTGAGGTATCTTGAGTACTGTTTTGGTACTTTGTATGAGAGGCAAAAGGCTGTTGATATGGTAGGAAAAGTAAAGGCTGTTTTGGAGGATTTATATAAATTTTATACTCAAAATCAAGTGGGGAGTAGTAATACTAGTGCTGCTGCACAAGCCCAAGGCCAAAATCCAAGTGGATTAATGGAGGGAGATGATTATAATGTGGTTGATGCGAAGGCAATTAGGATGATGGGATTTAGGAAGCACTTGAAGGGTATTGATTCTTCAAATATCAAATCAGAGGTTGATAAATACTTGTTAGAGAGTTGTGAAGATTTTGATGATAATTTTGATATTTTGGCTTGGTGGAAGGTTAATTCCCCACGATACCATGTGCTTTCAAGAGTTGCACGACATGTTCTTGCAATTTCGGTATCCACTGTGGCCTCAGAATCTGCCTTTAGTACGGCTGGTCGTGTCCTTGATCCCTTCCGGAGTTCATTGTCTCCCCTTATGGTGGAAGCTCTCATATGTGGTCAAAATTGGCTCTGTCCTTCATCTGCTCCAATCTGCCTTCGTGCTGCCATGGATGATGTTGAGGAGTTTGAAAAGCTTGATGGGGGTATGATTATTATTTGTTATATTAAAAAAAATGACTTTCTATTTCTTTATTTATTAAAAAAAAATTCTGCATGTCTATTATTATTAAAAAAAAAAAAAAAACAGAATGTCTTGGATTCTTGGCATATTTATTGTTTTATTGTACAAGTGATTTTTATGTTTTTTTTTTTCATTTTTTGTTTGTAGAACTCGTGAGTGATGCTGCATTAACATCAGAACTAGGTATGTCCACACCAACACCTATTGAAGTTGACGGTTGAAGATTTCTCTTTGCTCTTTGGACGGGTGGTATTGATGATTATATGTACACTTTTTGATATGTATAGTTGTACAGTTTTTGCTATTAGACAGTGGCCTACATAAGTACATATAGATATAGGCTTTTATTTTGAGCTTTGACAATGGCCTATACATAATACATAGACAATATATAGACAATATATGATATTAGGCAGTAGGCAATGACATATGGCCAATTTATTTTGAGTATTTGGCCAAATATTAAATATGGGCTGTATATGATGACATTGACATATAGCCAATTTATTTTGAGTCTTTGGCTATAATGCTATGTAGGTATTGACATATGGACAATGTGGACATTGACATATTATTAATGAAGTAACTAAATATGTACTAGTTATTTTATTTTGACTTGTACAATTTATTTTTTTAATCTTGTTTGTATTTGATGGGTGTTTGTAACAAGTTACAGCTTAGTTTGAGGCTTTGAGCACTAGAGCAATTTTTTGCTCTAGATTATTTCTGGATTTATGAATCTGTGTTGACAGGTTGTGTTTGCGCAAATGTATTTTGGACAGGTTATGAATTTATGATAGGTTGTGATTTATGAATTTGCTATATATGTGTTGTATTTTTGGATTTATGAATTTGCTATATATGTGTTGTATTTTTGGATTTATGAATCTGTAACAGGTTTTTTTTTTTTTTTTTTTTTTTTTTTTTTTTTTTGTGTGTGGAAGAATTTGCTATTATGTGTATTTCTGGATTTATGTTGAGTAAAAGCAGGTTGTGATTATGTGTATTTCTGGATTTATGTTTGAGTAAAAGCAGGTTGTAATTTTTTTTTTATTTGTAAAATGTTTTATGGATGTGTAAAAAGGCCCAAAAATGGCCAAAATAATAAAGGCCCGAATCTGGGCTATAAGGGCCAAAACAGAAAGCTAAAAAAGGCCCAAAGATGGCCATTGCCAAAATAGAGAAGGCCCGAATCTGGGCCACAACTGGTTCCTAACAAAGGCCCAAAACAGGTTTTTGAAAAAGACTTAATGGTTCCTAACAAAGGCCCAAAATAGGTTTTTAAAAAAGACTTAATTAGAGCATAAAAGACCATAAAAAAAGAGACTTGAATACTACATTTTTTTTTTAAAAAAAGCCCAAACAGAAAAGTTTTAGAAAAAAAAATCGAAGGCCCAACTAGCCCAAACTCCAGGCCCAAAAACCGAAACCGACCGAAACCGAAACAAACCGAAACCGACGGTTTTTCAACTATTTCAGTTGGTTTCAGTTGAGATTTTCAAAAACCGAAAATTTTGGTTTCGGTTGGCCGGATTAGAAAAAACCGACCGAACCGAACCGATTACAGCCCTAATGTCATGGACACCTTTAGTGAATAGTTTCTGCTAGACTACACTGTGCTTAGCTAACTACAACTCCATTTACTTGCACATGAACTTTTTCAAGTCCAGACACCAATCAGATGGGAGTTGAATACAAACTGATCTTCTAACTCTTAGATTAAGGATTGATCAAATTAAGAAAGGGAATTTATTTGTTGGCGATATTTCAAAAATGATAAAATTGATTTGACTTGAATTACATATTACAAACTTTACAGTTTTTTTTTTTTTTTTTTTAATCTGGTTCTCTATAAATAACCATATGCTATGATCCATGCATTGCTATGTGATTCTTTCATGTGATCATAAAATGATAGATGAAGGCCACAAAATAATTCAAAGTCAAATGGTTGACCAAATTCAAGCATTAAGTCTTTCAAGTTTGAACAGAGCCCAAGTTCTTAATTTTGTCAGTCCCACCCTCAAACGGGGCTAAGTCAAAAATCTGGCCGGCCTTCACAAGAGTGTTATTTTTGGTCCTATTTCCCATGTTGCTGGGAATGTCTAATAACTCCACTTTTGAATCTGTTTTCTTATCATTTAACTATGGAAGGTCTTCTACAATGACAAGGATAGGCCAAATAGATACCTTCTTGCGAAAGAACTCATAAGTCGTCCTGATGATGAGGGCCTTGAGGTAGGTTGCTACTAAATTTTTAGAATGTCTCATTAGAACAAGTTTAACATATGATAAACCAAAAAAATCTACCTTTACATTAATTATCACACTGTGTATGGCATTGGACTAATATTATTAATATTATTATTTGAATTGTTAAATAAATCCTGCGTGAGTGGATTGTTAAAACAGTTTAAATTAAAATATTTTTTGGTTATCAATGCAAATAATATATGGATATGTAGAGGAGAAGTCAAGGCAAGGTCCATCTTTATTTGATAATGCAGTGGGCATCTTCTCTTCATTAAATCGCTTCATGAAAGCCATTTCAAAATAGTCCTCTGTTTTTTTCTTTTCTTATGTATAGAGAAAGGCCCTTTGCATTTGTTCAGAATCAATATATTTCAATCCAACAATATTACTCAATAAATTCTGTAGCTTGAATTCTAAATTATAATGCATAATTTGGATTTCAATATTTCAAAAGATCAAGGGTGCAGTACAATTTGTAGTAGTGATTCTTATATAATGTTGTTTACTACAATCAAAAGATGGTCAAAAGAAAAAAAAAAATCTCTATTTGACAGAACTTCTTCCCATATTTAAATTACATAATCTCAATCAAGTGTCTGTTCTTCAATGTCTTTTTTTTTTTTTTTTTTTTGTTGGGGGGGGGGGGGTGTGTTGGGGGTTGGAATAGTGTCTGTTCTTAAATGATGTAGGAGGAAAATGCAAGATGCATCAAATTAACGCAAAATTAGTGTTCCTCTCTCTCTCTCCCATCCCTTCTTTTTTCCCTCTAAGCCTATAATCCTATATTGAGTAATGATGCTTATATTCTTTTTCTCCCAACTCTCCATCGAGTAATGACGTATCAAATGTGGCTTGGGACAAATATTTTGTCTTTAATTATTGGTTTGAGCAGATGTTGAACCACCACACATGCAAACCCACACATGCAGACACACACGATCATTTGGCATGGTCTCAGTCACTTGGATACTAATCTACAAGAAGGTTCTGCATCATGGTTTTTGGCATCATATTACATTTTCTAGGTTTGTTTGACTTTCATATGCTGTGAAAAGCATGAGAACCGCATTTGAAGACTGAAATTGAGGATTGTGGAGAACCATATGATCTTGATCATTTCCTTTTATTCACTAAATGGCATGCCATGGTGCTGAATGTGGTGGTGGAACCACAAGAACTTCACTCATAGAACCAAATTAGTGTTACCCTTCCTGTAGCAGATGAGGAGACGTCCAACTAGAAGCTTGTAATTAAGGTAGGTTTAGCAAGGTAAGAACTATTTCATTGAGCATAAGAGGATAATCAATTGATATCACAGCAATTTTTAGTACTTACTGAACTTCCTTTTAGAAAAATATGGTAGATTTTGTAACAACAAAAAAAATGAAATGTAAACTTCTAACTTCATACATATGCCATTGACATAAATCCAATCAATCCCCCCTCCCCCTTCCTCCCATGCTCCGGGGGGGGGGGGGGGGGGTGGTGGTGGTTGAGTGGCAGGAGAAAAAGGATTTTGCAATGTTTTTCAATGTAGATGCACTTTACAAGCCAAGCAGCGAGTCAGATCAATGATGAGTTAAATTGACATCACCAACATTCAGTATTCACATAGATGATTGGAGGCATCTATACGCAGTATCAGCTTCCATTTTCTCCAGTAATTTGGGTGCGATTGGCCACAAATTTGAAGTAGCATACAAACATCAGCATCCAAATGTTAAAACCAATCAACATGTTGGGTTGAAGTTTTGGGTTGCTTCTTCGGCTTTTGGTACCAATTGTTCGCAAACTTGGCTTTAACTAGAAGAGAATAAAGCAATTCTACCTCGGCTGATGAATTATAAGGCATGCTCAAGATGCTAAGATATCAAATAAACCAGAAATAGAAATCATAGTTAGAAGCCATAAGAGATATTCCAAAATTGTAAAATAGTATGTGTATCAATGATATGCGATCACATCAAGGTTGTTCATGGCACAAACAAGTGTATGTTTATCCTGGTCTTTTGGCTGTAATAGATATGGAGCATGAGAATGCACGTTATACACTAATCAAGCTAAGTCAAAAACACCTGCTACCTCCATTTCTTTCACAAGTGTGGCTACAGTGAAGTGATTATATACGGTTCATTTGTCTCAATTTTTGCGCCTACAACAGTCAACAGTGATTTCCAGGAAGGTAAGAGATATGACTATCTACCTGTCTAGTAGCTCCTCTAAGATAATCCTCTATGAACACGTAACGTAATGGATACAACTTCTTGGGCACTGACCTACTGCGAGCTGAACTTGGTAGTCTTCACCATGACCTAATCGTATGCACATATGTTTTAAAGCTGAAATTTAATTAATATCATTTTATCAAATTAATGTTAAAAGTTGTTATAATACTATTAGAACTACCAAATGAATAAAATGCCAAACTGGCAACTTGTGCCTTTCTTCAAATTCTTCTATTTTCTTTTCCTAAAATATCCTTAACACCATCCTGTAAAGCAGCTATATTATTAAAGCAAAAAATTTCTTGTCCTCTATGGATAACAGCAGGTGCAGATTTGCCTAAGAAGGATGCAATAATAGATGCAAAAAGAATGAGTATGAAAAAAAAAATATTGAAATTTACATTTTACTCAACCATTTTTCTATGAAGTTCTCTTATAAGATGTATAAGAAATGATTCTATATAATTTGAAAACACTAGGAAGTCATGTTGTTTGTACTAAAGGATATTTTCAAATCAGTAGATTTTGATGGATTTTGAGAACCTTCAATCATTTTGGTAAACTCATGATAAATATCAAATATCTCAGAAAAATTTTAATAAAAAAATATCCATGTGTAACATGAAAAGTCACTAAGAAAACTGACAGTCCCCCCAAAGTAGGAATAGGAGATTCTCTGCATACATTAGAGTGAATGAGCTTGAATGACGTAGACACAAAAGACTCACTTTTGTTAAAAGGCAAAGCCTATTGTTTTCCAACATAGGATGAGATAACAATCAAAGGATCAAAAAGAGACCTAATCTGACATACCCTTAGACACTAAAGTTTGGACCCAATATAGAGAAGCATGACCTAGCAGTGAATACTACAACTCCAGAGAGGTGATACTGTGTGAGTGGACGTAACAAAGACAACTACATGTGAAGATGTAAGAAGAAAAAGCCATCCAACTTAAAGTTTTGTCCCAATGGTCTATATGCTATCTGAGGATTTTGTACAACACAACCAATAGAAGAAAATCTTATGTGAAGCCCTAGCTCACACAATTGACCAACATATAAGAAATTTAACAAAAATTTACGCATAAGACAAACATTTGAAATAGATAATTGAGTAGCAGAAATGATGCCTATAATGGTCATAGTTGAGCCACTGGCAATGTGATTGATAGGCATATGAAAAGTATGGGTTTGTATAGTACAAGAGGTTGAATTAGGAGCAATATGATTGTAGCAAGCAAGGTCAAGATATCAAAATGAGTGTTTAACTAGTGCAACATAAATAATAGAAGAGGATTCACCCTGAGAATGGGACAAAACGTTATTGAAAAGAGTCTTTAGGCAAATTGCCGTTAGTGTAAACATGAGTTGCAAGACTTGCCAAAACTACTGGTGTTGGGTGATGGAGTTGGAGGACGCAATGTTATGCTGTTGATGTTAGCCATGGCAGCTGAGGATTGAGAGACACAGGCATGCTTTCTTCAGTATTCAATAAAATGTTCTCAAATCCTACAGAAGGTGCAGAAGTGAAAATGATCATATTTAGAGTTAGATCGCAGAGAGCCAAAGCGATCAAAGCACTCATTCTGACAAGTTGCAGATAAGTGATTAGATGCTGAAGGTGGATCAAGGGATGACGTGGCCAAGATCGGGTTACAAGGCCAAGATCAGAAGACTTGTAAATGTTACCTCTTGTACAAGCTCCTTGAAAACTTTTTCAATTGAAGGCAAAACAGAAATCTTTTTCAATTGTTCCTGATATTCACGAAATTTTGGGCATTGCATGCATAATCCATGTAGGTTCATATAGTGAAATTTGATCCCACAGATATTGCATGTGTGGAAAAAAAAATCATCAATATTTCCCTGGCTCTTGTTTGAGACGATATAGCTCAACCATTAGTTGCCTTGGCACTATTCACAAGAGCAACCTTTTTATATGCTCTCATCCTAGCACCTAATACTCTAACAACATACAAGCTCACAAGGAATGGAAAAATAAGAGAATTAACCAACCTTGTGAAGACACCCTAGCACTTCCAGTAGACGCAAATGAGAAGGCATGGGGTGCCCTTTTTACACATGAATATGGACTCCCTGCAGATGAGTGGGAGAGGAAGAACAAAAGATATCACATTTTGATTGGAAAAATAAGTTAAATGATAAACATCAAATGGATTTATTTATTTTTAATAAAGTGATTTTCACAAATATTGCAGTACACTCATCCCGAAAGGTTGATAATCCTTTGATGTAGTAATTTTTTAATTATAAAAAATTCTAGAATATGGTCATATGATTGAACAAGCATTTCTCAGTTTACCAAATTTGCATACGAGGTGTGATGCCAAGGAACCCTAGGTGTGATGCTTAGGAAGACCAAGATGTGATTGCCTAGAGTTTTATTTATGTTATTTACTATTTATCCCCTGTTTTAGCCCCAAATAGCCGCCAACATTCAATCTTTACTAATCTAAATTTTTAAACAGCAATTCTTATTCAAGAATTCATCAAGAAACCTAGTATAGTGTTGAATTTCTTAACGGTCCTGCATCAAATTGGTATCAGAGCCCTAACAGCACTATGAAAGCATGATAGATCCAAAAAGGCAGAACTATACCTATACAATTGTTGACAGATTTGAAGGGTTACATGCTAGTGTCCTTCACAAAAGCAAAAATTCAAGCAATAGGTTTGATCCTTATAGAAATACTTATGAGAGACTTGATTATCAGAATAAGGCTGGAGACACAATGAAGAAAGTTCGTGTAGAAGTACCAGATTTTGCTGGAACAACTGATCCCCATGTATTTTCAGATTGGCTTGCTTCTTTGGAAAGTTATTTTGAGGGGTATGACATGTTTGATGAGAGTAGGGTCAGTTTTGCTATTATGAAATTTATCGGACAAGATCAGATCTGGTGGAGAGATGTGGAGTATGAATGTCAATGTGCTAGACAGCCTCCAATTGTTAGATGTGATGACATGAAGCAGCAGCTAAAACAAAAGTACTTGCCCTGTGGTTATGAAGATGAGCTATTTGAAAAATTCAATACTCTTAGGCAAGGTAATATGCCAGTAGTTGAGTGTATAAACAAATTTGAAGACCTCAACATTTGGTATAGAGGAATTGAAGATCCACAACAAATCTTAGCCCAATTTAAGTCAGGATTAAGGGCTGAAATTCATAGCCAAATAATTAAAAAACGAACTCACACAGTTGCTGAAGCATTCCAATTAGCTTTAAAGATTGAGAAGCGTTTGAAGCAGCCCCTTACTGGAAGGTTTTCTTCCCAAGCCAGGAAAACACCTTTGGGAGAGGTTGACTTTAGAGCATCCACTATGCAGCCAAATTACAAAGTTCATACTAACTACAAAGTCAATACTGCTATTGAGTCGAAAGATAAAACTACTTTAGCTGATGATCCCCTAGAATTAGAAGAAGGCATGTCCCTTCTTTCGATTGTTGGGCGTATTCTTGCTGCACCCAATCAAGATGAGGATTGGAAGCATACTTCAATATTTCAGACCATAGTGTGTTGTGGAATTGAAGCTTGGATGCTTTTTATTGATGGTGGCAGTGACATAAATGTTGTTTCTGAGACTACTGTTGAGAGGTTAAAGCTACCAACGGAACCACATCCAAAACCATACAAGGTGGCGTGGATAAATAGCACTTCTATTTTGGTAACTAAACAATGCTTGATTCCTATTTCTCATGGGCGATATAATGATTCTATATGGTGTGATGTTATTCCTATGACTTTGACACATATCTTATTAGGTTGCCCTTGGCTCTATGACCAAGATGTGTATCATTGTGAAAAGAATAATACATATCAATTTATGTTCAATAATGAAACAATTGTATTAAAGCCTATGAGTACAGGACAAATGAAGCGAAAACGAGAGGTCAAGCCTAAGGATGTTGCTGAAACTCAGAAAAACCTCAAGAATATTGCTGAAACTCAAAAAAAAGAGAGCTATACAGCCACAAAAGGAAGTTGAAGAGCTGGAATATGATGCTGATAAGTTAGAAAAATTTGCTAAGAAGGTAGAACAACCAGATGAGCAACTAGTGGACCCTAATCAGCAAGTGCAACAGTCAGATCAACATGCAACAAAGTCCATGGAACCAGAAGAACAAGCAGAAGAGTCTAATCAGCAAACTGAAACATCTTGACAACTTGAAGATGATTTAAAACAGCAACTTACATGCTTAATGGAGGAAACTCTTGAATCAAAAGAAGATAGCATGATGGAGGAAGAGATAAATGAGATCGTGAAGCCTATTTCAATACTTCAACATGTGCAACAAGTTACGGATGTTCCCATTTTTGATTTCATGATTCCATAAAAGTTTACAATTCCCATTGGAGAGAAGGATGTTCCATTGTCATCATGGTTTCAAGCACCAAAGAAAAGGAAGAACACTCCAAGTCAAGCTTTTTATCTGATCTCAAGGATGCTATTCAAGAGGCCCAGGATTGTACATTCAAGAATTGTGGTCTAGTTTTGACGTCGGACCCTCTTAGCCCCTTTGATAGGTCATTTCAATTATTAGTATTGAGTCTTTTAGGTTGAGAAGCTGCTGGGCCAGTTTCAATTAAGTTCTATTGGAATAAGGGCAATTTGGTAATTTCTAGAAATCTGGAATGGGTTGTCCTTGGCTGTACCAAAGGACCATGAGTCTTACTTTATGTTTACATATTTTTAAGTCTTTTATTAAATTATTATCAATATTCCTAGTCATTCTAGGAATGGGTTATTTAGAGTCTAAGTCCTACTACGAAAGGAATAACTATATATAGAGGCTCTTTTGTGGTCATGTTAATTCAGAATATGGTGATTGATTACTAAAATTTAGTAGCTTATTTTAATCTTTGTTTGTGTGATGCAAACTTCTCCGAGGTGTGATGCAAACTTATCCGAGGTGTGATGCTTAGTAAGACCTAGGTGTGATTGCCTAGTGTTTTACTTATGTTATTTTCTGTTTATTTCGAGGTGTGAATGTTGGTGGCTATTTCAACCCCAAACAGCCATCAACATTCATTCTTTTCTAACCTTAAGTCTTAAACATCAATCCTTATTCAAGAATTCATCGAAAAGCCTAGTAAAGTGCTAAATTTCTTAACGGTCTTGCATCAGGGAGGGAGGGAGATGAGGGGAAGGTAATCAAAAAAATGTGAGTAGGATCATGAAGCATTATAGCTCAATTCTTAAATTTTTGGCTGCTTTCATGCTTGGTTTTTCAACAGCAATAAGGTTCCAAATCTAGTGACTAAAGGTTTATACAAGTATAGCCAGAGCAAGAGCAAAAGCCCATTTCTTTGAATCTAAAATTAAGTCATTGTTCAACTCTATGTCTGACCATAATTGTGCCTCACATCCTAATAAATTTTTATCAGATCAGTGGCCAACTCTAGCACTTCTACCAATCTAATTTGTTGGGAAAATTAAGATAAATTTGAAGATCTTTTCTTAAATAAACCCTAGGAAAATATATAAAGCATATTTTTATTTTTGACAATTATATTTGAAAGCATATTTTATTATCAAACAATCTCTTCAGTTTCCAAAGAACCAAATAGAGTATAACAGTAATGCACAAACAAAAAAGTAGATAAAGAGAGATGTAACTGGTCGGATGATAACAATAGTTAGCTCTTGTCAGTTTCATTACTATTTAAGCAATGTCATCCCACATGAAGTAGATTGAAACCTATATATATGTTGGGGACATGCAGAAGTCTATGTGCTTAAAAGAGGTCCTAAGGAACAAGAACCAAACCTAACTTAATATTTGAGGAAAGAAGATGGTACCTTGAAAAGTATCAGATTCCTGTCAATTATAACTGTTAGTAAATGACTTTTGAAAAATGAATATAAGCCATTTAACAACTACAATAGGCATGTCGAGAACCTCAAGAGATGCCAAGCATTCTGTCTCATGGTGGAAAATAATGCTTGGTATGGTAATTGCACAGTCAACAGTAGACTGAAACAAATATGAACATAAGAATTGGGTAGGAAAAAAAGGGGATAGAATTGGATGATCGGTATACGCAAATCCATATAGCATCATTTAAAATATATATATATATATATATAACACAATTGGACAGTACTGGAACGTTTAAAAAATACTTGAGGGAATAGAAACCGAAGCATGGTTTTTCGAACACAAGTACACAGCTAAGTCACAGAAGATGCTTTTTACCCTGAAATTCTAGAAGTGCTATGTAACAATGACACTGACTAACATTTTCCAATTAAGCCATGAACTTATCAAATAGGATTTGAAGTAGTATCTTCACCTAGCAAGGTTTTAAAAATTATCCAAGAGTACATTCAATTAGACTAGATAAGTCAACTATCCAAGTTATTAGAGGATTGTAAACTCGGTACAATTCACAATCGTGCTGATGTTATGGCTGAGACTCAGAATGGAAAGCTACAGAAAACGTAAATTTACTTGGCTTGTCAATGGTGTATGAAGATGTGAGTTTCTCTGGTTCATCAATGGCTAGGTTTTCTGCGAGGATGGACAGTGCAGCACACGTGCTAGGTGAGGAGAGTAGGGATGAGTTATTTGGCAGGTAAAGTTGTTAGGAATGTGGGTGAGAGCAGCATAATTGTCAATTTTGAGTAGGATTTAGACTGGGAAAGAATGGGCTTTAGGTTGTAGGGCCTTCAGCACTAGGTGGACCCAAAGAGAATTGTACTGTGACGATGCAATTCAAGATTGGAAAATGCTTTTTCCGAGCAGTACATAGTAGGCTGGCAACTGAGGGAGAGGAGAAATTTTGGTCCTAAAGCCTTTACATTTTTTTTTTCTTTTTGGAAAAAAATCAGAATTTCTTAGATTGGATTAATAAAGCTTGGAGCCTTGGAGAATGGACGTTTATGGGGTCCCTATGTTTAGGTTGTATTAAGCAAAATGCTGTGAAGCAAGTATAGAGGAGTAAAAATGTATAAATATATGGGAATTTGGATAAACATGTGGAGTATGCTAAAATGAAATTATATGCGTGCAGAAGTGTAAGTTGCAGTCTCCTGGGAATAGTATCCTCAAAAGGTAAAACAATTAGCCGTGGGGTACTATCAGAATCTGTTAGGCACCTCTAAGGGGCATCTGCCTCAAGAAATGGGGGGAGACTTTCAACAAGTTCTAGACTTAAATATTGCAGCAGATCACATAGAAACTTTGCAGAGGCCAGTTTCAAGTTTGGATATCCACTAGATTATGTGTCTTCAAAAAAGCTTGGCCTGTTATCCAATCAGATGTAGTCCATTCCATTCAATCATAATTCAATTCAGGTAGGCTACTTGGAGATGTGAATGCAACATTACTACTCTTATCCCTAAAGTAAACAATCCTTCAAGCATAGGGGATCATAGACCGATTTCTTGTTGCAATTTTCATTTATAAGTGCATCACAAATATCTTGGCTAATAAATTTAAAGCACCCTTGAATGATATTATTGATCCCAACCAAACTGCCTTTTTTCCTGGAAAGTGTGCTATTAGTTGATGAAAAAGTCCAAGGCAGGTGTACCATCAAGGTGGAAATTAGAAAAGCTTATGATTCAGTGGAATGGTGGTTTATTATTCAGTGCCTTCAGGTTGCAGGTTTTCACACAAAATATGTCAATTGGGTGAGGGAGAGTGCATTACCACTCCTAAGTACTCTATGGATGTAAATTGAGAACTAGCTGGTTACTTTCAAGAAGCTACAGAGTTGAGACAAAGGAATCCATTGTCCCCTTTCTGTTTGTGCTAGCAATGGAGTTCCTAGCTCAGATGCTAAAGAAGAGGTTTCTTGGTTGCAAGGACTTCAAATTCCATCTCAAACATAAGAAAATGAAGCTTTTTTTTTTTTTTTTGATAAGTAATAAAGATTTATTGAAATCAAAAAGAGAGAGACACCCAAGTACACAGGGAGTATACAGGGGTGTACATATCAAAAGTGAACATTACATAAATCAAGTAAATCCAAAATAGAAGAAAAATGTTGGTTTCTCCACATAGAGAACCAGTCCAATAAAGTTTTGAAAAATAAAAGCTTGAGATCAGGCATGGAACGCTCATTGTCTTCAAAACACCTACTATTTCTCTCCTTCCAAATACATCACATCAAACAATGAGGAACAACCTTCCACATCAAACAATAAGAAAATGAAGCTTATTAATCTTTTGCAAATGATTGAATAATTTTCAAAAGACCTGATCTACTCTCAGTCCATTTAGTGAAAAGTTTTTAGAAGAGTTTAAAGTGATTTCTGGCTTGGTGATCAATGCTCTAAACATAAAGTATGTTGTGCCGGTGTATCTACTAATCTAAAGAACCAGATTTTGGATGCTTGTCAATCTAAGGCTGGTAGTCTCCTAGTTAGATATCTGGGTATGGCTCTAGTCCCTGGTAAGCTGAGCTATCATGATTGTAGGCCCCTAATTGAGAAAATAACAAGATTTTAGATGAAAAATTGTCTGGACATTTTAATGCTTATCCTTTGCAGAGTGCAGTTATTACAATCAGAGTTGTATAGTGTGTCTTTGGGAGGTGAGTGAGTGTGGCTGTTTACTAGGTAATTTAAAAAATCAAATAATTTATGAAGAAAGAAGCTAAACTTTGCACAATTATAAAACAGAGGCAAAATGACAAGGCTGCACTTGTCACATTTTTCATTATTCTAAACAAGATAACGTTTAATAGAGTACAATCTTAAGTGCAACCAAAGCTATATTAAAGAAGACAGCCATTTCATCAAACAGGTTGATCCAAACCACGATACTGACCAGCGTGGCAATTGAGTATTTGATCTTCTAAAGGGGGAGAGAGGGGGGGGGGGGGGGGGACTCCATATTTATTAAAAAATATGACCTAATTATATTTTGTAACAACTACTCTATGCCTAAGTTATAACAATGACATTAAAAGTTGAACTTGTACTAGTTGTGTATAAGTTAGAAAATGAACAAACAATAACTGAATAACACAATATAGAGATTTAACTCCAAAAGTGAAAACCCCCAAAAATTAATAAATAAATAAATAAAAGAAAAAGAAGATTTCCTAAAGAACATAGGAGGGTAAGAATGAAGATACCTAAGAATAAGATGTTGAAAACATTGCTTCTCTAAATTTCCACCCATTATATTCAAATACTGTAAATGAACCCCACTGGAGAATGAAAGACTATCTGCATTTGCTCATCAGAGGAAAAAAGAAGAGTGTAGCTCAAATAGAGGAAAATTTTATTCGAATATGACCAAAAGGAAATTACTATTAGGAGGTAGAATGAAATTCAAAATTTGTACAAATGCATCACTCAAAAACTACCCCTTAAAGCTTGGTAACTAAGGTATGAGCAAATGAAAGTTTGTGGTATAATCATATACAATAGCCGGAGTTCCAATGAATGCCAATTGGTTCCTTAACCTCTCCTCATCTCTCAAAGACTATGAATAATGGCACAAAAACAAATAAAGGCTCAAAAGATACAGCACTACCCCAAGCTGGAAAAAAGCATTTATTTCATAAAAATTTCACTTATGACTTAAGTCAGATCAAACTAACAGTAAATCCAAAATTTGAATTGCCATGGATAATGATAAGTCTGCATCTACTAATGTCCAGAGTCGTGACCTACAAGATGACATGGCATAGGAAGCCATTACATGAAGAAGTTCAAGTAAATACAAACTATTAGGAAGAAAACAGAAGGAAGGAAGAAAGGGTAGCATCTTATAGCATGTGTGTTGGATTATGATATAGTCTAAATCATTACAAAAGGAGCTAACATGAAAGGCTCTTCAACTCGCCACAATTATAGACCTTGAACAGCACAGGAAAAATTATAGCATTTTTGAAGGAAATGTGATATCTGTTTTAATTTGAAGTGAAGGTTTAAAGGTCGGGTGAGAAAAACAAGTGACAAACAAGTGTGCAAATAGCATTCTTGAGCTAACAACTATAGTATAAAATTTTGAAAGTGGGTCAAAATAGCATAAAATTTCAAGTATTATATGTGTCAAACAACTGTAGTATCATTTTCGAAAGTGCTTAATAATAACAAAAATATATATTCCCATTTCATTCAATTTTAAAATTTTACCTAATATTAAGCCAATCAATACTAATAAGCTCAAGAACTTCATCTTTGATATCCAACAAACCATTTAAAACAAAGAGGAACATACCTCTAAATCTAATCAAGCTCACGCTTTCATTTTCAAAATGAATCTCCATTTTCAGGCCTTCTTTGTTAGTCTTGAGTCTTGACAAACTTGAGTTGAGCCTCCATTCTTAAGCTCTCTATTATTCACAACCTCAAGCCGAGTCTCCGTTTTTGGGCTGTCAATATTATTTACAAGTCCCTTGGTTGATTTCATTCTGTTCCGTTTAATCTGCCATTGTGTATTTCTTGCAGGTTCTGCCCCTACAAGATTGATTTCAACACCATGGGTATTCCACAAGGCTATGGCCAAGAAAGCCATTAGATCCTACTAGCAACAAAATCTTTGGAAGTGTGGGGCAAAAGATGACCAATGAAAAAGTTAGGGTGAATTTTCTGAATGAAGCTGGGAACTCGTTTGAGCGGAATGCAGAGGCCTATGTGCTAAAGAAGAAGTCCTAAGTAACAAGAACCTAACCTAAGTTTAAATTAGAGGGGAGAAAATAGTACCTTGAAAGTGGTATTTGGCAAGTTTGAAAAGGATTGCTACCAATTATAACTGTCAATGAAGGACTTTTGAAAATTGAATATTAATCATTTAACCATAACAAGAGGGATATAGAGAAGCTGAAGAAATGCCAAGTACTCTGTCTCATGGTGATAAAATAATGTTGGCTATGTTTATTGCACAATTATCAAGAGACTGAAACAAATAACATAAGAATCGGGTAGTGGAAAAAGAGGACACAGTTAGATGATCATAATATGTCCACAAAGCATTGTTTAAAAATAATAATAATAACACAACTGGACAATAGTAGAATGCATAAAAATTTATTCAAGGAAAAGAAACAAAAGCATGCTTTTTTGAGCAAAAGCATAAAAATGGAAAACAGAGGAAAAACAATTATACATAACAGATAAGAAATAGCTGCAGTTTGCATTTTAGTTCCAATATATGTTCATCATCCCTGAACTCAATGTTTCACACTGAGTGCCTTCCAATGCTTAAAAAAGTACCATAAAACATTAAAAACTGAAAAATCATATTATCTATAAGTTTCTTGTTTCTAACATATGTGGACAAGGCAGGGTACAACCAAATGCAAACAACCATGAGTTGATTCAATGTATATATGTCCCATCTGAACCATGATGACATGAAAGTGAATTAAAAAGAATTACTACACCATCATTTAACGAATTTCATGCACCAAAAATTATGTGGAAAGTCTAGTATAGAAAAAAAAAATTTAAACGACATTTTTCCTTCCTATACACAATAATCGTGGCTATTGAAATTACATTGGGCACATTGATAGATCAACTCTTCACAAGTATTACCACAAAAGTCACATTCAGGGTAGTCTTTAGCTTCCTCAATGAAAATAAGGGGGTGTGGGTGACACTCAAATGTGTAAGCAACTCCAAACATGCAATTTGGATATTTCCCTAAAATACAATTAGGATGAGCAGGATAACTGCAATCTACACAGTAATAGAACCAATGCTTTGAATCCCTTTCTTCTTCACAGATATCACAGTAATATTCATTGGAATCATCTTCAGCAGTATAACAGAGAGAGAAGGGATGATCATGTTGTCCGTATCTTGTGATATGTGGTAATGTAGCGCATTTGAAGTCCAAAGCAAACTCACAAGTGGTACAACGAAATATTGGGTAAATTTTGGAATCACAACAACTGCAATTCTGTCTAGATTCAATGCTAGAGAGAATAAGTCGATGCTTATGACCAAGGTGGGTAAGAATGTCTGAGATCAAACCACATTGAACATCGAGACTAAATGGGCATGTCTCATAACTATAGTTGAAGCCATTGCATCTATGCCAACACGCATAGCACCAAAATATCTTACTTGGACGAGGTGATGTTGAGAGGAGGGTGAGAGGGTGTCGATGAAGTGGGTGTTTTTTTTTTTGGGGTAATTTAGCACAAAATTCATGAAGAAAGAAGCTACAATTTACACAGCTATAAAATGGAGGGAGAATGGCTCTTACGCACGCGTAACATTTTTGGTTATTTAGAACCTCATCATCAGTAAGCTTTAAGACATGCTCATGACTGAAGTGTTCGATTTCTACAGCTATTTGAGTTCCGTCCTCCCTCATATTAAATTTGTTGACTTTGTAAGTTACTGAGTCAATCGATTCATTGAGCTGTGGAACTTCATCCTCATCTTTAAATTCCAGCAAATTTATGTCCTCCTTGTTTTCCCTGAGAAGGGCACAATTGAGGTGGGCAACGAAATCGCATATGGAGCAATAGTAAAGCCCATAGCCTGTGTCCACTTTTCGAACACAGAGTTGACAGAATCGGGAGTCGAATTGATGTAATTCAAGAGAAGAATGGGTGAGATGGAAGAGGTGCCTATGACGAATAACTTCGAGTGTTCTTGGGAAAGAAGCACATTTTCTATGAATCAAGAAACAACATGAATTACACAGAAAGGGCAAACCTTTGTCTTCTATGCCACAAAGGTCACATGTGAAGGTGATCCACTTCCAAACGGGGGTCAAAGGGTGTTCGTGGACTTCAGCCTCCATGGTGGGAGGTAAAGAATTGCATTTGAAGTGAAGATTAAAGTCGCAGCGGGAACACCGATAAGTGTATTGGTTGCGAGATTCATTGCAGAGTACGCAATTGCTAAATTGTATGTCTTTGCCATAAGGTATCCATTCGGGAGAGAGAATAAGAGGATGGATTGGGTGCAAGGGATGGTGCAACCCAAGGGGTACTTCCGCACATGATTTATGATGAATGTAGTAATTTTTATCACTGCATTTTAAACAAAAGTAGAACGGACCATAAACTGATTCTTGGCACCCGCAACAAGCAAATTCACCACTGAGGTCTGGAATTTGCGTATTCAAGGCCAAGGGATGCTTTGAATCGCAAAAATGTAGAAGCTGCTGCTGCTCCATCTTCTTCTTCCTATCACATGCAAAGTAATAGTGACAGTCACGTACAACATCAAATTTGTTTAGAGAGAGAAATTTAAAAAAACAGAGAGAAAGAGAGAGCGCGTGAGAGTGAGAGAGAATTGGTGGGTTTTAGACTAGAGTTGAAGATATATACAGCAGCAAAGCAATTTAGTTTTTTTATTATGGGTGAATAAATTTTAGAATTGTAAAAAGTAAAAGTAAATAAATAAAAGAGGGATTTGGAAGGCCAAAATAGCTAACTAATTTTTTTTCTCTAACTATCTAGTTAGTAGTTTCAGTTTTGAAACTATATTTTTTTTTTAGCATTTTGAGTCTAAGAGGCTCGATTTAGGGTCTATAAATCGAGTTTTTGAGACTCGATTTTTATGAATTGTTCACGTCTGATGTGGCATTTTATCCACGTGGCATTTACATAGAAATCGAGTCTCTAAGACTCGATTTACAAAGTAAAAGAAAAAAAAATTAAGTCTCAAATCTTACACAGCCATTCCCAGAAATACAAAAAAAAAAAAAAAAAAAAAAAAAAAAAAAATCCAAGAACTGCTCAAATCTCACACAGCCAAATCCAAGAACTGCTCAAATCTCACACAGCCATTCCCAGAAATACAAAAAAAAAAAAAAAAAAAAAAAATCCAAGAACTGCACAATCAGATCTGTTGGATTTTTGGACCCCTTAAAAACAACCAGATTGCGTAGCCTAGATTAATTAGCCAAGTTGTTACTTAGTCAAATTAAACAATTCTAGGTTAAAACAATCATATAATCATATCAAGCATATAAAGCAGCGGAAAAATAAATAATACAAGATATGATCACCCAGGAAATCACACGGAAAAACTTGGGGAGGATTTTACCCACCGATCCTCAAGGCAAAACGGAATCCACTAAGAAAGAATTGAAGTTCTTACAAAAGGACTTACAAGCTCCCCGCTTGACTTCTTAATGCTACCCACCAGTAAAACTTCCTGACACGACCACGCGCAGGCTCCGAGTCCACGGACTACTTCTTTCTTTGAATCCCTCAATCAGCTACAAGCACCCACGCTTGATATTCTATAAGCTTTAAATGGTAGCAACCAAGTTGATCATCAAGATGTAGAAAATATCTCTACCTTGAAAACCCTAAGTTCATGTGAAGGAAAGCTCCTCAAAGATCTCACAAGAGATTCACATAAACAGCAAATATGAGCAACAAAGACTTAGAGAGGTTTGGGTACAAAACCCTAATAAAAGGAGGCACAAGAGGCATTCTAATTTCTCTCTACCAAGTCCCAAAAACGTTCTAGGGTTTCCCTTATATATATAAGAGTTTTACTTGAACCCCAAGACGTTTAAATAGAGTTTGGGCTGAGTTGGAATTCTACAGAAAAACGTTCTGGCCGACTTTCGATCGATCGAGCCAGGCCGAAAGTTACAAATACTTCTGCAGCCACTCGATTCCAACTTTACAATAATTAATCAACTTTGAGCAAGCCTAAACAAGACTAAACATATTGTTTTGATCATGGTTTGCCAATATTACACATTGGAGTTCTAAATACATAAAATCCTAAATCTTTAGAACCTAACAAGATCAGCCAATACAAATCATCCAACCAAATCTACCCAACAACCACCTAAAATCCAGATTAAAAAAAAAAAAAAAAAAAACCCAAAAACCCATCAGATCAGAGAGAAAAAGACCCAGATCTGCCTGGGTTTGGGCGCGCGCGGCCTGGGCGAGCGCGGCCTGGGCCAGCGTGGCCTGGGCACGCGCGGCTGGGCAGCTGATCTCGTCTTCTTCTTCTTCTTCTTCTTCTTCTTCTTCTCTCTCTCTCTCTCTCTCTCTCTCTCTCTCTCTCTCTTTTTCTTTCTTTCCGCGTTTCTGCATTTTGGGTTTTGGTAATATATAATTATTTTTGTTGTAAATCGAGTCTTAGAGACTCGATTTCCATGTAGACGCCACGTGGATAAGATGCTACATCAGACGTGAACAATTCATGAAAATCAAGTCTCAAAAACTCGATTTACAGACCCTAAATCGAGCCTCTTAGACTCGAAATGCTAAAAAAAAATATAGTTTCAAAACTGAAACTACTAACTAGATAGTTAGAGAAAAAAAATTAGTTAGCTATTTTGGCCGATTTGGAAATTGGAAGAAGATGTGGTTTTAATTTAATTAACAAATACTCATTCAAACCCACACCTGTTCTGTTTTCTTTCTTTGTTTTATTTAACATTTATGGATGAATTTGGGCGTGACTGAGCAACAGCTTAAGTAACGGAGTTAATGAATATTAGATGCGAATGTTTTAACTTCAAAAAATAAAGGGCTTGCTTGCTTGGGTGTGGCGTGATGAGAATTGCTGCTTTTTTCCTTTGAGTTGAATATATGGCAGCAATTTTTTTTTTTTTTTTTTTGCTTGAAATATAGCAGCAATTTTGTTTTTACCTTTTATGGCTTTGTATGAATTAGAATTAGAAATAGAATGTAAAAAGTAAAAAAATAAATAAATAAAAAGAGGGATTTGGGCGTGACTCAGCACAGCAGGTTCGTTAGAGATTGATCGTGAATGTTTTTTAAATTAAAGACCTTGGGCTTGGGTCAGTTGGGTGTGGCCCGTGGGTATTTATTTATTTGTGGGATTTTTATTATTTAACAAATATTCATTCAATCACCCTATTCTGTTTTCTTTGTTTCTTTTGCTTTCTTGGTTCATATCGTTTGGGAGCCTAGAGCAGAGGAGGAGGATGCATTGAATTTGGGTCTAACTCAGTACGTGTTTGTTTCATTTTAGCGTGTAATAAATGAGTAACTAAAGAAGTCGGAGTTGGATTCAATGTTTAATGGCCTTTTTATTTAACAAAGATTCAAACCCCCCATTTTTTTTTTTTTTTTTTTTTTTCTGGCTTCATACTGTTATGGAATTAGATGTGAATGTTTAAAGGTTTTGGGTGTGGCCCATGGGTCTTTTGATTGGGTGGGTATTTTCAATTTTGTAATGTGAACACTGAAAGGCATAAAAACTATTATATATATTGGAATTCTTTTAATTAATTTTCATTAAAAATTAAAGTGATTTATTTTTAGGGAAAGAATAAAAGTATTGTATAGATGAAAATTATTTTACTAGATTTCATTAAAAAATAAAAGTGATTATTTAAAAAAATAAATGGAATACATTTAAAAAGTTAGGAATAAATATTAAGAATGCTTGCACAACAAAATTCAAACTATGTTTTTAATTGATCCTCCATTCTTGTTAATAGAAAATTATAATTTTTTTTTTCTTTTGTTAATGTTTGAAAATGAATGTAAATTATCTTACTATTAATATGGGATAAAATGAACATTTGATAGGAATATGTTCAAGTTTGACTTTTGGATAACTTTTTTCGAAGTTTTATTTATTTTTCTTTTTTCTTTATTTGAACAATTAACTTCTATAGAAGTTATATCCCTCAATTCCATTCTTTCATAATATTTTTCTTTTTTCTTTATTTGAATAATTAACTTCTATAGAAGTTATATCCCTCAATTCCATTCTTCCATAATAATAGTTTGTAATCCCATTATTGGACTAAATTTCTTTCCTCCAACTATCATGCTAATTAAATCTTAAGGTGATTTATTATTCTTCCTGAAAATTAAGGTGATTAGACATTAAGAACTCACTAATTTATGAAGAGTGATTATATATATTTTTTGTATACTTAAATACAATAAATGAAAAACTTTATAAATTTAACAATAAATAGCAACTAATTATTTTGGAATTTTGTGTGCGATTAACCTATAATAGATGTTAAATAAAAATGTGATTCAAGAAAAGGTTGATTTATGAAAAATAATTAAGTGACATACCATTTATCCAAATTGCATTATTTGTAACATAAACCAAACCATCTAACAATAATATATCTCACAAAAATATAGTGTCAAGTACAATAAAATATTATTGCATTTAACATCTACATGACAAATTTTAAGTAAGCAAAGTAACCTATTGTTTATAAACACCGATAGAAAAACACACATACATGTGAACAAATTTACAAAAACAACTATCAATACTTACATAAAGAAGAATCCAATTTTGGCTTCAAAACACACTTAGGGTAGCTTCCAAATTATGCTCGATTTCAATTTTTTTAAGAGGCTAACTTCATATCAAACCCCTCTATAACATCTACTATATATAGAATTATCATGACATTGTGCTAAAGAAGATATACTTTGTCCAACTCAAAAGATTTTCATGCCAGTGTCAAAGAATAAATACTTTCTCCAAAAAAAAGAAAGAAAGAAAGAATAAAGGGAGCAAGTAGACAAGTAGGCAAGGCATATGCTTGCTTGCCAACTTAGACTTAAAAACTTCATGGTAACATTTCCCACTTCTTTGCATAGAATCTACACAATCACGTTTACAAACAGAACAAGAAACTAACGTTCATATTGAAGTTCAAGTTTCATTTTACACAAAAAACAAGTTGATATCAAGTAAAGAGTGCAGCTAAGCTTGCTTTCGTGTTTTCCGGTTTTAATTCTTCATGTACATGTTCACTTCACCTAGGTAAGCCAATGCAACTCAAAAGATCAAATTCAATTTTACAAACAGTAAACACTACCCTTTAACAAAATCTCCAGCTGAAAGTCAATCCGGGCAGGGAAGCTTAGTTCGAATCCAATCCAATTCAATATGAGAAATGCAATGAGGAAGCAACCCCCTAATCAAGACATACTCTTGATAGAAAAATGACATAAAATACTGAGAAAACACACACACAAACAAACACAAGCAAATGATAAAAAGGATCATTTCTAAAAGTTATTTACAGATGGTGACACAGAGTCAACACTTAACACTGTATATGATAAATTTGATGGAATTTCACTTGAGAAGAACTAGTTAACATTGGCAGAAAATTTGAAGATTCTCTCAATTTGTTTAACTTCCTTTATTCCTCGTATCACTAGTGAAACTAAGTAACAAATGTTTCTCAAAGCAAAACAGCACAAATAAGCAAGTAAAAGTTGGAATTATATTCCAGCATTCCCAGAATTTGTGGATATCATCTCCTCTGTAAAACTTGACCTCGATAGAGTTTATACTTCCACATGGTTGCAAACAGCATTAAAAGCATATGTTTACCCAGCTCAATGAACAGTATGCCTGCCATGGTAATTCCAGCCATGAAGCATAGCTCAAGGTGCGACACCTGGAGGGACCTTAAAAGTGATCTTAATGGGCATAACCTTGCTCAGCACCAGTGAGAAATAGTTGTTTGAGTAATGAACAGGAAGAACTCTCGTTTCCTCCCCTTCCTTGTGGTCTGTCTTCAAAGCATGAACAGAAAAATGAAAGAAGAAAGCAACTCCTATATTAACCCCATTTACTTTGGTAACCTTCAAATTATCATTTTCATTGGTGAAATATTTGCAAATCTTCTGGAACAAACCAACCTCATGTTTTTTGTATGTCCCACTAGGTTCTCCTGAGGCCATATCAAAATCACCATTTCCTCGCCTAACCGTGAAATTGTTCATATAGGTTAAATTTTTAGTCAGTTTTCTTGGCCACATATTCAACATGCATTTCAATTTCAAAATTGGACCCTTTGATGAAAACCTTAGATGTAATCTTGAGGGGTATTTTTTTTTCCTTCTGTATGGCTCCAGAAGCTTGTAATCTCCATCAGACTGATGCAACCAGTAAAAGTTCCAAGATAAAATGCCACAGTCTAACGTGTGGTAGAGTTTGAGGAGAAAGAAGAAGACCGGCTTTGGGTTTTTAGACTTTGGGTACTTCATCGCAACTATGAGTACTGTTTTTTTGGCTGGAGCAACGAGATTTTCAAAAACTTTGTAGTAAGGACATGTAGCTTCTAGATCCCAGACCGAGGCTTCAATAGCTATGTTGGATAGTTCCTCAGACATAGTATTGACAACCTGCTTATGGCAGGATCAGAAAACAATTGCAAAGATACATACAATTGCAAAGATGCATTATTTTGTATGCGTTCTCTTCTGAAATATATATTTTTTTAAGAAACACAAATTTAAGCAATTTAGCCACCCCCGAGTCTTTTCAACCCACACATACAAAAACAAAAAAGAAAATCAGCTATGTGCATATTAGCAAGATTTTTTTTATTAACCTTTTATTTTGATCTGTCAAAAAGAAAATATCAGTTTTATTTATTGAATTCAAAAGGTTTTTCAGTTTCAATGTGTTCTATGAAAACACTTCATCAGATATTATATATTCATTGAATTTCAAGATCCAATCCTAACTTATAAATTGTAACTCTTCCTAGTTAGAAATTACCTCTATAAAATATGTAGCCAGATTCAGCTGGACATGGTTTGGTTCTGCAGCACGACAGCCATAGAAACCTGCTGTTTGGTCTAGGAGACAATCATAAAATTGACCTCTAAGCCCAGCCCAAGGGTTCTGTGTCTTCCAAATCAGGATAGCATTGTATTTACTCCATATGCCGGAAGTCCAGCCGTCTAGCAAAGCTGAAATAGAGGTCAAGGTCAAATGATAGCGATGGCAGGAATAATCCTGTAAGTGACCCAAGAAATTAGAAATCAAGCAGTGTTGAGTTGTACCAAAGAAAATCAAGAATTTTCTCACAAGCATAGGCTTGCTCATGTCTCCACTTGTTCCCACAACATGAGTTATACTTGTTTTAAAATCAACTTCGGACTTCAAAAAGAGAAAATAGTTTAAGCTTGCCACCCTGTCAGTACTCTACAGTTTTAGGTAAACAATTTGTGGACAATTTAGGTTGGAGAAAATAAATACCCTAATAATTTCGACAAGCATTATAAAAATAAACAATCCACAATTTATGGTAGTTTTCATCATTCTGGGACTGAATTCAGTGATTAACTTACAATCGACATATAAAGTTACAAGAATGCCATAATTCTTAAGAAAGAACTGCAGATTGTAGTTGTTAGCTTTTTTCAGTTATAAAACTTTCTCTACAAAACTGATGCATCAAAATATTCTTGGCATTACCATCATCTTATGCTGCAAGCATCCCGTGACAATACACTCAGTACAAAGCATACCAATCATGGTGAATCTGAAAACTTTGATGTTCCAGGATTTGTACCAATTTTACCAACCCCCCATCCCACCATCTCCCACCCCGCCCCCCCCCCCCCCCCCCAACCCCACCAAAAAAAAAAAAAAAAAAAGGAATAAAAAGAAACACACACAACACCCCTACATAGAAATGCACAAACCCAAGGCCATGCCGTGCTGACAAGCACACACAGTGATAGTGTAGCTTGAATAAGAGGTGCACCCAACGTTCCTTTGAAAGACATAGTAACCCATCTGACAATATCCAATTACCACCACAGATAAAAATAGGCTGTATGTTGACCTTGAACAAACTGTAAAGCAAAAATTTATAAACTACATATCATAATATCAATTCTAGAAGGCATATAAAGCAATACTTTCTACCTGTAGCACCATCAATATGGCTCTCAATTTTTTGGAAGCCAAATAGATGGCTCCAAGCATCACATTCTCCATATCCCCTTACATCAACAGCAACATGAACTTTGTACAAGGATTACACATACCGTTCAGCCACCACAAGTCAGGCTTGTCAAAGAAACGCTGCAAATTCATACCATATCACCTACAACAGAATATTGAGAGCCTAAATGAGAAATGGAAAACTGTCCTGAAGTTGATATCCACTCATATAAGGATCTAAGAAATGGAAAAATGCATGAATTTTGAACGACAAAACCTTTTTTTTTTTAAACATATATAAGAAAGTAATAAGCATTGAAGGACAAAACCTTATCTAAATTTGATGAATCCTGTGTATATTTTATGTCTATATTTTGTTTTTCCGGGTCAAACTTAGTTAACAAGCTTTTGCGTCCCTTAAAATTCCTAACTAGTAAGTCATCCCTGTTCACCCAGTAGTTTTTTACTCCATCATGCCACTTGCATGGAATCCCAAAATCATAAATGTAATCCTAAAACAAAATAATATATAAATTGGACAGGTTTTGATTTAGTTATAAACCTCGCGGTCACCACCTTGACCCCCTTGGGAGGAATTCTCGCAGGATGATCAGGTGGGTGAACAAGAACAGCAAGCAAATTTTGACCATCAGGATGCTGAATATTGGTGACATCAAGTGAATGCCCTTGAAACATCCCTTTTGGAATTACTTTTTTGTGCCCATTTAAATATACTTCTACAGCATAATTGATTCCACCAAAATTCATATCCAGATGCTGATTTCCTGACTGCAAAAGGACAACCAATTACACCCTTTTTTCTCTTTTTTTCTTTCTTCTTTCTTGTTTTTTGGGAGGGGGGGAAGGGGGTGTTGGGGGGATCAAATACCCAAGGGGATTTGAATCCCCAAGCTCACTCACCAGTCATCACCCATACTTATTGGGTGTAATTGATTTTCCAAACGATTTTCCAAAGCAAGGTTCACCGCAGGCAGAGCAACTAGGAAAATCATTATTCATAAAGAAATAACTAATGGAATCATTAACCTTATTTTCAACGATTATCAGTGGATGCTTAAGGAAGAAATTTTGACTGATTGTACTTCTGCCCAGGAGCTCTAGACAGGACTGATGCAGGAAGAAGTTGCACAGGAAGCAAACGTAGGTAGGCCAAAAGCAACATTTATGGCATAAAGTACAACAAACAACACTAGGGACTTCTCTATCATAGTAAATGATTTCCAATGGATGGTTGTGAAAGGAGTTTAGAATGTGCTTGTAATCTCTATAATGTTCAATGAGATCTAGACTACATGATTTATGGAGATAGAAATCACAATCAGAGCAATTGAATACTTTACTAGAGGTTGAGAGTTGTTCCCAGCATGAATAGCAGTTAGCATAACCACTGATTAGAATGCGGTTGTGGAGGAACAGGGAATGGGGGTGGCTGAAATGATCAATCTTCTGAAGTTCAGGGAGTTCAATAAGCATAAGGGCGCATAAATAATCAATCTTTAGATGCCATTTGGCCCAAATGGCATTGGCAATTTCCAGAAAAATTAAAATTTTCAGACCATGTTTTTGTTAAACTCTGACCCAAAAACAGTGACCAACTATCCAAGTACCGACAAATTACAAGAAAATAGTTCACACAGGGTTGACAGGAAAAGACAGAGTCAAGTTAAATTTATAGGGAATGCAACCAAAGGAAAATCTTACAATTTCTTAAAAAATGGCATGAAAATCATTTCAAGAAGTATAAAATCTCAAAGATCATATTTCATGTCAATCAATAGCATACCAACTTACTCTAAAAAGTTGTAAAAAAAAAAAACCCAAACGCGAAATACTCTCTCCCAGAATCAGCAATATCTATAATTGCCTCATTTCACAGCCCATAGAAAGGACCAGGAACAACTTTGTTCTCCACCAAAAGTTCCCCAAAACACTGTCAATCAGATCACCATTAGCCCTCACTGATTTTTTTAAAAAAAAATACAACTTTCATTTTCTTTCTTTGCACCCAAAAGTCCCCAAACAGCTATAACATAAGCATGAGTATATACAGATACAACACTTGCCAAACCTTTGTTTCTATGAATGATAGTGAATGTTATTCAACAAAAATTTATATAAGTATGATCAACAGAGACATAAATAGTGGCTGTTATAAAAACAAAAACTTTCACAATTATAATAACTAGATTTTAACCCGTGCAAATGCACGGGATTTTTATTTAAAATTTTTTAAAATTTTGTTATTGTATTTTTATAGCATCTCAAAAGTATTTTTCTTTCTTATTTAACATCAAAAGTAAATCAAATCATACTTCATCGTAGTAACATAGATTAACACACTTTAAATAAGGGGAAAAAAATTAAACTTACAGTAGTGGAAAAACAAATATCTTTCTTCAAAACATCATACAAATTTAGATTCATAGCTCAAAATAACATTTATAATCCTAAAATAAACCAATGTCAAATAGTTTAACCCCTTGTTTATGGACTTCCTTTCTCTCTTAGAAGTCTTATGGGTCTAATGTTGTGAGCATCCAAGCCATTGATGATCTTTTTGCATGCCTGGACATATCAGAAGTTTCCAAAAAAATATGTTAAATTGATTCCAAACGAATAACACATACAAATGCAAAATTAGTTTTACCATCTAAAATCTAAATCACATGAATCAGTGTTAGATAGCTTATCATTTCTTTTTCCTTTAAACCCGTCTAATAAAAGACTATAAATCGAAAAAAAAAAATTTCTTTTTATGGTAAGCATTAAATGTAGCTTGTACTCATTTTCTTGCCCACTTATCCAATCTGACAATAGGTGAATTATCATGTTTTATATTTCCCAAATATCATCATGATTTTTAATTGCCTCATTTGCAACAAACCAATGTCCTAACACCCCCAACAAACCAATGTCCTAACACCCAAACACAAACCCATAACTACCCAAAATATACCAACCACAAACCAACATAAATTCATTGGAAAAATGTTTAAAATAATACTATAATAATAATAATAATAATAATCAAAGAAAAACTCACTTTAGGACTATAACCAGCTTAAGTAACATCTAGGATTGTTTTGGGGAGGGGGGGAGAGCCAAGAGATGGAGTGTGGTGGTAGGCAGTCCTAAGATTTTTTTTTTTTTTTTTTTCTCTCTCTCTCTAAATGTCTGCCTTAAGGGGTTTCTCTTTGCAATCTTGGCGATAAGAAGGTGGCAGGAAACTGGACGTTGGCAAAAAGTTGACTCAACAGTAGTGGTGGCATTATATCTACAACTATCTCAAATAATATCACGGTCCTCTGCAGCCAAGGCTTCCACGACTTCAAAGCTGTTAGGAAATACAATTTTCTAGCTCATTGGAATTCAGCCAGATATGCCAATGAGCTCAAGGAACAAAACAATAATTATTAGAATAATATTGTATCTATTCTGTATAAAAGAAGTACATATATAGAGCATCTTTGCAGTTTTTTTGAATGTAAACTATCGGAAAATTTTGATTATGATTGAATGTATTCTACAGTGTGAACCTCAAAGAATAGGAGGCGCCCTCCAACCAAACATGGTCTACTAAATGAATTACATGCAAACTTGCAAACTTAATAGCAACCACTCATTATCAGTTTTGTTAATACAATTCACACACCAGCAACCATAAAAGTACAATAACAAAACACATTGTTCGCAATTGTCTGCCATTAAAACAAAAGTTTAAAGTACCTAATCCTGGTTATTATGCAAATAGAGTGAAAGGCAATAAAAATTTTTAATTCTAAAAGAGAACCAAGTAATAGCATTAAAGAGAGGGCTGACAAACATTCATTTACCACCTCCAAGACTTTTACTATATTAAACAAAAATGAAACACAGCTTCTCCCATAAATCTAAGTTGCATTTCTTTCCATTCGAGTTTCACTGATTTTTTGCAAATAAATTTTGGCTCTAGGGAAAATTTTTTTTATTAACGAAGCAGCCCTATCTAGTAAGTTCTCTACTTATCTTCCTTTTGAAGATAAATATATTCCTTTCTCAAAAGATAAATTTGTGTTAACTCTCACAATTAGTATTAAACCACATCCACTTAAAGCAAAGTAGCCACAAAAGGTAAAAAATCAATCCTCTTGGGACTTGGGAATATGGATATTAGTATTACACATTTATGGTGTATGATTAGAATACAAATTGATCACAAAGTTTCATAATTTAAATACATATCTTACTCAGTCATGAAGCCATATTTAAGGTAAGACATTTTTTTTTTTTTCTATAATACCAAGATTGTACCATCAAAGTCAACAGTGCAAATGAGAAATAATATAGGCTCAGATGATGCATGTGATGTCTTAAAACTTGGAATTCAAAGTACCATGAATGAAAAATGAAATAGTTATAGTGTGGAATTATGGCCATTAGAAAAACTCAAATAGACAGTTAGTTATCTTGCAGTCTAAGCCTAAGAGAATGCATAAATTCATTTTTCTAAAACACATTAAAACACAAATGGACAATCTGCAAACTTCCCCAATAATGGCGAATTTAATGGCTGTCTCTAAGAGAATGCGTCAATCTCAAATCAATATTTAAAGTTAAAACACATACATGTATAAATTCATAAATTCATTTTTCAAACACATTGAAAGTTAAAACACATACATGTACAATCTGCAAAATTCCAGATTTAAGTTTAAGTGTTAACACGTTCAAGCTTAAATATTTGTCTAATTTCAACTATTTGAAGGCTAAATCGGCTCCAATGAAAAATGTTGTTTACAAATTGTCAAAAATTTACACAAAAGATCATTATAAAATGAAAAATATAAATATTAAGAACTAATATATTACAGTAATCATAACGTGCTTTTATATTTGGTTTAAAAACTATTACTCTAGAAAAGAATTAGTAAATACTATAGAATAAATATATCTTCAAGCTTTATCCAATGCCAATATAGAATGACCCAACAATTAAATTGCAGAAGATTGAAGGTAAGACCAAAATTAGACTATATTAAATGGATTAAGTTACCTGGGTTGCAAACTCTTATTGACTTTGCCATAAACAGCCGTCAAGTTGGGTATTCCAATACCAAACAAAACAATTAATAAATATGCAAATTTCAAGCATAGAGAAATTGATTTTGAAACGTAGTCATATTTAATAAACAAACTTAAATGTAAAGATAAAAAAGAGCCAAACAAATATCAAAGCCTGATCAAAATATGAAACTGAAAAATGTAGAGAGATACTGAATTTGAAGAACCAAATCAAAACCAATCCAAACAAAATATCAAAAACTAATCATATTTAACAAACAAACTTAAATGCAAAGGTAAAAACTCACAGGTAGTGGTTCCAGCCTCTCTCTATGTAAGACTCCTTGAATTTGAGTTTCTTTCTTGAAAGTTTTTAAAATATATATATATATATATATATATATATTTTTGTATTATCTAACTATAAAATGTTTAAATTTTCGCCTACAGTTTGTCTTACGTAATAAATGAAAGCGTCCCGCACATTGTGCGGGTTATTAGCTAGTATATATAATATCAAAAATAACTTTTTTTTTTTTTTGGAATATGCAGGATTCCTGACAATTCATCTGCTGTTCAAATCCTATGTTATGGTTTCCTAACTTAAAGTCTTTGTAGCAGTGACTTCAGTAGTTTTCTAGTAGACATCTGCAAGAAATTGAAGAGCCCAATTAAGAAGTGCAAGTTGAAACTTAAATTTGATGCATATTTTTTGTCTATGATCAAGTTATGCTCTAAGATATACATCTGGTGACTTTCCATCTTGCACACTTGATTGATTGTTACAATTATTTCATAGATAATCACTGCTACAAATCTCTACAAATAGCATATAATAGTCAGCTTCAATTAATGGATTTTCAAACTTTTGTTTTAGTCTTCTCTTATAGTCAGTCTTGTTGTCTTAACTAAGAGGCCAACCTGTTTGGGTGCTCCACTTCATACCACCGTATGGAGGGAAATAGCCTACAGATTGCAGATAAGGCAAAGGACATAAGTTTCTGTAAGCTGAATTTTGTGTGTAATTATTCAATGAATACAATATGTGTATTACTCAGAAATATGACTGAAATCTTCTATCAATGAAATTGTCTATGACTAAAAAACTAAAATATTGTAGTTGTTCTTTTATCGAATTTAAATTGTATTTCCTACACTTAGCCTCATTGTCAATGATAAGTTGAAATAAGATATGCAGTTTTCTTGCCATAGGATAATGATTATTTTGTGCGAATTTACAAACTCATTTGAAAAAATTGAGGGAGGCATCACAAATTTAGGGAAAAAGTTAGACCATACAGCTATGAATGTTAAATCTAAAATGCTTACATAAATTAATTTTGCAGTCTACCCAGAAAAGAATCAGGGATATTAGCTAATTGCTAATCAAGGTTGAAAAAATTTGTGTCAAGTCAATACTACCCAGCTTTAAGCTTTACTGTCACTCACTGTAGTGCCTTTTCTTGTGACGCATATAACCCACTGGAAAATGTAATTCTATTCTTGTTGTGACTGAATCCATGTTGAATGTTTGTTTATGCAGGTTTGAAAAGTTGACAGATTTTTACTTAAATGGGTAAATTTGAAGTCCACTTCCAGATAGGAGTAGTTGAAAGAGTTGGATACTCTCTCTTTAGTGCCATTGTAGTTTTCGATTCTGTGTGCTGGTATCAAGGAAAACATCAAAAGCTAATGCCAATTGCATCAGAATGTGAAGTGTGGCAGTCAGTAGAGAAATCATTGCTGCCTGTATATAAGACTCCAGTCTTTGATAATAGGTGACCTCATCTGCTGTGACAATAGAATGTCTTCTCTAAGAACTGACGTTATATGCTGAAGGTTTACATTTTGTCATTTTTACTTATAGTCTTGTCATAGTTACTAATTAAAGAACTCCTAATGAGTGTTATTTTAATGTCTTTTCTTTTCTCATTCGATTTAACCATTGTCATTGTAGATTACAAAGAAAACTCGTGTGTTTTTTGTGCTGTTATCTGTAAAATAATTTGCTATATCTATATTTATCATGATTCATCACCATTTTTCAAATCTTAGGCGTCTTTTGATAGTTGTTCTAAACGTGTTTTACTAATTACATTTGGGTCCATATAGATACATCGTTTTTCTTTGGGTGTGGTGTTGCAGAAAAGAAGTGAAACAAAGAAGGTGTCAAACTGAAAATTGGAAGGAGGAAGAGGTTTTATTTAGCCATTTTGTCCTCTGCCGAATGGAGGGAATTCATCTTTTCTTTGTGGTGTGTGCAGTTTTTTTTTGGATTGAATTGCGGTGTGTGCAGTTGATTAAGAGTGTGGCGATTCAGGGTTTTTAAGCGGCTTAAGGTAGAAAGTGTTTCAGCAAAACACTGTGACTTTTCTCTTAATCTGTAAGCGTGGTAGATTTTTAAGTGGACTTTTTTTTTGGTTTTGGAGACGGATAAGAGATGGTGGATTTGGGACGTTGAAGATGCAGATTTGTGTAAGGATTTTTGTGGGTATGATTTAATTTTTGATCTGAAACACAAAGATATAATGCTTGAAGCAGATTGGCATCAGTGGAGGAAGAAAGGCATTTTAATGGTCAACAGCTTCTTATTCTCTGTGTTCTAGGGTTTTATTTTTTCAAATTAGAGCAATTGCAAATGAAAAACTTTAAATATATACTGCAAGAACCTTGACAACAATGGTAGAAAAGAAACATGGGAAACGAAAACATAAAAAGGGGAAAATATTTCGACAAAAAATTAAAAACAGCATATTAAAAACCATTCTAACCCAAATTCCTTACTCAAATCTGAACCTAAGCCAAAACCTGAATGCAATCCAATACAATCCAATCCAAATACCAAGGCCTAAATCATATTTAAACCCAAATTTAAAGAACCAAAAAACAGAGACTAACCGGTGGAGGATACGGGATCTAATGGTGGCAGAGGCCTGACTGTCTTCTCAGATTTTCTCTCTCCACTCTCTATGCCTGACCGAATCTCTCTCTCTCTATCGTTCTCTTTCTCCCCGTCTCTCTGTTTAATAATTCAGTGTTACATGTCTCCCTCCCTGAACCATTTTTTGGGTTTTTATGCTTTTGTTTTTCCTTATACGGGTTCCAAAAGCCTAAATCATATTTAAAATTGAAAAAAAAAAAAAAAAAACATTTTGATAGAGAATCCAAAAACCCAAAACAAAAAGAATCAAATCTAAACCTATCCAACAAAAAAAAAAACTCAATCAAAAGTAACATTTCATACCCAAATCTTAAAAATAGGGGAAAAAAAGAAAACAATTTACCAGTGCCGATACTTTCGGCGGTCTAAGTCTGGCGAGAAACCCAAACTGCAGTAAACATAAATCATAATTATCGCAAGATTTTGGTTTTCCTTTTAAAAAAAAAATCAAAGATCAAAGAAAGCAAAAAAAGAGAACTCACCCTGTAACAGAGTACCGCCGGTTGAGGGAAGCAATATTTTTGGTGGTCAGAGTCCGATGGTGGTGCTGGCCAGAGATATATCTCTCTCTTGCTAAACTCTGCCTATTTCTCTATTCTCAATTTCATCTCTGTGTACCAGGCTGCATCGCCTCTTTCTCTGTTTCTCTCCGTGTCCCAGACTTCTTTGTATTTTAGGGTTTGCCTTTTTGTTTTTCGTTTTTTTTTTGTTTTTGTGGATAAGCGGCTGGGTGTCTGAAACTGAGTCTCTCCAACGCACCGTGCGAATTTTTTAAAGGGTAAGTTGTGTACGTGTCAGCATTTTAAGGGGGTCATTTTGCCTTACGTGTCAGCACCTGGTAAAAGCTTCTGCTATTATATATATATATATATATATATATATATATAGATAAATAGAGGCATGTAAATAAACAAGAGTACTCAGGTCATCATTCAACTTCATGCTTTACAGTGTATGTATTGAAAAAACTAATGAAGCTCATTCAATTTCTTAATACCATCTGATTTTATTCTAATCGTACAGCAACATGCAAGGCTTCGCATTTCAAAGATTAAAGAAACTAAATAAGATTAACAAATTAAACCCATTATTTACTTTCTCGAATGCACAAGTTTGAGACCTAAATCGCACCCAAACACTAAAAGTTGAGAGAGAGAGAGAGAGAGAGAGAGTTCTCAGCGTGTGAGTCTTTGTATTTGTCGGCGTGTGAGTGTGAGAGAGAGAGAAGAACGAAATTGGGATTTAGCCATAAAATGCTAACTATGTAGTTAGTAGGCAATGGTTAGAAAGTATATATATTACAAGCATCTCGAGTTTTAAGGACTCGATTTTGGGCCTGTAAATCGAGTATTTGAGACTCGATTTTCATGGTCTACTGGCTCTGATGTGGCACTTTTTCTGCGTGATCATGACATGGAAATCGAGTCTTTAAGACTTGATTTACAAACCTTATATATAGGCTGGAAACACATCAGAGAAGACACCACAATATCAAAGAAGAACCAGAAGAACCCAGAGAAAAAAAAAAAAAAAACCAAAAACAGAAAGAGAGAAGATCAAGATCGGAGTGGGCGGCTTCAGATCGGCTTTAGACCACCATCGTGCGCGAGACCCAGGCCGCGCGCAGCCCAGGCGTGGCGCAGCCCCAGGCGACGCGCAGCCCAGGCCGCACGCGGCTCTTTCTCTCCCTCTGATCTGCTCTTTCTCTCCCTCTAATCTGAGTCTCTAGGATTGGATTTCTTAGATTTGTTTTTGGGTATTTCGGCCTGTACATGATACTTCAATTTTTTTAAAATGTTTTTGGTTTATAAATTGAGCCTTAGAGACTCGATTTCCATGTCATCGCCACGTGGAAAAAGTGCCACATCAAAGCCGGGTAGATCATGAAAATCGAGTCTCAAATACTCGATTTACAGGCCCAAAATCAAGTCTCTGAGACTCGAGATGCTAGTATCTTATATTCTTTCCGAACCGGGTCAACTAACTATAAAGTTTGATTTTAGAGTTTAGTTACCCAGATTCCCCGAGAAGGGAAAGGTGAAAAGGGTATTTTTGGTATTTCAAGAAAAGTGGGGGCGGGCCACGTGGATTGTGTCTTTTAAAAAAGTTAAAAACTGTTATTGAGGTAAAAAATAAAAACAACTATATTTATTCAAAATTTACCATGTCACTATCGGTATGTATGCATTTAGGACCAAACGATGTCGTTTTAATTTTTGTCAGGTGGAGATTGTAAATCTTTATGCTGTGTCCGTTGAATTATTTTGAATTATTTTTTAAAAATGATATGTCTACAACATTTTTATAATATTTTTACAACAAATCCTAAGTGGGAGGTTGTTACTGGTTATTATTGTTGGGGCAAAAAAGTTATCTTAGTATTAGTTTCAAATTTGAACTAATAACAACTAACCACATGTGATTTATTGTAAAATTATTGTAGATGTTGCATCTCTCATTATTTTTGCAATATTACAAAATCTTTTCCTCTACTTTGTTAATGTCTCCTCACTCCCTAGTGTTTTGCTAACACTTACCCAACCAGATTACTTAAATTCCACTTAATATTCTAGTAGATACGTTATATATATACTTTTTTTGTCAATAAATAAAATTTAATTTTGTAAGTGGAAGTTAGAAATCTTAAACAAATATATTAGTAACTCAACTCATAATTAAATAAAAATGAAATTGAAATTATCGGAGGATCAAAAGTGTAGTTTGTTTTCTTTTTTTTTTTGGGTAAATTTGTTTTTTCAGCAAGAGGACCTGACTTTAATTTCTTGCCTTTATTTGCCATATTAGGACCACTATATTTACGATGAAATAAAAATATTTATTTTATGATGAATATAAATCTAAACATATACATAATCTTACACTATTTGCATCTATTAAGAAATGCGGTCTTCTCCAATCTTTTGGGCATGACTAATCAACTCTAATAAATGAACAAATGAAGTAGCAAGCATTACTGTTATATAACACAATCCAATGAGTTAATATTTTCAATTTTCATTAACAACCCCTTTGAATTTGATAACTAATTAACTAGTGAATTCTTATTTTTCATGTCTCATATTCTTTTATTTTTCCAACTCATGGAGCCAACCTCTATAGTCGAAGCCACATTCTATTTGTTTTGCATCATATATATAATTGCTAACAACAAAAACACACTTGTATCTACTTCTGATTTCTTGAAAGTTCTCTTATTTGACCCTCTTTTACATGATTTACAGAAGCTAAAGTGGGGGAAAAAATTGCTACATAAAATTGGAAGTCGAGTTTCTACATCCTAAGATTCACTAACATTACGATCCGCATATCTTCTTTTTCATGCTTGGTCTTTAATATCCTTGTTCCTTCCAAACATTCTTTAGCATTACCAAAGACATAGATGGTCCTTTCGTGGATTCTCATTTTTCTAATCAACACTGCATCAACTATTTAAATCAAGCATTGCCCAAGTGTTTGTAAAGCACAACTTGAGGCCCATGAATCTGCCTCCTGTTTTAACGAGGCATCTAGAACTAGAACATCCATATATACTATGTTTTGGAAATGCAGAAGCCACCCATTTCCTCAGATCAAGCCCATCTGAAAATAATTCTCTACTGAGCTACTTCTGTGTATCATCTCTAGCAGCATGATACCAAACCACATGCATCTCCACTGGTGGAAATTTCAATCCCCCGTCCAAATTTTGTTTAATAGGACTTGTTAGCAAGAAGCATTTCACAATTTGGTTTAATGTAAATGCTTAACAAAACATAGGTGAGAAACTCTAGTGACAAGACAAATTCCGCAGCAAACTAAAATCAGAAAAGAAAAAAAGATGAGGCAAGAGACCAACTCAAAAATGGATTCACATGCTCAAAATACCGTAAGGGTATATACAGGTAGGAACTCATTACTATCTCACTTGTACCCATTCAGCAACTATTCACTTTCCAAAACCAAGTATTATGCCATGGAAATAGGGTCCAAGTAACTAGAAGCTTCCACCAAAAATCCTGCATTGCATTTGTATGCAATAGAGGACTTTGAAGTTAGCTCAATTCTTACATCTTTGGTTGCTTTCATGCTTGGTTTTTCAACAATACTAAGTTTCCAAATGTAATAACTGAAGCTTTATACAAATATAGCCAGAGCAAAAGCCCATTTATTTGAACCTACAATCAAGTCATTGGTCAACTATATGTCCAACCATAATTGTGCCTCACATCCTGATAAATTTATCAAATTAGTGGCCAACCCTGGCACTTCTACCAATCCAATTTGTTGTGAAAATTAAGATAAATTTGAAGATCTTTTTTAAATAGGGAGAGGCTTGTGTCCAGTGATTAATTCCACTAGACATGCTAGGATACGGACACGTGTCCAAAACTGAACACGTGTTTACATCTCAACATGTCCAGTGGAACTGGCCACTGGACATGAGCCCAACCCTTTTAAATAAACCCAAGAAAAATATTTTAAGCATTTTTTTATTTTTAACAATTATATTAAAAGCATATCTTATTATCAAACAATCTCTTTAGTTTCCAAAAATCTCTCATTTATTTTTTGCTGATGACAGCCTGTTGTTTTGTAGAGCCTCTTTGACAGATTTACAGGTTATTCAAAATATTCTATCATTGTATGAGAAAGCATCAGGTCAAAAACTAAACCGAAAGAAGACAACCATTTTCTTCAGCAAGGCAGTTCATGGAGACACAAAGACCCTACTCTTAAATTTTCTACAGGTAACCGAGGTTAAAGAATATGAAAAATACCTTGGCTTACCAACAGTGGTGAGAAGAAATAAGAAGGCAAGCCTTAACTATATAAAGGAAAGAGTATGGAGCAAACTCCAAGGGTGGAAAAAGAAGCTTCTGTCCCAAACGGGTAGAGAGATTTTGCTCAAAGCTGTGGTGCAAGCAATTCCCACATTTGCTATGAGCTGCTTCAAACTACTTGGAGGCCTTTGTGATGAAATTGAGGTGTAGGAAATTTTTTTGGGGGCAAAAGGGTGAGCAAATGAAAATCTATTGGAAAAAATGGGAGGTTCTTTGTAAGCCAAAGTTCGAAGGGGGGTTGAGTTTCAAGGATTTGGGAAAGTTTAATGATGCCTTGCTCGCAAAATAGGTGTGGAGACTACTAAAGGATCAAAACTCCCTATTTTTTCGAGTTTTCAAAGCAAAATACTTTCCAAATGGTTCGATTTTTGAAGCACATACAGCTGGGGGTTCATATGCTTGGTAGAGCATTCTTAAAGCCAGGAAGGTGATTTCAATGGGGATGCGATGAAGGATAGGGGATGGTAAAAGTATAAATGTCTATAATGACAACTGGCTACCTGGGAAGGGATCTGCCAAAGTACTCTTTCCACACTCGAGTGCATTGGATGGTGCACGGGTTGCTGCCCTCATAAACTCTGATACAAGGACCTGGGATCAAAATGTGTTACAACAACACTTCTTGAGTTTCAAGGTTAGCCGTATCAAAGCCATTCCTTTGTGTTGGACTGACAGATTGCTTAATTTGGCCTGCGTGCAAGGATGGTAATTATTCGGTAAAAACAGGATATCAGCTCCTCTGTGAATCTGAAAATTTTGGTGCTACATCAAGCTCTGACAGTTCGAAGCAAACTCTTTTCTAGAAACGTATTTGGAAGTTACACATCCCAAATAAAATAGAAGTGTTCCTTTGGCGGGTTTGTTCAAATGCCTTGCCAACTATAGAAAATTTGAAGAGGAGGAAGATACTGGAAGATGCAAAATGCAAAGCTTGCCTCGCGGCCGAGGAAAATACTCTCCATGCCATCTGGAATTGTGAGAAGGTTCACCACATTTAGTTCCCCTGTTTCAGCTGGGTCCGATCAGAGCTTCCTCAATTCCAGTGTTAACGTGTATAATATTGTGGGCTTTAGGCCCAGGTAGGTTACTTGTATAGCACACATATTTCCTTGTACTGCACACATATTTCCTTGTACTGCACACATATGCCTCATATATAAAGGCACCTATGTACATTTTTTCATTAAGAAATACAATACAAATACATTCAGTATTTCTAACATGGTATCAGAGCCACTGCTCTAATCCTTTGGTGTGTCGCTCTTAAGCAGTCTTGTCTTCTTGGGTGTCATCTGCAGCCGTTGTTGTGAGCAGCACCACTGCCTTCACTACGACTCCAGTACATCAAAGACCACTGTCTTGCCGCCACCATCGCTTCCGCCTCTCCGATTAAACCACAGATTGTACCATCGGAAAGCAATATCTCCGATCTACTTTTCTGTGAAATTTCATCTTCATCAGACCACACACGCGCCTCCATGCGCCACTACAATTCTCGGCATCACTTCCACGCGCCGCCAATATCCTACACGCGCCAGACACGCGCTTCCACGCGCCTCACGCGCCAGACTCGGTCCGCTGACGTCATCATCTCGCCACGTCAGCCCTATTGACGTCATCACTGCTTACGTCAGCAACACGTCAGCTTGCTTACGTCAGCACTCAGCAGTGATTACGTCATCATTGCAGACCGTTGACCGTGTTAACTTTGACTGTTGACTTTTTACTAGGGTTGACCTTTTCAGTCCAGGTTCTCCTTACCCAGTTTTTTGCGTAGATTTCATTTTTGCTGTCTATTTTTGCATATTGTGTCTCTAAATGGATGAAAAGGATATTTTTCTTCCTCGCCCCATCAATACTTATCTTGGAGGGGAATAAGAATTACTTATCTTGGTCTCAAGCTATGCGCAGTTTTCTTAAGGGTCGCATGCTCTGGCATTATTGTACTGGTGCAATCACTATTCCTGTCAAGGGGGCAAGTGAAGAAGATGCTGCCTTCCTTAATCGCATGATTGAATGGGATAGTCATAACCACATGATCCTCACATGGATTCGAAACACTTCCATTCCTTCTATCTCCAATCTGTTGGGCAGCTTTGATGATGCAAAATTAGCATGGGATATGTTGGCTAAAAGGTACTCCACTACTTACGGATCTATGAAATATCAGTTAGTGGTTGAATTGCATCAACTTCGACAAGAACCAGGGCAATCCATCAATGACTACTATGATCAGCTTCGCTTCATTTGGGACCAAATTGACCTTTCTGATCCAATTTAGGCATGCTCAAAGGATGCTCAACAATATGCTACAGTTAGAGATGAATTTCATCTCTATGAATTCCTGATGTCCCTTCACAAGGACTTTGAGCCCATCCGAGGTCAGCTTCTTAATCGCAGTCCTCCTCCCTCTCTTGATACTGCTGTAAACGAGTTGGTTAGAGAAGAAGCTCATCTTGCAACCCTTCAAGCCCAAAATAAATTCAATGTTTTGGCTATTACTCCTTCTGCTCCTCCCATTGAGCAACCTCAGCAATCAGGTGATTCCTCTGGCTCTAGTAATTATCGCAAGCAAACCAACAAAAAGTTTTGTAATTATTGCAAGCGTCCTGGCCACACCATTGAAACTTGTTACCGTCGCAACAAATCTACTGCTGTTGTTGCTAATACTGAACCTACTCCGCCAATGCCTTCCATTTCAGCTGAGTCCCAGTCTTCTGGATCCACTATCAACCTCTCTCCCACTGAACTACGGGAGATCATAGCTCAAGCTGTTCGTATGGCTGGTAATGCATCTCTTTCTACTGCTCTCTCAGTTCTACCCAGTAAGTCTCAAACTTGGCTTTTTGATTCTGCCTGTTGCAATCACATGACACCTCACTCGTCCTTATTCTCCAAACTTGACCCTGCACCACATCCTCTTAATATTCATATAGCTGATGGTTCCACCATGTATGGGAATAGTCTAGGTTTTGTTTCAACCTCTAACCTCTCTGTTCCTGGGGTCTTCCATATACCTGACTTATCCTATAATTTGTGCTTTGTGGGACAATTAGCTGAACTAGGATATCGCCTTATTTTTTACTATTCTGGGTGTATTGTGCAGGATCCGAGGACGGGGCAAGAGCTTGGGACCGGCCCTAGGGTTGGGCGTATGTTTCCCGTGGACAATCTTCATCTTCCACCTGTTGCTTCTGTTTCTGTTGCTGCTGCTGCTGCTGCAGTTTCTTCCTTACCTTCTCTCGTACTTTGGCATTCTCGTCTTGGTCATGCACCATCTTCTCAGGTATAACAGTTAACTTCTAAGGGTCTGTTAGGTTCTGTGTCCAAAGACAATGTTGATTGTACTTCATGCCAGTTAGGAAAACAGCCAGCTTTACCTTTTAATAACAGTGAATCTATCTCTAATAGTATTTTTGAGTTAATTCATTCTGATGTTTGGGGACCTTCTCCTGTTACTAGTATTGGTAGATCTCGTTATTTTGTTGTTTTTATTGATGATTATTCTCGTTATAATTGGATTTTTCCTATGAAATCTCGTTCTGAAATCTTACCAATATACAGTAACTTTGCAAAAATGGTTGAAACACAATTCTCCAAACATATCAAAACGTTTTGATCTGATAATGCTCTTGAATATACTTAATATGTCTTTCAAGCTCTGTTACATTCCTATGGCATTGTACATCATCTAACCTGTCCAGGTACCTCTCAACAAAATGGTCGAGCCGAAAGAAAACTTCGTCATATTCTTGACACTGTCCGTGCTCTTCTTCTTTCCGCCAAAGTTCTTGCCCCATTTTGGGGTGAAGCCGCTCTTCATGCTGTTCATGCTATTAATCGCATTCCAAGCGCTGTATCCATAATCAGACTCCATATGAGCGCCTTTTTGGGTCACCCCCTGACTATCATTACCTTCGCTCCTTCGGATCTGCTTGTTTCATTCTTCTTCAGCCTCATGAGCACAACAAACTTGAGTCTCGATCTAGACTTTGTTGTTTCCTTGGTTATGGCGAAACTCAAAAAAGGTATCGGTGCTATGATCCTGTCTCTCCTCGTCTTCGTGTTTCCCGTAATGTTGTCTTTTGGGAACACCGCTTGTTTGTTGAACTCTCTCACTTTCGTTCTTCCCTGACTAACTCCTCTGTTTTAGAAATCTTTCCAGATGAGTCTCCTGTTCCTTCTACAGATACTCTTGATCCTCCTTTGGACTTCTCTATCCAATCTCCAGATATTTTTGATGATTCTTCTAGACAGGTTGAAGTTGAACAGGTTGATGACGAGCTACCCCACCTTGAGCCTGGGTCCCCTGCTCCTGTTCTGCCTGAAGATCCTCCACAAGACATTCCACCTCGCCACTCAACCCGAGTAAGATCCATTCCTGCACATTTACTTGACTATCATTGTTACACTGTCCTTGCTACACTCCATGAGCCTCAAACCTATCGTGAGGCCTTTACTGACCCCTTATGGCAGATTGCAATAAAAGAGGAAATTGATGCATTAACCAAAAACCATACTTGGGATCTGGTTACTCTCCCTCCTAGACAGCCTGTGGTTGGTTGTAAGTGGATCTATAAGATCAAGACTCGCTCTGATGGATCCATTGAGCGGTACAAGGCTCGTCTTGTTGCAAAAGGTTTTACACAGGAGTATGGGATTGATTATGAAGAGACTTTTGCTCCAGTTCCCCGCATCTCATCTGTTCGTGCCCTCTTAGCTGTTGCCGCTGCCAGTAAATGGGACCTTTTTCAGATGGATGTTAAAAATGGCTTCCTTAATGGGGATCTGAATGAAGAAGTCTATATGCAACCTCCTCCTAGTCTTTCTGTTGAAACAAACAAGGTTTGTCGACTTCGACGTGCACTTTATGGCCTTAAACAAGCTCTACGAGCTTGGTTTGCCAAGTTCAGCTCCATCATCTTCCGCTTGGGTTACACTGCCAGTCCTTATTATTCTGCCTTATTTCTTTGTTGCAATGATAAAGGCACCATTTTGCTTCTTCTCTATGTGGATGATATGATCATAACTGGTGATGACCTCAGTGGCATTCAAGAACTCAAGGATTTTCTTAGTCAGCAGTTTGAGATGAAAGATCTTGGACATCTCAGCTATTTCTTGGGTCTTGAGATCATTCGTTCCACAGATGATCTTTATATTACTCAAGCCAAGTATGCATCTGACCTTTTGTCTCGAGCTGGACTCACTGACAGCAAGACTGTTGACACTCCAGTTGAACTTAATGTGCATCTGACACCCTTGAGGGGAAAACCATTGTCTAATCCTTCTTTTTACAGACGATTGGTTGGCAGGCTAGTTTATCTCATAGTTACTCGTCCAGACATTTCTTATGCTGTTCATTAGGTGAGCCAGTATCTGTCTGCTCCACGATCGACTCACTATGCAGCTGTTCTGCGCATTCTACGATACTTGAAGGGCACTCTCTTCCATGGCCTTTTCTACTCAGCTCAGTTTCCTCTTGTACTCCGTGCATTCTCTGATGCTGATTGGGCAGGAGATCCCACTGATCGCAGGTTCACTACAGGTTATTGCTTTCTTCTGGATTCTTCTTTGATTTCTTGGAGAAGTAAGAAACAAACTTTTGTAGCCTGCTCCAGTACTGAAGCAGAATATTGTGCCATTGCTGACACCACATCTGAGCTCCTTTGGCTACGATGGCTTCTTAAGGATTTAGGTGTGTCCACATCCTCTGCTACTCCTCTTTATTGTGACAACCAGAATGCCATTCATATTGCTCACAATGATGTCTTCCATGAACGGACTAAACACATCGAGATTGATTGTTATTTTATTCGTTATCATCTTGTCCATGGTGCTCTCAAGCTCTTCTTAGTTTCCTCCAAAGATCAACTTGCTGACATCTTCACCAAGTCACATCCTAAGGGACGCATTCATGATTTGGTTGACAATCTCAAGCTGGTCTCACATCCACCTTGAGTTTGAGGGGGGCTGTTAACGTGTATAATATTGTGGGCTTTAGGCCCAGTTAGGTTACTTGTATAGCACACATATTTCCTTGTACTACACACATATGCCTCATATATAAAGGCACCTATGTACATTCTTTCATTAAGAAATACAATACAAATACATTCAGTATTTCTAACATCCAAGATGTCCAGGAGCTTATTTATTTGGTCGGGCAGCGAAATGACAATCTCGAACTATTTGCTGTTGTGGCTTGGTTTATTTGGAACCACAGGAACAAGTTGCGCCTGAATGAGAAAGGAATAGCTATGGACAGAATCTTACAAGCAGCGAAGCCGTATCTCTCGGAGTTTCAGGCGAAGATTCCTAAGGTAGCTACAAAACCGCCTAGAGGACACATTCAGTGGCGTCCTCCTTCGGGTGAGCTGTATAAAACTAACTATGATGGGGCTGTTTTTACTGAATCGGGAGAGGCAGGTATTGGGGTGGTGGTTCGTAATGCAATGGGAGAGGTAATAGCTACTCTTGCCCAAAAGATTTCGCACCTGGGCTCGGTGGAATTGCTGGAAGCTTTAGCTGCAAGAAGGGCTGTTAAATTCATTGTAGAATTGGGTATTACGGATTTTGAATTTGAGGGTGACTCAGAGATAGTGTGCAGAGCTTTAAGGTCAACGGATTGCGGTCACTCATCCATCGGTCAGATTGTCAAAGACGTCATGTCTATTATTGGTTCGCTTAGAACTTTCTCTTTCTCTCATACTAGGCGGCAGGGTAATTGTGTTGCCCATGCATTGGCTAAGGGAGCAATAATCTCGTTTCCTTTATTAGTTTGGATGGAGCATGTTCTATCTGACATTTACCAGTTTGTCATTTCAAATTTTCCTGCTAATTAATAAAAGTGCTCGGTTTGATTCTCAAAAAAAAAAAAAAAATAGAGTAAGGAGAGATGTCACTAGTTGGATGATAAGAGTAGTTAGCTCTTGTCAGGTTGATTACTATTTAAGCAATGCCATCCCACATGAAGTAGATTGAACCTATATATATGTTGGGGATATGAAGAAGCCTATTTGCTAAAAAATGGTCCTAAGAAACAAGAACCTAACCTAACTTAAAATGCAAAGGGAGAAGATAGTACCTTGAAAAGAGTCTCAAGCAAATTTAAATAGGATTCCTGTCAATTATAACTGTCATTAAAGGACATTTGAAAAATAAATATAATCCATTTAACAATTACAAGAGCCATGTAGAGAACCTCAAGAGATGCCAAGCACTCGGTCTTATGACGGAAAAAAAATGCTTGGTATGGTAATTGCAGCCATTAATAGATAGAAACAAATCCGAACGTAAGAATTGGGTAAGAAACAAAGGGAATAGAATTAGATGATTGAATTAGTCTCTTCACCTGGCAAGGTTTTAAAGATTATCCAGGAGTACATTCAATTAGACTAGATAACTCAATCATCCAAGTTATTAGAGGATAGTACACTTGGTACAATTCACAATCATGCCGAGGTTGTGGCTGAGACTCCAAATGGAGAGGCTAAACAAGATGTACATTTACTTGGCTCGTCAATGGCGTATGAACATGCGAGTTTCTCTGGTTCATCAATTGCTAGGTTTTTTGTAAGGAAAATGGACAGTGTAGCACACGCACTCGGTGAGGAAAGTAGAAATGATTTGTTGGCAGGTAAAGTTGTTAGGAATGTAGGTGAGAGTAACCATCAATTTTGAGATGGATTTAGATTGGGCAAGAATGGGCTTGACATTGTAGGGCCTTCAGCACTAGAAGGAACCAAAGATAGAAAATCTAAGTTTGTACATGAAAACTAGGAATTAAATAAATAAATATATATATATATATATATATATATGAATTGGGTTCACGTTTCACCTGGTGTAACTCTAAGTAATGTTACAATACCAAATAACTTGTTGTTGAATTAATATTTTGAAAATCTAACCATTGAATTATATGTTCTTAACATATATGCCAATTTTCATATCAATCAGATGCTATTTGTCATTTGATCTATAAACTCATCTTTTATATATTATTTTAAATTACAAAAATTTGAATTTTAACAATTGATTGATAACATGATTATTAATCTTTGATCACCTCGAAATTTTGCAAGCATGAAAAATATACGAAGATAATGTAATCTAACGGTGAATTTGTCAATATTCGCATCCAATTAAAAAATATTGAGTGGTGTAACATTACTTAGAGTTACACCAGGTGTAACTTGAACCCAACCTTTTATATATATATTAGCAACTTAGAGTTAAATATTTAAAGGGTTAATTGTCCCCCAAATTTCAAAATTGAATAATATCTTCTTCATTTTATAATTACGATAATTAAAATAATAAAGAATGAGAATTTGAACCATGTTTCTCCTAATAAAGGACAACAAGTTTTGTCACTGAGTTGGCCAACCAGATCCTTGTCATTAAGATAGGTTTAGTAAGCATAGAACTATTTAATAGAGCATAAGACCATAGTCTATTGCCATCACAGCAATATTTTTTTTTTAAATTTTGGAGAGAGATGATAGAAATTGTATTGATCAGGTAAAACACGTATACAATAGTCCAAGAAATATCTAGGACATGGGGGGACCAACCAAAAGCCAATGTCAGTCCTCAGTAAAGAACTTAAAAGCAGCATTGCATTATATTGGTCTACATCTTGGGCCAGAAGCAGGTACATTAGATTATGCTACACGTTAGGCATCTACCAGCGTTGGTGCTCCTCAAACAGACCTCCAGCGCTGTCCAGTATCAGCTTCGGGTGGTATTGGGTCTTCTCAAAATAGTACTTATTCCGTACATTCCAAATAGCCCAAGCTGTGACTGCCCATCACAGCAATTTTAAGTATTTACCGAACTTTGAAAAATATGGTAGATTCGGTTTAAAAAAAAAAAAAAAAACTACTAATTACATGCACATTCCATTGACATAAATCCAATCACCCCACCATCCCCACCCCCTTTTTTTTTGTTTTTGTTTTCAGTGTACAAGCACTTCACAAGAAGGGACCTCCAGCACCAAGTCAGATCAATGATGTGTTGAATTGATATCACCAACATTCATTATTCACATGGATGATTGGAGGCATCTATAAGCAGTATCATCTTCCATATTCTTCAATAAAGCAGCATACAAATATCACCATCCAAATGTTAAAACTTAAAACCAATCATCATGTTTGGTTGAAGTTTTGTGTTACCGATTGTTCTCAAGCTTGGCTTTAACAATAGAAGAATAAAGCAATTCTGCCTCAGCTGATGAATCATAAGGTGTGTTCAAGATACTAAGATATCAAAATCAACCAGAAATAGAAAACATGGTTAAAATCCATAAGATATATCCCAAAATAGTAACAAAGTATATGTGTCAGTGGTATGTGACAACATGAAGGTTATAAATAGCACAAATCAGTGTATGTTTGTCCTGGGCTTTTGGCTGTAGAAGATGGAACCCAGGTAATACATGCCTGAATCAAGAAAATATGCCAGCTTCATTTATTTCACAACTGTGGCTACAGGGAAGTGGTTCTATATAGTTCATTTGGATCAATTTTTGCCTCTACAACCATTAACAGTGATTTCCCAGTATGAGATATGACTACCTACCTGTCTAGTAGCTCCTCTAAAGATAATTATCTTTGAAGGTGTAATGTAATAGATACAACTTCTTGGGCACTGAACTACTGCTAGCTGAACTTGGTAATCTTCACCATGACCAAATCATATGCACAGACGTTTTAAAGCCGAAATTTAATTAATATCATAGAATCAGATTCATGCTCATAGTAGTTATAATATACTACTGGAACTACCAAACTGGCGACCTTTTTTCTGAATAAAAATGCCAAACTTTCAACCTCTGCCTTTCTTCTTCTTATTCTATATTCTTTTTTTTTAAATGTCCTTAACACCGTCCAATAAAGCTGCTGAATTATTAAAACAAAAAATTTCTTGTCCTATATGGATGACAGCAAGCGTAGCTTTGCCCTAGAAAAATGCAGTAGTAAATACAAAAAGAATGAGAGCATGAACAAAATGTATTGAAGTCTATGTTAGACTCAATCAATCTACTGTGAAGTTCTTCAGCATTATGTATGAGAAGTGATGCCATATAATTTGAGAACACTAGGGAAGTCATGTTGCTTGTACTCAAGAGCATGGTCATGTGAATAGATTTTAGTAATGTAACTAAGTAACTCAAAATAATTATTCATAAAAAATATCCAAGTGTAATGTGTAAAGTCATCAAGAAAACTGACAAAATCCCCCTATAGTAGGAATAGGAGATGCTCCCTGTACATTAGAGTAAATGAGCTCAAACGGAACAAACGCGAAAGACTCACTTTTATTGAGGGGCAAAGCCAGTTGTTTCCAAGATACCAAAATTTGTTCCTACACTTTTCCTCTTTGTTATAAACTCACCATCAAATTGCATATATTGCTCTTATCAATAGGGTCAATACTGGTCTTTATTTATTGCGTTCGCAATATTTTTGATAAATACTATGCAAATAAGCTATAGTATCCAAATGGACACTGTTAGAACTTGTCATCAAAACTTATACATATAGACCACTTGCTTTGAGAAAAATTGATGTCTTTTACCAGTTGTGTTTAGAAAAATGATATTTTATCTACTTGTAATTTAGAAAAAACAACACTTTACCCACGTGTTTTTTGAGTTAAACATTATATTCAATGGCATAATTTAACATAAACTAATAAAGCTAATATTAGATGGATAAAATAGAATACTAATTTGTTAAATTCTTTATCATGCACTCAAAAGTCAAATTACTGATTTTTCTTCAATCAGCTACTGAACATACTCATCACCTAAACATTCAATATCATATGACTTTTCTCAGTCAATCTAATAGTATATGGAGGATCCATCACTCATTTTCATTTAAGTGGGAAAAAAAAAAAACAAAAGATTTCTGTGTTCAATTTTCCCTAGCATGATGCCAATATCTTTTCATAGTAATAAATTAAGCATACAAACTTAATTTGAGTTTATATTCAATCAAATCCCCCCTTTGTTTTTTTTTTTTTTTTTTGCTGAATATAATTCAATCAAATATAGACAGCCAAAAATTCAAAACTATTACAACAATGTTCTTACATTATCTGTTACAATAATAATAATAATAAACAACACAAGAGAGTAAATTTCAAATAATATTAGACAGAACATAGCATAAACATGTACGAATTTAGATTAAAATAAAATTAATGTAACACGAAGCGATTCGAACCTGAATTCATCAAATAATGTTAACATATACAAAAGGAAGGAATCGGAGTGTAAAATAGAAAGGAAAGAGGAGAGGAATAGAGATCTTACAGATTTGATCTCAAGTCCAAGCTGTTGTTATGAGATTTCTGAGTTTAGGTTTCAATTTTTCCCAACTATTGAATTTTCTCGGGAAACAAACAGACCGTAAAGACTTCGGAGAGTGGAAGAGAAAATGTTGAGGGGGAAATGAACCAATTTTAATGTGTTGGAATTGGAATGGAATTCAAAACGACGTCATCTCAACTCCAGCGACATTATTCCGTTTTCGCGCGCTTCGGCGCTTGAAATATCGCCCTCTCTTTCTTCCCCAAATTCATAGACCCTTTAAACGCATCGTTTCAACGTTTTTAAGACCACTTTTTTTGGACTTGTTTCTAAGTTGTGTCGAGGGGGGAATGGGCAGACTAACAATGTAAATGGCGAGTATGTAGTAAGTTAGGTAACGTTTTAAAGATTTAAGAAAAATAGCATCTCGAGTTTTAGAAACTCGAGATCCATACTAAAACTTGAGTCCCAAAGACTCGTTTTGCTGGATGACTTGGACTGAAAATGTCACATGGATCTCGAGTTTTAGAAACTCGAGTTCCATGCAAAAAAAAATTTAGTTTGATCGCCCCTATAGTGACGTTTTTAAGTCCTATGGTGACGTTTTAAAGCCATATAGCGGCGTTTTCCTTCAAAAAAATTTTATAACTCCATTTTTAAGCCCTATAGTGACGTTTTTAAGCCCTATAGCAGCGTTTTCCTGCAATTTATGAAACTCGAGTCTTTAAAACTCGATTTTCATGTGGATTTTTTTCCACATCACACCCATTCGCTTACAAATCGAGACTTAAAAACTCGATTTTTATCTTGGAACTTGAGTTTTAGACACTCGAGATGCTAATTTTCAGTATTGTTTTGAAACGTGACAACTAACTAAAATTTTTTATATTTATTGTTAAATGGAAAAAAAATTCTGTGTCAAGGTTCACTTTGATTATTTTTGTTTTAATTATAGATTTCAGTTGGATTTGTTGAACCATATATAGTATTAATTTAGCCCAAATAATTTTTTAGGATGTTCAACGTTGCTGTTAAAATGGAGAATACTGGTATAGATCACAAAGTTTATTATTTAGTGGATTTATGAATTAATTAATTACCAATTTAAACAATTATGCGAGCCAATTTAAGTTGTGCAACTGGAAATAAAATGAAATAGTGAATCATTTTCAAAACTTAAATTATTCAAGTGTCAAAATTAACAGCCTCCTTCTAATATTTCCACTTCTAAAGTTGATAATTGAACTCATAATTCTTGTTGCTAAAAAATGTAAGTCAAAATTGATCAGATTTTCATAAAAATAGTAAAACCGATAAATTCAATGGATTTTGTTAGAAATTTGCCAAAAATTGATTTGATTTTTTGTTTAGTAATTCTGTTACACCAGATATGCTATAAAAACCAGTAAAAAACCGATTAGATCTAAGCCTTATCAAAGTCAAGGGAAATTACATTTTTAAACAAAAGAAGTTCTATTACAATAGTGCTAAGCCTTATCAAAGTCAAGGGCTAGCAAATTAATTACCACAGGACAGGAGGTACCAGGTGTACAAAATGTACTTAACAACTTATGAAGTGCCCAACCAATGCATCGGCACACTGATTTATCTCACTGAAGACATGGTTGATTGTTTTGTGTGGAAGTTGCTCAAGAAGGTGCTTCCAATCAGAAAGCATAAGTTCCAACATAAGATTAGTGCCATGGCCCATGGCTGTTGGTGAGTAAGTTGACAATGCATTATCTCTTACCCGTTTGCAATATATAGGTACAGACCACAAAGCTAATGCAACCACCTAATCAAAAAGTGAGTAACTTTTGAGTTTGATTGAGATCAGGTTTTTTTTTTTTGTTTTTTTTTTAAGGGGGCTGTGAATGTGATGCTTAAATTTTTTTTTTTTTTTTTCTTTTCTTACAATAAGTGGGAGTAGAGACATTTGAAACCAAATTCTCTTTGTAGGCTTGTAATGATAATCAAACAATATCAAGAAGAAGGCATGAACAAATACTTAGCCCAGAATTAGCTTTTTGAGAAACCCTTTTGACTTAGGCATTAGAAAGTTTCCCACCAACAAATTGCTAATGGCTCATTTAGTTGTATTTTTTTTTCTTACTTACAATAAGTGGGAGTAGAGATATTCAAAACCAAAGTCTCCTTATAATGAGAACCAAACACTATCAATGAATCATAGGACTCTTAACTCTTTTTTAGGTATGTTCTTTTGAAATCCAAAGTGATACTATAAACTATAAAGTTTCACACGATTTCAAATATTGATACCTCATCCACCATTAAATTAAAATGCTAGAACGAATTAAAAAAAAAAAAAAAAAAAAGTTTCACACAGTCGATATTGTATCAATCAATAAATCTCCATGTCCACAACTCTGATATAAAACCAAGAGAAGAGGATCACTCATTTTCTAATTGGTCCTTTTAAGCTGGAGCAGTTTTCTTAGTAGGAATGCTTCCACCATATGATGGTCAAAATTGCTTCTCAACAAGCATGATCCACATTTTGCAATCTAAAATATAGAGACAAAAATGTCAATTTTAATTATTTTTATCTGCTATAAGCCACAGGATATGCTAACATTTGTTTTCTAGAACAAATATATTAATAACATAATTGGAAAGTACTGGAACACTTAAAAATTACTTTAGGGAATAGAAACCCAAGCATGGTTTTTTGAACACAAGTACCCAGCTAGGTCACAGAAGATATCTTTTACCCTGAAATTTTTGAAGTGCCATGTAACAATGACACTTTCTAATTAAGCCTTGAACTTATCAAACAGGATTTGAAGTAGTCTCTTCACCTAGCAAGGTTTTAAAGATTATCCAAAAGTACATTCAATTAGACTAGATAACTCAACCATCAACCAGCCAAGTTATTAGAGGACAGTACACTCGGTACAATTCACAATTGTGCTGAGGTTGTGGCTGAGCCTCCTAATGGAAAGGATAGAGAAGATGTAAATTTACTTGGATCGTCAATAGTGTGTGAAGATGCGACTTTCTCTAGTTCATCAATGGCTAGGTTTTCTGCAAGGAGGATGGACAGTGCAGCACACGCTCTAGGTGAGGAGTGTATGGATGAGTTGTTGGCAGGTAAAGTTGTTAGGAATGCTTTTTTCTAGAGGAGCAGAATAGGCTGGCAATTGGGGGAGAGGAGAAATTTTGGTCCTAGAGCATTAATTTTTTTTTTTTTTTTTTTTTTTTTTTAACTTTTGGGAAGAAAATCAGAATTCTTAGATTGGATTAAGAAATCTTGGAGCCTTGGAGTATGGATGTTTATGAGGTCCTATGTATAGATTGTATTAAGCCAAAGGCTGTGAAGCAGGCATTGAGGAGGAAAAAAAAAAAAAAATATATATATATATATATATATATATGGAATTTGGCTAAAAAGTGGAGTATGCTAAATTGAAATTATATATTGTGCAGAAGTGTATGCTGCAGTCTCCCCAGGAATAGGATCCTCAACAAGTAAAACAATTAGCTGTGGGGGTACTATCAAAATCTGTTATCCACAAACATCCTGACTTGAAAACCAGAGTTGTTGATTGAAGAACTGTCAAAATTCAACCTTGATTGTTACACATAACAGGGTTATAAAATGAATCCTTGAGCTGCACTATTATTTCAACTTTAATCAGCTTTCGCATCTTTGGAGCTCACTAACTAGTTATGAAGTGGAGAACTAAAAGATTACACAAATACATGCTATCATCATTTGCAACAATAAAAGAAATGCTGAGAAAGTTAAGTAACAAACTGTTATTAAAGGTAATAAGGAAATTTCACCATTACAGAAATGTTCACAACATTTTCCCCCATCTCAGGTTAAAGAAAATAGCTGCTTTCACATTCTTGTCATAAATATTGTATGCAATGCAAATGAATAATAGTACATGATTTTACTTCCATTATAAGTGACTGACATGCAGTAGAACATTCATAGATCTCACTCATTTCAGATGTATACACCATATTAAAGAAAATGGCCTGAACTTATGAATATTTTCAGAATTTGAATTAGATTGAAACTCTTACAAAGTTACTTAAGTCAACAGATGGGCGAATGAGCTATTTCTACCTGGATGGTGACATTATGTCTCCAATGTTCCAGTGGGTCCACCACCAAACTCAAAAGATGCACACTTTTTTCTAAAATGAATCGCATTGGGGAAAAAAATTAAAGCAAGTCATGGAATTGATCTATTCAAATGAAAACCAGAGTTTCCGTTTTTGGTGGTTTCACAGTACGCTTTTCTCGATTCTTATCTTCTTTAAGATTGCATGGTTGACCTCATTGGCTATTTTGATCATCACAACTTTCCCCTTCAATCCAGAAGATTTCTCCATACTTAGAATGCAACAAAGTTTACAATTTTGGTATATTGGGTATTAAGCAAAATAGTAAACATCTTTTAGAAGAGAAGTCCAGCTTTACATTTTTGCTTACAATTACTTCTTATAAATTCCATATACCTTCAAAGAATTTTTAATTGAGGTATAACTAATAATTATGGTTGCAACAAAATAATAAGCAAATTTACTAGAAAAATAAAGTTGGAATTTTAAAGTTATGAGCCTTACCTGCTTGTATATTATGTAGTTGATGCAATTAAAGACGATGTTTCTAAGACCTTGTGTCAAACTGGTACTTGTAGGATACACCCCAAACATGACCCAAAATGGTCACATCATTGGCAACTCGCCAATGCCCAACAACCAAACACATGTGTGCCAACAACTAGCTAATATTGTTCATTACATCCAAACACACCATTCGAAGAAAATCAGCCACAATCAAACTCATCCACTTAATTAAGAGCTGTAGTGTGTAACCTCATCCAATTCTAACATGGATAAAACTTAACTGATGCAATTTTCCCAACTCATAAAGAAAAAATCCTAAAACATGGTAAGCATTCGAAACGGACATCTAATTAACAAGACCCCTTTATTAGTACCATATCAAACCGTACATGATGAGAATCACCAAACAACATACTAGGTGGTAGAAAACTCCCATATAACATGAAATCACATAAAAAATACATATATATCTTAGGGAGAAATGCCAGTGCCATCAAATATTTCTTGACCCTAATATATTGTTCATACAATGGAAGGGTTCAATTTACAAGTGCAGTTACTAAAACCAACTAATCTCTTCTATGCAGCAACAGTAGACTGCTTTAAATCAAACAATTACTTGGAACTGTGATGCCCTAATTTGATTGATTGTGTGATGTGTGTGAGTGTGTGATGAGTCCCACATCGGGTATCTATTGGGTAGATCTGGGCTTTATTAACAACTACAAGGAACCTCAATTGTGACTAGTCCTTTTGAGATATAGCGCAGATGTGGCTAGCGCTTTTCCTTGGGTCGTTACAGGAACAGTACTTAATCAAACTTTGAACTTTATCAATAAAACATGAGAGAGATACATCAAAAGGGAAGCTTTAGTGTGTGTATAGGATCTTTTTAAAAGGTCAAATATAAGTGCAGATAAGGAAACACTATTCAAAGAATCATGTGTAATACAAAACATTAATATACAGAGGATCAAATATAATAGGAAAGTTTAGAGTGCTGGAATGAATGACTTTATATAGCTTAAATGCTGCATTTTTCTTACTACTAGAGCTGCAAACTACACGTGTTTGCAAAAAGATATGATCAATCAGTAAAATTCTAGATTTGATGATACATTGTAGTAAATTTAAACTCAGTTCCCAAAAAGATTCTGAGTTCTCAGTTTATTTTCTTAATAAAGTTAGTGTGGTAAGTAAGATCAAGAATAAAATGCAAATATGACTTGTTTTAATGAAAACAGTAATACTCATTAACAGTCTCAACTTAATGTTATAAAAGGTGGGCAAGACCCATTTTTTATGGTTTTAGTAACACATTAGATTCAAAAAAAAATATATATATATATATATATATTTAACCCTAAAGAAAAATATAAATACAAAAATTAAAACTGCTTTGTCCATTTCAACTCACATTTATCGTGGATGTAGAAATTACACTGGACACATTAAGATAAACTCTTTGCAAGGATCACCACAATTGTGACAATAAGGGCTGTCTTTAGTTTCCTCAATGAAAGTAAGTGGATGTGGGTGCCTGTCAAATGTGTAAGTATCTCCAAACAAAATATTTGTGTATTTCTAAAGAATTCAATTGGGATGGGTAGGATAATTGCAGATTTCACAGTAATAGAACCAATGCTTTGAGTCTCACTCTTCTTCACAAATGTCATAGTAATATTCATTAGAATCATCTTCAACGGTATAATAGAGAGTGAGGGGATGTTCATGTTGTTTGTACCTTGTGGTATATGGTAGTGTAGCGCATTTGAAATTTAGAGCAAATTCACAAATGGTACAATGAAATATTGAGGACATTTTAGAATTACGACTAGTGCATTTTTGTTCATATTCTGTAGTGGAGAGGAAAAGTTGGCTTCTGACCAATGTGAGGAATTACAAGGGCAAGCAGATGCTCCAATGATGACACTTTCCCAAACTAAGTAGCAGTCTTTGTACTTTCTTGCAGTACATCAACAGATACTTTCAAGCATAGTATATGTGAATGTATAATGGAAGGCCAAAATAGTATACAAGAACAGTCTCTAGAAACAAGACTACTGGACAAGTTAAACCAATCATGATAAGATTATTGATACTAGCAACATATATATCATTCCAGCAAAGAGAAGCAAAACATTGCAGAGAGAACAATAACATAGAAAAATAAGAACATAACCGAATTTGTATTCTCGCATTCCTTGATTTCAATTTTAATGGTCCTAATATACAATAATACAACATAATGTCAGGAAACCTAAAATGGCAAAACAATTAAATCTCCATTTTGACCACCATCTCCACTACTCTTAAATTTTAAAAAGAACTCATGCTTCAAATCAAGTTCATTTAAACAACATTAGTTTAAGTCTATCTTTGCACCAGTGAGTAAGAAGGGAAAAAGCATTCACTTTAAAATTGAAACCTTTATAACACCAATCGAACCTTTCAGTCCCTATTTCTTCTTCTTTAGCCCTCATATCTTTCTTTCTTAGCCATAGAGATGCATGTTAAGTTGACAGAAGAAAAAATCACATTCTAAGATCAATAGCTAATATGTTAATGTGAAGTAAAACCTACCAAAAACTCATTCTTACTTGACCCAAAAACAAAAAAAAAATTCAATCAAGCCACTGAAAGCTCATAAATATCCTTTGTTAGCAAAAATAAGAAAAAACAAATGGTTATCTTGATTCAATAGAAATTGGATAGGTAAAGATCTTTTCTTAAATAAACCCTAGCAAAATATATAAAGCATATTTTTATTTTTGACAATTATATTTGAAAGCATATTTTATTATCAAACAATCTCTTCAGTTTCCAAAGAACCAAATAGAGTATAACAGTAATGCACAAACAAAAAAGTAGATAAAGTGAAATGTAACTGGTTGGATGATAATAGTAGTTAGCTCTTGTCAGTTTCATTACTATTTAAGCAATGCCATTCCACATGAAGTAGATTGAAACCTATATATATATATATGTTGGGGATCAGTGGCGACTTCAGAAATTTTTTTCAAGGTGTTCCTTAAGAAGCATAAATTACACAATTTAATAATTTGCTATATTGTTGTTTCATTAATTATAAAATTATTAATTGTTATTTAGTCTAACATAATTTAATTTGTTTGTCTTTTATAATATATTGGTTAATTAAATTATTAATTATTGTTTATTAGTTGCTTTCCTTAATTAATTATTGGTTAATTAAATTGTTGTTTATTGGTCATGTGCATTTACTTCCCCCAATTCAAATATCTCACCCAGTCATCCCTCACTCCACTCAACAGACAAGCCTCATGCCCCCAATAAAAAGTTTTCAATTTCAACTAAATAAACTATTTCCGAATAAATTCTTAATAAACCATCAACAAGGATTGAACAAAGAAATAAATGCACATACAGAAGAAAAAAGAAAAAATTCATTGTTGCACTATGTACACAACACAACACTACAATTCACTGACTATATTATATCTCAACTCCCAGTTAATTTCAAAGTTTCAAACAAACTCAATTTTTACTTTAAAAAAAAGACACTAACAGACAAACATAACTATTTACCATTAAAAAAACTGCTATTCATATAAGCACGAAAGGACAAAAAAAGAAGAAGAAGAAGAAGACAAAAATCAACTCATACACGAAAAGACCAACAAAAAAAAAAAAAAAGAAGACAAAAATCAACTCATACATGTGGGAGGATATCCTTCCACCACTAGACACTTCTACTATTTTCTTTAAGTCATTGTTTAAGTCTCTTAAAAGGAGAAAGAACTCTTTCTCAATGTGTCTTTGGATCAGACAGTTTAAGATATTTTTTTTGTGCTCGTTGCTCACTTGCTCATGAGAGAGAGAGAGAGAGAGAGATAGAAACTAGATCTGGTGCGTTTGGGCTAGGAGCGGGGCTGGCGGCTCTGCTGCTACCATGCTGCTGCTGCTGCTGCCTCTCCCTTCACTGCTTTACTTCAACCATTAGCCGCTGAGTTTCTTAGTTAGGCTTAGAGTTAGGGTTTTATTTGTTTGTTTGTGTTTTTTTTTTTTTTTTTTAAATCTTTGATGGAATGAGAGATTAGTTTTGTTTTAAAATTTTGAAAGGCCGGGCTATTTGTTTTTGATAAAATTTGGTTGATTGGGTTAAATTTTCTTTAGCTTTACTATTTTGTGATTTATGTTGTTGTGCTAAATTTTTTGGGCTTGCTAAATTTTCTTTTATAGATTAGATCCATAAATTCTTTTTATGGCCTTTTAAAGTGCCAGTAATATTGTTGGGCTTTTTTGTGGGCTTGCTCTATTACAACTTTTTTTTTTCTTTTTCTTTTTTTATCAGATTTTTGTCGGTTTTTTTTTTTTGCTTGAAAGTAGAACAAATAAATTTTTTTTTTTCAGTGGAGGGTGTTCCTAATTTTTTTTTAAGGGTAAACAAATCATTTTTTTTAATTATTATATATATATATATATATATTTTTTTTTTTTCAGTTCAGGATGTTCCTGGGAACACTCTGAGCTTAACGTGGCATCGCCACTATTGGGGAAATGCAGAAGCCTATATATGCTTAAAAGAGGTCCTAAGGAATAAGAACCTAACCTAACTTAATATGTGAGGAAAGAAGATGGTACCTTGAAAAGTATCAGATTCCTGTCAATTATAATTGTCAGTAAATGACTTTTGAAAAATGAATATAAGCCATTTAACAACTTTTTTTTGATAGGTAATAAAATTTTTATTAATAACAAAAATGCAATGTGTTTACGATTGTAAACACATGGCAAAGAAAGAATACAAACAAATCAAATTAGGGATGGCAATTTTGCCCCGTCCCGCTAGACCCGCCCCTCCCCGCTTCGCCTCGTGCGGGTTTTCCCCGCCCCGCAAAGGTGGTGGGGCAGGGATGGGGCGAGATTTTAGACCCGCACCATGAGGCGGGGCGGGGATGAGTTTACACTTTTTATCCCCATCCCCACCCCGCCGCGCATTATAAGGGTTAAGTTGTAATTTTCTCATACCCTAAAACCCTACTATTTAAACAAAAATATCATCAACTTATTTTATTCTACCCAACGTGGCTCTACCTCTTTTTTCTCTCTAGCAAAGTTGGAAATAAGGTACCAATTTTAACGTGCTTTTTTTCTTTATTAGAAACAAATTTATATACTATTGAATTACTGATTTCATTCATGATTCATACATCTTTCTCAACTTACTTTTCATCATGAACATAATATAATTTTTTTTTTTAATGAGGTACGGGTCTTAGGCTCTAAATATTTGTCTGTGTCATTGTTTTTGTAATTTTGTGTGGACATTTGGCTCATTGGCTGTTATAAAATATAAGGTACGCCGTCACACACCCCATTTTCTCTTAACACTTGGAATTCCCATTGGGATTTCACTTTGCTTAACAACACTGCTTCTTTATGTTTGTCAAAATCCATTTCTATTTTACGAGCTGGGTTTTGTTTTTGAATTTTCATGTTAGAAATATGAGGTGGTGAATGGAGAACGAGATGATGAGGAATATGTTTCCCTATTGGTTTGATTGCTGATATGATAACATCAATCATGTATTAAGAGTTTGGATTATTTTACTGTGTCATACTAAGAGATTTTTCTTGTGATATTGTCTTGTTAAACATTTAGATAATATTATTTAGTTTTTGCTAAAAAATAGTTTGATTTGATAGGATAAATTTATTTATAATTTCAAGTATATTTTTATTATTGAAACATGTCGTTTTATTTGGAAAAATGGTAATAGTTGTAGGGAAAATTAACAAGAAATAAAGTTTTGCGGGGTAGGGCGGGGCTTCGCGGGGTCTTAAGGGGCGGGGATGGGGTAAAAAATTTTCCACGTCATGCGGGGCGGAGCGGGGATGAGGTAAGAAAAATCTATGCGGGGCGGGGGCGAAGATCACATCCTTCGGCCCCGCCCCGCCCCATTGCCATTCCTAAATCAAATAGTAGATCTAAAAGAAATAAGGAAATCAGACAAGGAAATACAATGCGTGAGGCCCCAAATACTAGACCACCCAAACAAAGTTCTAGCTAGCGATGTCTTCAACAATTCAATAGGTCTCTCAATGTCCTCAAAAGTCTGGGCATTGCATTCCATTCATTTAACAACTACAATAGGCATGTAGAGAACCTCAAGAGATGCTGAGCATTCTGTCTCATGGTGGAAAATAATGCTTGGTATGGTAATTGCACAGTCAAAAGTAGACTGAACCAAATATAAACATAAGAATTGGGTAGGAAAAAAAGGGGATAGAATTGGATGATCGGTATAGGCATATCCATACAGCTCATTTATTAAAAAAAAAAATACATATATATATATATATATATTAATAACATAATTGGACAATACTGGAACGTTTAAAAATTACTTGAGGAATAGAAACTAAAGCATGGATTTTCGAACACAAGTGCACAGCCAAGTCACAGAAGATGCTTTTTACCATGAAATTCTAGAAGTGCTATGTAACAATGACACTGACTAACATTTTCTAATTAAGCCATGAACTTATCAAACAGGATTTGAAGTAGTATCTTCACCTAGCATGGTTTTAAAGATTATCCAAGAGTACATTCAATTAGACTAGATAAGTCAACTATCCAAGTTATTAGAGGATTGTAAATTCAGTACAATTCACAATCGTGCTGATGTTGTGGCTGTGACTTAGAATAGAAAAGCTACAGAAGAAGTAAATTTACTTGGCTTGTCAATGGTGTTTGAGGATGAGTTTCTCTGGTTCACCAATGTCTAGGCTTTCTACAAGGAGGATGGACAGTGCAGCACACGTGCTAGGAAAGGAGAGTAAGGATGAGTTATTTGGCAGGTAAAGTTGTTAGGAATGTGGGTGAGAGCGGCATAATCGTCAATTTTGAGAAGGATTTAGACTGGGAAAGAATGGGCTTAACATTGTAGGGCCTTCAGCACTAGGTGGACCCAAAGAGAATAGTACTGTGATGCTGCAATTCAAGGTTGAAGAATGCTTTTTTTGAGCGGAACAGAGTAGGCTGGCAACTGAGGGAGAGGAGAAATTTTGGTCCTAAAGCCTTTACATTTTTTTAACTTTTGGGAAAAAAAATCAAAATTTTCTTAGATTGGATTAAGAAAGCTTGGAGCCTTGGAGAATGGATGTTTATGGGGTCCCTATGTTTAGGTTGTATTAAGCCAAACGCTGTGAAGCAAGCATTGAGTGGTAAAAATATATAAATATATGGGAATTTGGATAAACACGTGGAGTATGCTAAAATGAAATTATATGTTGTGCAGAAGTGTATGTTGCAGTCTCCTGGGAATAGGATCCTCAAAAGGTAAAACAATTAGCCGTGGGGTACTATCAGAATCTGTTAGGCACCTCTAAGGGGCATCTACCTCAAGAAATGTGGGAAGACTTTCAACAGGTTCTAGACTTAAATATTGCAGCAGATCACATAGAAACATTACAAAGGCTAATTTCAAGTTTGGATATCCACCAGATTATGTGTCTTCAAAAAAGCTTGGCCTGTTATCCAATCAGATGTAGTCCATTCCATCCAATCATAATTCAATTCAGGTAGGCTACGTGGAGATGTGAATGCAACATTACTACTCTTGTCCCTAAAGTAAACAATCCTTTAGGCATAGGGGATCATAGACCGATTTTTTGTTACAATTTTCATTTATAAGTGCATCACAAAGATCTTGGCTAATAAATTTAAAGCATCGCTGAATGATATTATTAGCCCCTACTAAACTGCCTTTGTTCTTGGAAAGTGTGCTATTAGTACATGAAAAAGTCCAAGGCAGGTGTACCATCAAGGTGGAAATTAGGAAAGCTTATGATTCAATGGAATGGTGGTTTATTATTCAATACCTTCAGGTTGTGGGTTTTCCCACAAAATATGTCAATTGGGTGAGGGAGAGTGCATTACCACTCCTAAGTACTCTGTGGATGTAAATTGAGAACTAGCTGGTTACTTTCGAGAAGCTACAGAGTTGAGACAAAGGAATCCATTGTCCCCTTATTTGTTTGTGCTAGCAATGGAGTTCCTAGCTCAGATGCTAAAGAAGAGATTTCTTGGTTGCAAGGACTTCAAATTCCATCTCAGACATAAGAATATGAAGCTTATTAATCTTTGTTTTGCAAATGACTGAATAATTTTCAGAAGAGCTGATCTACTCCCAGTCCAGTTAGTGAAAATTTTTTAGAAGAGTTTAAAGTGATTTCTGGCTTGGTGATTAATGCTCTAAACGTAAAGTATATTGTGCAGGTTGTATCTACTGATCTAAAGAACTAGATTTTGGATGCTTGTCAATCTAAGGTAGTCTCCTAGTTAGATATTTGGGTATCGCTCTAGTCCCTGGTAAGCTGAGCTATCATGATTGCAGGCCCCTAATTGAGAAAATAACAAGATTTTGGATGAAAAATTGCCTGGACATTTTAATACTTATCCATTGCAGGCAAAGTGCAGTTATTACAATCGGTCTTGTATAGTGTGGCTTTGGGAGGTGAGTGAGTGAGTGTGGCTTTTTACTAGGTAATTTAAAAAATCAAATGATTTATGAAGAAATAAGCTACACTACGCACAATTATAAAACAAAGGCAAAATAAACAAGGTTGCACTTGTCACATTTTTCATTATTCTAAACAAAATAACGTTTAATAGAGTACAATCTTAAGTGCGACTAAAGCTATATTAAAGAAGACAGCCATTTCATCAAACAGGTTGATCCAAACCACGATACTGACCATCGTAGCAATTGAGTATTTGATCTTCTAAAGGGGAGGAGAGGGGAGGAGAGGGGGGGGGGGGGGGGGGGACTCCATATTTATTAAAAAAATATGACCTTATTATATTTTGTAACGACTGCTCTATGCCTAGTTATAACAATGACATTAAAACTTGAACTTGTATTGGTTGTGTATAAGCTAGAAAATGAACAAACAATAACTGAATAACACAATATAGAGATTTAACTCCAAAAGTGAAAACCCCCAAAAATTAATAAATAAATAAATAAAAGAAAAAGAAGATTTCCTAAAGAACATAGGAGGGTAAGAATGAAGATACCTAAGAATAAGATGTTGAAAACGTTGCTTCTCTAAATTTCCACCCATTATATTCAAATAATGTTAATGAACCCCACTGGAGAATGGAAGACTATCGATATTTGCACATCAGAGGAAAAAAGAAGAGTATAGCTCAAATAGAGGAAAATTTTATTCAAATATGACCAAAAGTGAATTACAATAAGGAGGTAGAATGAAATTCAAATTTTTTACGAATGCATCACTCAAAAACCACCCCTTAAAGCTTGGTAACTTAGGTATGAGCAAATGAAAGTTTGTGGTATAATCATATATAATAGCTGGAGTTCCAATGAATGCCAATTGGTTCCTTAACTTCTCCTCATCTCTCAAAGACTATGAATAATGGCACAAAAACAAATAAAGGCTCAAAAGATATAGCACTACCCCAAGCTGGAAAAAAGCATTTATTTCATAAAATTTCACTTATGACTTAAAGTCAGATCAAACTAACACTAAATCCAAGGTTAGAATTGCCATGGATAATGATAAGTCTAGGTCTACTAATGTCCAGAGTAGTGACCTACAAGATGACATGGCATAGGAAGCCATTACATGAAGAAGTTCAAGTAAATACAAACAATTAGGAAGAAAGCAAAAGGGAGGAAGAAAGGGTAGCATCTTATAACACGTGTGCTGGATTATGATATAGTCTAAATCATTACAAAAGGAGCTAACATGAAAGGCTCTTCAACTCACCTCAATTACAGACCTTGAACAACACGAGAAAAATTATAGCATTTTTGAAGGAAATGTGATATCTGTTTTAATTTGAAGTGAAGGTTTAAAGGCCGGGTGAGAAAAACAAGTGACAAAAAAGGGAGCAAATAGCATTCTTGTGCTAACAACTATAGAATAAAATTTTGAAAGTGGGTCAAAACAGCATAAAATTTCAAGTATTATATGTGTCAAACAAGTATAGTATCATTTTCGAAAGTGCTTAATAATAACGAAAATATATATACCCATTTCATTCAATTTCAAAATTTTACCTAATATTAAGCCAATCAATACTAATAAGCTCAAGAACTTCATCTTTGATATCCAACAAACCATTTAAAACAAAAAGGAACATACCTCTAAATCTAATCAAGCTCACACTTTCATTTTCAAAATGAATCTCCATTTTCAGGCCTTCTTTGTTAGTCTTGAGTCTTGACAAACTTGAGTTGAGCCTCCCTTTTTAAGCTCTCTATTATTCACGACCTCAAGCCGAGTCTCCGTTTTTGGGCTGTCAATATTATCTACAAATCCCTTGATTGATTTCATTCCATTCCGTTTACTCTGCCATTCTGTATTTCTTACAGGTTCTGCCCCCACAAGATTGGTTTCACCACCATGGGTATTTCACAAGGCTATGGCCAAGGAAGCCATTAGATCCTACTAACAACAAAATCTTTGGAAGTGTGTGGGCAAAAGATGACCAATGAAAATGTTAGGGTGGATTTTCTGAATGAAGCTGGGAACTCATTTGAGCGGAATGCAGAAGCCTATGTGCTAAAGAAGAAGTCCTAAGTAACAAGAACCTAACCTAAGTTTAAATTTGAGGGGAGAAAATGGTACCTTGAAAGTGGTATCTGGCAAGTTTGAAAAGGATTGCTGCCAATTATAACTGTCAATGAAGGACTTTTGAAAAATGAATATTAATCATTTAACCATAACAAGAGGGACATAGAGAAGCTGAAGAGATGCCAAGTACTCTGTCTCATGGTGGTAAAATAATGTTGGCTATGTTTATTGCACAATTATCAGGAGACTGAAACAAATAACTTAAGAATCGGGTAGTGGAAAAAGATGACACAGTTAGATGATCATAATATGTCCAGAAAGCATTGTTTAAAAATAATAATAATAACACAATTGGACAATAGTAGAATGCATAAAAATTTATCCAGGGAAAAGAAACAAAAACATGCTTTTTGAGCAAAAGCATAAAAACGGAAAAGAGAGGAAAAACAAGTATACATAACAGATAAGAAATAGCTACAGTTTGCCTTTTAGTTCCAATATATGTTCATCATCCCTGAACTCAATGTTTCACACTTAGTACCTTCCATTGCTAAAAAAAATTACCCTAAACATTAAAAACTGAAAAATCATATTATCTACAAGTTTCTTGTTTCTAACATATGTGGACAAGGCAGGGTACAACCAAATGCAGACAACCATGAGTTGATTCAATGTATTTATGTCCCATCTGAACCATGATGACATGAAAGAGAATTAAAAAGAATTACTGCACCATCATTTAACGAACTTCATGCACCAAAAATTATTTGGAAAGTCTAGTATAGAAAAAAAAAAAAATTAAACCACATTTTTCATTTCTATACACAATATTTGTGCATATTGAAATTACATTGGGCACATTGATAGATCAACTCTTTGCAAAGATAACCACAACTGTCACATTTAGGGCGGTCTTTAGCTTCCTCAATGAAAATAAGGGGGTGTGGGTGACAGTTAAATGTGTAAGCACCTCCAAACTTGTAATTTGGGTATTTCCCAAGAATACATTTGGGATGAGCAGGATAACTACAATCTTCACAGTAGTAGAACCAATGTTTTGAGTCTCGTTCTTCTTCACAAATATCACAATAATATTCACCGGAGTCATCTTCAAGTCTAGAACATAGATTGAAGGGATGCTCATGTTGGTTGTACCTTGTTATATGTGGTAGTGTAGCGCATTTATAGTCTAGTGCAAAATCACAACTGGTACAACGGAATACTTGCTCGCTTTCATTACTACAGCAGCTGCATTTCTGTTTGTCTGTGATGTAGGAGAGGATAAGTGGATGCTCATGACCTTCGTGGGTAAGGCTGTCTGAGATCAAACTACATTGAACATCTAGATAAAATCTGCATTGCTCACACTTATAGGTGAAGCCATTGCAATCCTGAGAACAGGCATTACACCAAAAATATTCACTTGGTTTCATTGGGAGGAGGATGAGTGGGTGTTGATGAAGTGGATGTCGTTTTTTTGGGGGTAATTTAGCACAAGATTCATGAAGAAAGAATTTGCACTTTACACAACTATAAAATGGAGGGAGAATGGCTCTTACGCACCCATCACATATTTGGTTATTTGGAACCTCATTCGTGAGCTTTAAGTCATGCTTGTGACTAATGTGTTTAATTTCTTTGACTATTTGAGTTCCGTCCTCCTTCATATTGGATTTTTTGACTTCGTAAGTTGCTGAGTCAGCTGATTGATTTAGCTCTGGAACTTCATCCACATCTTCAAATTCCTTCAAATTTATGCTCTCCTTGTTTCTACTGTTGATAGCACAATTGAGGTGGGCAACGAAATTGCATTTGGAGCAATAGTAAAGCCCATAGCGTGTGTCCACCTTTTGAACACAGAGTTGACAAAATCGGGAATTGGATTGATGAAATTCAAGAGAAGAATGGGTGAGGTGGAGGAGGTGCTTATGACGCACAACTTTGACTTTGCGTGGGAAAGAAGCACATCTTCCATGAACCCAGAAACTGCATAGATGACACAGGTAGGGCGTACCTTTGCCTTCTTTGCTGCAAAGGTCGCAAGTGAATGTGCAGGACTTCAAAATGGGGGTCAATGGGTGGTCGTGGAATTCAGCCTCCATGGTGGTGAGCGGTAAAGAACCGCATGTGAAGTGAAGGTTGAAGTCGCAGTGGAAACACCGATAAGTGTATTGGTTGCGAGATTCATTGCAGAGTAGGCAATTGCTAAATTGAATGTGTTTGCCATAATCTATCTGATAGGGAGAGAGAATAAGAGGATGGATTGGGTGCAAGGGATGGTGCAACCCAAGGGGTAGTTCTACACATGATTTATGATGCCTGTACTTGTACCATCCCTCTTCATCAAATCCGCATTTTGTACAATAGTAGCTAGGACCATAAATTAATTCTTGGCACCCACAACAACTTCTTCCACTCCTGTCGTTTTGATTGAAGACCAAAGGATGCTTTGAATCGCAAAAATGTAGAAGATGCTGCTGCTGCTGCTGCTCCATCTTCTTCTTTCTATGACATACAAAGTAACAGTTACAGTCACAGACAACATCAAATTTGTTTAGAGAGAGAAATTAAAAAAAAAAAAAAAGAACCAAAGAGAAAGAGAGAGTACGTGAGAGTGAGAGAGAATCAGTGGTTTAATTTATTTTCATTAATAATGAACGTAATTTTTTTAGTGAAAGGGAATGCACCTAAATAGTTATGAATATATATAGTAAGAATGCTTGTGCAACAAAAATTCAAAATATGTTTTTAATTGATCCTCCATTCTTGTGATTGGAGAAATACAATTTGTATTTTTTTTTTTTTTTTCGTTTATGTCAATCGTTATCATTTATTTAAAATCATTTAACACAAGTCTAAGTTTGCCTTTATTCAATATATAAATAAAGAGTGCAACTAAGTTTGTCTTTATATTGATATGACCAATTCTTTATGCAAGTTTTTCCTTACGCCAATTTAGTCAATACAACTTAAAAGTCAAAACAACAAAGCTAATCTCACAAAACCTCTAAAAGAAGTTCACTAGTAATTTTAGTTTGGGGATTCAAAATGAAAGAGCAAAATCTTTTAAAGTTTCAAATAAGCGAGCTTGGTTTAATGCTAATCCATTTTTACAATGAGAAATGCAGTAGGGAAAGTTTGTTATTAATAAAAACATTTTTTTTTTAATGTTGAGTCTATCACTCCCTTAATTTTTATTTATTTAGGTTAAAATTCTCTCTTACCCATATGTGATAAACAAGAGAGAGAGAAAAAAAAAAAGATTTGGTAATGTTTGAGAATGAATGTAAACTATCTTACTATTAATATGAGATAAAAATGAATATTTGATAAAGATATATTTAGGTTTGACTTTTGGGTAACTTTTACCAAAGTTTTATTTATTTTTTTTTTCTTTTTTGGATAATTATCTTCTATAAAAGTTATATTCCTCTATACCATTTTTCCATAACAATAGTTTGTAATCCCATTATTAGACTAAATTTCTTTCCTCAAACTATCATGCTTATTAAATATTAAGGAGATCTATTATTCTTCCTGAATATCAAGGTGATTAGACATTAAAAACTCACTTATCTATGAAGAGTGATTATATATATATATATATATATATATATATTGTATACTTAAATACACTAAATGAAAAACTTTATAAATTTAACAATAAATAGCAACTAATTATTTTGAAATATTGTGTGTGATTAACCTATAATAGATATTAAATAAAAATGTGATTCAAGAAAAAATTGATTTATGAAAAATAATTGAGTGATATACCATTTATCTAAATTGCATTAAATGTAACATACCAAACCATCTAGAAGAATATATCTCACAAAAATATAGTGTCAAGTGCAATAAAATCTTATTACATTTAACATCTATATGACAAATTTTAAGTAAGAAAAGTAATCTATTGTTTATAAATACCAATAGAAAAACGCATATACATGTGAACAAATTTACAAAGGTAGCTATCAATACTTACATCAATAAGAATCCAATTTTGGCTTCAAAATACACTTAAGGAAACTTCCAAATTATCCTCAGTTTCAATTTTTTTTTTTTTAAGTCTAACTTCATGTGAAATCCCTATATAACATCTACTATATAGAGGATTTCATGCCATTGTGTTCAAGAATAAATATTTGCTCCAAAACAAAGAAAACAAAAGAAAGAAAGAAAGAATAAAGGAAGAAGTAGGCAAGGCATATGCTTGCTTGCCAACTTAGACTTAAATACTTCATAGTAACATTTCCTTTTCTTTTCCTTTTGTATTTCCAAAAAGGTCCATATTAACATTTAATTTTCTCATTCATTTATAAGATTTATATATGCATCTCTATCTAGGTTATACACAAATGAAATTTTCTCTCTTGTGTTACATTTAAATGATGAATTTTGAGCTAGAATTTACTGAAAATTTAACTTTTGGAATTACTAATACTGATTTCTATTGTTTATGTTAACAAGAAAGGACAATTCAAAAATTCTATAGAATTTTATACTATTTTTATGGGAAGAATTTTATACTTTTGATTTCAAAGCATTCTTTGGCTTGCTAAACAAACTAAATTCATATGCACGTCTTTCACTCATCCCATTACCTTTTCTTTTTCTTTATTCTTATTACCTTATTGTTTACATTTTGAATATTTCTTTGCATCTTTTGTAATTCTTTCTTGATTTGGAAGAAAATAATAAATGACATTAAGAAGTTAAGTGAATGAATATATATATATATATATATATATATATATTTTATCTTTCCTTCATATATATATTCTAAACGTGGAAGTTATCTTTCGTGTGACCCAATCCATTCAAGAATCATCTATATGCTTACATTAAAAAAAAAAAAAAAATTCTAGTACCTTCTTCAATAGCATCCTTACTAACAATTGTGTTCTTATATGAATTTGCCTTACTATTTTACATTAGACTTGAAAAGGTCCATCCTCAAAACATTTGACCTAAATTGTTGGAAGATCATTTTCATTAGTTAGGAGTCATCATCAAGAAAGATCCCTATTGTTGTAGTATTTCTTCTCTTTCTATATGAGTCATCAATTCAAGCTTGTAAAAGTTATTTATTGTAAGCTTTTATTTTAATTTTTTATCATGTTTTGCCAACCTTCCATTTGCTTTGAGCCACCAAATCTTGACAAAAATATATTTAATTTTTAAACACTTTTTTGTTTGTTTGTTTGTTTGTGTGTGTGTGTGTGTGTGTATTAGCATATGATGCAATAGAACATAGCATAATTTTCGTTAGTTTTAATTATTGTGCCTTTTGCGCGAGATAACTTGCATTTCCTCTAAAGAAATTGTTTTGCTCCCAATAAGTTTAGTACACCAATGACATCTTAACATAAAACTTGTAATAAGACAGTCAAATGCTAATTATATCTTTTATTCAAAAGGTTATATTAAATTATTTTGTGTGATTCTTTTGTGATTACTTAAGAGATATACATTATTACTTGACTTTCTTTTATCATGTTTTTATGATATTAATTTATAAATGTCGATAAAGATGTTTATTATTAGTTAATTTAACTAGTTTCTTTTAGAAAGTAGATTAGTTACTATAGTTAATTGGCCACTTGAACATCTTAGTACATTTAATAATTTAGTTTTAGCACAATTGGGCTTCGTTTTTAAAGGCAAAACAAATACTACTTAAGCTTGTTTCCCTTTTTTGTCTTTTGCTTCTTCTTTCCATTTTCTTTCTTTTCCAAAATTACAAGTATTAGATTGATGTAGAAAAGAAAAAGAAAGTGATTAAATATCATGATACTTTTTCATAATATTATAATAAGACTATCATTCCTTTATTCAGAAACATTAGATAAAGGGGAAAAAAAATGAAATCTACATCTATAATAATTCTTTCCATCTTTTAGATTCTTTCCTAATAACCAAAAAAGAGAAAATAAGAAACAACATCAATTATTCTTACCATCTCTTGAAATTATTTTCTAATAACTAAGAAAATATGCCACAACATCAATATTTGTTACCGTACCTTCAGATTCTTTTCTAATAACTAAGAAAATAAGATTACAATATCAAGACAATACTTGAAGAAGCACTCTTCTTTGTTTCTTTGCGTACAATCTACTCAATCATTTTACTAATAGAACAAGAAACTGAGATTCCTATTGAAGTTCAAGTTTCATTTTACACAAAAAAACAAGTTGATATCAAGTAAACAGTGTAGCTAAGGTTGCTTTAGTGATTGCTGGTTTTAATTCTTAATGCACATTTTTCACTTAACCTAGGTAAGCCAATGCAACTCAAAACAACATATTCAATCCAACAAAACCTCCAGCTGAAAGCCAATCCAGGCAGGGCAGCTTAGTACAAAGCCAATCCAATTTAATCTGTGAAATGCAACAAGGCAGCTTCTTATTTGTATAGTTTTAACTTTTAATTGAATAAACACCCTTCCTCCCTGTATCTTTCTTTCATTCCATCACTCCCTTAATCAAGACATATAATGACATAAAGTACTGAGAAAACACACATAAAAATCAAGCAAATGATAAAAAGGTCCATATCTGCAAATTTTTTATACATGGAGTTAACACTAAACACCATATATTATAAATTTGAAGGTATTTCACTTAAGAAGAACCAGATAACATTGGCAGAAATTTAGAAGGTTCTCTCAATTTGGATAGTGCGTTTGGATAGTGCTTATCCTGCGTTTGGATAGTGCTTAGAAGGTATTTCACTTTAGAAGTTTAGCTGCTTCATTCCCGGTATCATTGGTGAAACTTTATGTGCGTTTGGATAGTGCTTATCCTGCGTTTGCGTTTTCTGTTTTTTTTTTTTTTTTTGAAGCGCGTTTCAGCACTTCCAGTGGGTCCTGTGCATTAGTCACAGGATCCACAAACATCTTTTTTCAACAAAACTTTCATTAAAAATAGGTCCCATGACACTATTCACACATCTATAACTATATATTACTAAAAGCTAAAGCGTAACGTTTAATGCTGCTGCTTTCACGTTGCGCCACATCAGCTGCCACGTCATTTTTTTTTTTAAATATAATTTTTCCTACAATTTTAAAATGGTTTTTACAATTTTCAGTCCTATAAATGCAGCCCACTACTTATTTATTTACTTTCACTATCACTCTATAATAAATGCAGCCCACTACTTATTTATTTACTTTCACTATCACCCTATAATAAATCCAGTCCACTACTTATTTATTTACTTCTACTATCACCCTATAATAAATCTGTATAATTAATCCAGCCCACCTCTTATTTATTTAGTTCCACTATCAAGCCCAACCCAAAGCCTTTTCAGTTCAGTTTTAAGGTTTTGTGTGAGTCTTTTCCGCTCAAAGGAAGAAGAAAAAAAAAAACAAAAAAACAAAAACAAAAACGTTGAAGCCTTTCAAGCTTTAGGGTTTTTTTTTTTTTCTTTCCAATCTATACATTAATGCTGCTGCTCTCACGTTGCACTACATCAGCTGTCCCGTCATTTTTTTTTTTTTAAATATAATTTGTCCTACAATTTTAAAATGGTTTATATAATTTTCAGCCCTATAAATGCAGGCCACTACTTATTTATTTACTTCTACTATTACCCTATAATAAATTTTTATAATTAATCCAACCCACCTCTTATTTATTTAGTTCCACTATTAAGCCCAACCCAAAACCTTTTCAGTTCAGTTTTAGGGATTTGTGTGAGCCTTTTCAGCTTAAAGGAAGAAAAAAAAAAAAAAAACAAAAACAAAAACAAAAAACGTTGAAGCCTTTCAAGCTTAAGGTTTTTTTTTTTTTTTTTCTTTCCAATTTTCCTATAACTGTTTTTAACATTTATTTTTTTTTAATATTTACAATTCTCCAACCTTTCTCTCTCCCTTACCATTTAATTTCCCCACTACTTCTTCAATCTTTCTCCCCCCTTATCTTTTCATCTCCCCACTACCTTCTACATTAATATCATTCTTCCTCTTTTCCTTCATCTTCCTTTATTTTTATCTTTTCTTATTCACACCCTCTTACTATAAATTTGTCACTATCTCTTCTATTTTATGCATAGTTTTCTCTCACAAAAAAAAAAAATGGTTCTCTCTCTCCCCCTCCCTCCCTCCCTCTCTCTCTCTCTCTCTCTCTCTCTCTCTAAATTTTTTGGTGAATTTTTTTTTTCTTGCATCTCTACTTTAGGTTGATAATTTTTTATATTCTTCAAAACTCTATTTTGGGTTAATGCGATTTAATTTTGTTTTTTAACTTCTTGTTGTTTTTTATTTTATTTTTTATTCTCTTTGATTGTTAAATGTTATTCTATTGCGTTCTAAAGAATTAAATATCGCATATAAAAATATAACATTATTATATTACATAGCATGATTTGGATAATTTGGTATTTATTCTGTTACATATCATGATTTTTTATAGTACTCAATTTAGATATTAAACTATAAGACTTTACTAATTTTTGTTTATTTTCTATTCCTTTGTGGTGGACAAAATTCTCTAAATTGTTGTATTAGAAGTACTCTATAATGCCATTCATTTAAAAAAAAAAGTAAAGGTTAGCCAAACAAAAATAATCGGATAGGTGACAAATTTTTACCTTTGCAATTTTATTTTTATTATTATTATTTTATAACAATGCATGTATAGAAATTTAATTCTTAGATTTTACTAATAATTGTTTATTTGATAATATTTTTTGGGTGGCCGAAATTATAATTTCTACATTGAAAATAACCTTAATAGATTATCAAAAACAAAATTTTATTCTAATATTGGTTCAATTAATCATTGTTTAGTTTTATTAATTTTTTTTAGTTCACGTTTTTTTGGTGTTTTGGATTGTTCCTATATTAAATTTATGATTGTTCCTATAATAAATAAAAATATAATTACGAAATACATTACTCATTATTAGATTAGTTTAAATTGTAAAAAAAAAAAATTAATAAAACCACCATAAAAATAATCATCACGTGCAACGTGCGGGTTTGCTGCTAGTTTAAAAATTATTTTGCTATAGTGCTTTTAGCAAAATAAGCGGTATCCAAATGGACCCTTTAAGTGACAAATGTTTCTCAGAGCAAATAGGACAATTAAGTATATTGTGGTCTGTCTTCAATGTATGAACGGAAAAGTGAAGGAAGAAAGCAACTCCTACATCAGCCCCATTTACTTCGATAACCTTCAAACCACCATTTTCCTTTGTGAAACATTTGAAAATCCTTTGGAACAAACCAACCTCATGTTTATTGTCTGTTCCACTAGTTGCAGGTTCCACTGAGGCCATATCAAAATCACCATTACCTTGCTTGGCCGTGAAATTGTTCATATATGTTAAACTTCTAGAGTCAACTTTCTTGGCCACATTTTCAACATGCATTTCAATTTCAAAAGTGGACCCTTTGGTACTGTTTCATATGTTCTCTCTTCTAAAATATTATTTGGTTTAAGAAACCCAAAATATATTCATTGAATTTAAAAATCCAATCCAAAACTCATAAATTACTACTTTGTATCTGTGAAATACTATGTATTTATGGTATTCCCATTGCTACTCTGTATCTAACTATTTGTAATAGAGCTACCGAACGCAGCACTGCACTTACCTAATTTAATTTTTGGTGATATTTCAGAAAGGATAAAATTGATATGATTTTAATTACAGTTTAGATTGTACTTTTTATCTGGTTCTCTATAAATAACCATATGCTATGATTCATGTATAGTTATGTGACTCTTTCATGTGATCATAAAATGATAGATGATGAAGGCCACAAAATAAATTGAAAGACAAATGGTTGACCAAATTCAAGCATTAATAAGTCTTTGAAAAAGAGCCCAAGTTCTTAATTTTTCTAGTCCTACCTTCAACTGGGGCTATGTCAATCTGGCTGGCCTTCTCAAAAGTTTTATTTTTGGTCCTATTTCCCATGTTGCTGGGTATGTCTAATAACTCTACTTCTGAAATTGTTTTCTGATCATTTACAAGATTATGGAAGGTCTTCTAAGATGATAAGGATAGACCAAATAGATACCTTCTTGCTAAAGAACTCATAAGTCGTCCCGATGCTGAGGAACTTCTGGTAGGTTGCTACTAAATTTATAGAATTTTTCATTAGAACAGGTTTAACACGTGTTAAACAAAAACTATATATATACCTTTACATTAATTAACACACTGTGTATGGCAATGGATTCATATTATTTTTATGGGATAATTACACTTTACCCACCTGTGGTTTGCCTCTAATTCTATGTGCCTACTCGTGGTTTCAATTTTGACACTTTACCCACCCGAGGTTCAATCCGTTACTGCTCCGTAACCCACCTCCCTATCTGCCGTTACTCTAACACGTTTTCTTTCAAAATCAAAACACAAAATGGATCAAACACTCCTCTCTAGCTGAGATGCTACAATGCTACCCACCACCTTATTTATTAGACTGAAAACCATCTGCATTTTCATTTGGACAGACACTTCTTGTTGTTTAATTAATGTATATTGGCAGATTTTGTATTACTGGGTTTGTTGTCAAAGCAGTAGGAGAAACCGAGAAAGTATGTAAACCAGTACCGAGTGAGCTACTCCAAAAATTTGGTGCTTGACCCAACAGATTTTGTATTCTTATTAAATTTTGTATTTTGATGTTTGGTAAATAATGCAACGATTTCATCTTTGGATTGTTTTCAAGAGCCACTAACAATAGCAAGGAAAATTGGTTTTCAAACATAAGTTTGGAGCATAAATTTGCAAGAAGATTCCAAGAATTCAGAAATTGGAAACTTTTCTAGCATTCTTTGTATTATTCTTTTATGCAAAGGTTCACAGCATTCCTTGAGGCAAAACACAACAACAACATTGAGGCAAAAATGAAAAATGTATAACTAATCATGCCTAGATCAAACCCAGATCAAGAAACCAATCACAACAAACCCAGAAAACACAATCAAACCCAGATCAAACCCAGAACAACACAATCAAACCCAAATCCCACCACCACTGACCAACACAATCAAACCACCACCACACCACCCCGCCGACCAAACAAAAGATCCACCCCACCGATCAGTCACCAAACCCATCGAACCAGTCACCAAACCCACCGATCAGTCAACAAACCCATTACCACCATCGTCAATTAAAAAAAAAGGAGAGGAAGAGGGATTTCGCAATCATCAACGGACCGGGCGGAGGCCGAGATTGAGCTCCATTTTGGCCGAGACGGAGGCCGAGACCGGGACGGAGGCCGAGATCGAGCTCCATTCTCTCTAAACCATCGTTGGCCCTCTTCTTGGATCTGCTCCAAACCGCCAAGACGGAGGCTGAGACCGAGAAGGATGCGAGAACGAAGGAAATCAGATGAAACCCATGAAATCAGACCGAGAATGATGTAGAAAATAAAACCCATCGAAGAGAACCCAATAGAAAAGCTTAATGTAGAGAAAAAATGAGCGTGAGAACCCAGATGAAAAAAAAAAAATGAATAGTTGCACGCTTATTGATTGCTTTTGTATTTAGTTGATTTAGATCTTTTATTATTGATTTGGTTGGATTTTGATTTACTAGATTGGGACATGTTTGGGATGAAATTTTTTGTGTTTAGTTGAATTTGTGTGTATGAGAAATGTTGGAAAGGAAAATATTTGAGTACTGTGTTCTTTCTTTCTTCAGTGTTTGATGTGTTCTTCGTTCTTCAGTGTTTGATCTGTTTTAGGTTCTTTTTTGATGAGTTTACGTGTTAGAGTAACGGCTGCACTAGAGGTGGGTTACGGATTATTAACGGAGGAAATCACAGGTGGGTAAAGTGTCAAAATTAAAACCACGGGTAGGCACATAGAATTAGAGGCAAACCACAGGTTGGTAAAGTGTAATTATCCCTATTTTTATTCTTTGAATATAAATCCTGTGTGAGTGGACTGTTAAAAAATTTTAAATTAAAATATTTTTTGCTTATCAATGCAGATAATATTTGAAGATGTAGAGGAGAAGTCAGGGCAAGGTCCATCCTTCATTGATAGTGCAATGGGCATCTTCTCTTCGTTAAATCGCTTCATTAAGGCCATTTAAAAAAAAACCCTCAGCCTAAACAGGTCCTCAACAGAGGGAGTAGCTTATGATCTTTAAAAATAGGTAGAATAGCAAAAGAGTACTTTGTGCACATGATAATGACCAGGAGTGTCCCTTTTGGTGGTAGGTATGTGCAAGCAATATGGCAAGAATAGATCCATCAAGTGTATTTTAGAATAAAATGAATGCAGCAGTACCTTTGCCAACACAGACAACCTCATTAACAAAGATATCAAATGCTTCACATTCTGGTTTTTCGAATGGATCTAAACATTCCCTACAAAATGGAACCTCAATGGTAAGAACAAAAGACAAATTGTACAATAAAAGAAACAACAGGTAAATATTGAAGTACATATAGATTACATCATTAAGTTCCCAAGTGAAATGATTATGATTCATAGAAAGTCATTTTACTCAATTATTATGAAATATGTATTTGCATGCGAGCTGGGCTAATAAAATACCATGCATCAGTTAATACTTAATACCCAGATACATTACAAAAGTAAAGAACAATATTTTATCAATAACTGTTCCGAAAGTTGGCAGTTTCGTTAGAATGCTTGAGTACTTGTAGCAAACAGCAGTTAATCATTCCTAATCAACAACTGAATGGATATAGCTTGGGTAAAGAAAAAAGGAAGACTAAATTAAAATGAAAAAATAACTGCTAGCACAGCTTAACACATCACTGCTAAAATTCACGAAACATAACAATTGGTTTACCTCTCAATAATCTCTGATCGGCTGTAGGTTGATAATATCTACACATATTTTTACCCCCAAAACAATCACTAGGTATAATCAGTAGTGACAAGTATTGTAGAAGTAATTAAAAATTATATAGGATACTGCAAATAACACATAGTAAAACTTAGGTTGAGTACCTTAGTAGTAAAACACTTGGTTGCATTGAATTTTTTTTGAGAAGCAGTTGCATTGAAAATTAGAGAATCTAATGTAATGCACCTAAAGTATTATACCTAAGTTTTATCCATAGAATATAGCAATTGCTAATGCAAAATTACTTAAAACAAGATGACAACCATACCTCTCACAATCAGTCACACTAAACACAGGACAAATCTTTGATGTCTAACTCCTACAAGCACAAAACAAAAACTACACTACCACTCAATGTATAGGGAGTATGTCATCTCCCTGTTTCTTTTCTTAGCAATGTGGGGCTAATACTCTTGATAGGAATTATTGCATCTCCTTGTTATTTTTCTAAACTATGTGGGATTCCAAATCTAATAACGAAATCTATAAACTTATCCGTATTATCTGGATTTAACAAGATTAAAAAAAAAAATGTATTCAAAACATTATTACAATGACACCTGAGATTGGTAAACAACCTTTGTGTTAGAATCCCATTCCTTTGTGTGTGTGTTTGTTTCTTAAAAAAAAAAACTGGACTAATTATAACCAATGAAAATTAGAGTTTCCTCACACTATCTTAATTCAACATTTCACATAAAAACCCCTATTTTCCTTTTCTCTTTCCACCACACATAACATGTACTAATGTTTGGAAGAAGAAAAAAAAAAAGAAAAAAAAAGACAAACATAATGGGAAAGAAACTAATTTGGTAGGTTTGTAAATATTAGTACCTCATATGCCTCAATTACATGTCGAATCATTGAATCAGAATCTGCCACATCTCTATTTACATCAGGATGGAATTGCTTCATCTTTGTAACAAAATTGAAATTACGGAAAAGAAAAAATTAGGCGTACAAATAAAAACACAAATTCTCTAATACACACACACACATGTAAACACAAATAATTATAACTATTTATTTTGGAAAACACATTAAGAATGATTTGTCTATCATCAAAATCGTATCTTCCAATTACCCCAATAAACGTCAATCTTTTTCTTTCTTTCTTTTTTGCTAGGGAAATTTATAAGAATAGTCCAAATTATAAATTTCAATCACAGAGTTGCCATTTTTTGGGACCCAATTGGCTTACCTGAGTTCTTCATTTCCCCAAACTCCAAAACAACAAAAACCCATAACTCAAAAATCCATTTTCATTTTTATTTTCCTCAATTTTCCTGGCAATCAAACTAAAAACAGCAAAAACCCATAACCCAAAACTCCTTATTTATTTCCTCAATTTTCTTGGCAACCAAATCCCAAAACAACAAAACCCAGAACTCAAAAATCTTTTATTTATTTATTTATTTATTCTTTTCCTCAAATTTTCTACACAACATGTTTATAACCATGCATATTTACAGCTTATGAGGATACTAATATTGTTTACACTAGTGCTTTCATTTTAAGAGTTCCAAATATCATTAACATGATAGTTTATCACATATCTATTGTCATGGAAGGAAGTTCCGCAATACAGCTCACCCAATTATTACTTATTGATACGGACACCTCATCCCATATGTCAGTGTTCCTTTCCCTGTAATTGTACAAATGTCAAGTACTTAGAAACATAGTTATTTTTCTTTGATATATTCTATAAATATATGGTTCATTCTACTGGCAAGAGAACATATGGATAGGTTACAATAGGACGAAAACACATTCTAAAATGTAAAAGAGACAATAAAAAGTGAATGTCCATGGAATTTCCTTTCATTTATCACGGGAGGATGCATACAGAAGTTCTGGCATCCTGTGACTTTCCCTTTCAAAACCCTTTTCTCTATGAGTAAATAATTCATTAAAGAGCAACCCATGTACAAGGGGAGTATGCAAGAGATACACGGATAATTACAAAGATCAAGCATCTAAATTAGAAATGGAAAACTGTCTTGAAGCTGATATCCACTCATATTAGGATCTAAGAAATAGAAAAAAGCCTGGAATTTTGAAGGATAAAACATTATTTATATTTAATGAATCCACTGTATATTTTATGTATATATGTTGTCCTACCAGGTCAAACTTAGTTAACAAGATTTTGTGTCCCTTAAAAATTCCTAACTAGTAACTCCATCCGTGCTCACATCTAACCTCCAAACTTACCTTCAGCAGTTCACCCAGTGCTTTGATCCATTTTTGTCACCAAGACACCCAGCACATATTTCAAGAACACATTTCATATTAATAAATTTGTCAACAGCTTACTCTGAAAAGTTGTAAAAAAACAGAATGTGTAATACTCTTCCCCAGAATCAGCAATATCTATAATTGTTCTCCACCAAAGTTACCAAAACACAGCTAAAACAGCTAACTCCAAAGTAAATGTTTATGAGGTAACTAAAACAGCTATATCCCATGCTCAACGAAGCAAACGGCAGAATAGTACACAGGTCATTCAACTTCATGCTTGACAGTCTATGTATTGAACAACTAATGAACCTCATCCAAAATTTCTTAATATCATCTATTTTCTAATTGTGCTGCAATATGCAAGGCTTTACATTTCAAATATTACCACATACATTTCACATTGCAGGTAACCAAACATAAATAACAAACCTAAATAAGTGTAACCAATTATTTACTTTTTTGTTTCTATTGGCCAGATTTACATGAAAATTTCATGAATTCCAATGAAATATCAAGACCAAACTCATGCAATTACAACCATCATTAGAATCCAACCCTGTAAAATTAATTGCATATATGGTAAAAATTGTGATGAGCAGGGTAGAAACCAAAATGTATTGTTGAAAATTTTGATTTGTGAAGCCGAAATGCATTCTTCCAACCCTACACAACACATAACTTACAAAACCCAATAAGTTTAACCAAAATTCACAAAGCAATTGCAAAATGTTAAATTAATAAATAAAGATTGAAGAGAGTGATAAATAAATTTACGTTCCGGGAACGACGGCGTTTAACCAAGGGAAGGTGGTGAGTTCCACTACTCAAGTTAACCTCCGTGGACATCGCTGCGAGTTAGCCCAAGTCGAGCCGAGCATTCCATGTACTCGCCGTTTAAGCCAGCCGAGTCATGACCCGCTCGAGAGTGAGAGCCAGTGTGTGATTCTTTTGAGTGTGTCGGTGTGTGAGAGAGAGACAAGGGGAAGAACAGGGGTAGTTTTGGTAATCTGAAAGTAGGAGGTGGGGCCGGGACAGCCACGTGGACGATGTGTTTTAAACTTTTACTTGAGTCTCTCCCAAATGTTTGTTTACAAATATCCCCAAAGCCCAAACAGACCACTTTTCTAGTTTTTTTTTTTTGGATAAAAATATCAAAGTTTCTAAAAACACGTATGTAATAAAATTTGAAATTTTCATTAATAGAAATTCTAACAACAAGAGGTAAAATACTTATTACAATATTACCGATAATTATAAAGATGATATTACTCAATTTTAATGTAGAAGCATTGCAACTCTATAGGTGCGTTTGTATAAACGGTTAGAAAATGGTATTTTAAATTTAAAATAAGCAATTGTAAAAAAATTATGATGACTTGTGATTGCAAAACAAAATTTTGAGTTTTAAAAATACTCTTTTAACTTTTAAGCTCCCAAAACGACTAACCAAACGGACTTTATATAAGCCTAAAATAAACTGAGCTTAGGTTGGTTTATGGGATTAGTAATAAGCATGAAAAAAAAAAAAACCGATATCTTATTAAGTATTTCATTAATTGAGAGTTTGGACCACATCTCCAAATTAAATGGGCTTCATAATATACTTGTATTGAATTGTGCTTGAGTTTGAACTTGAGTACAGCTTGATTAATGAATTAAGTCAAGTCAAGCTGAGCTTAAGTTTTTGGACTTTCTTACGAGCTTAAACTCAAATATAGTTTGCAAGCTAGGTTCAAGCTTAAACCAAATTTGAACATTTTACATTTGTTGTTGAGTTGAGTTTGAATTAGGCTTAGCTAGTTTACAACCTAAATTTCTGACCAAATTTCTCCACATTTATTTGCATCCTAACTGTGGCATCAATTTGATGAATTGCATAGATTATTTATTGCCTAAAGTCCTAAACTTCTTTTCCCCTTAATGTGCAATAGCAATGTTAATCTTTAGAATAATATTGACATAGAGATAGAAGTGAGTGCTAATTTTGAGTATGTTTTGTATATTAGTATTTTTTTTGAGATAGAATCCATGATGTTTCCTACAAAATCGTTTATTCAATCTTGCTCTTTTATAAAGGAGGTTTGCATAATTCTAATCCCAAGCAAAGAATAAAGCTATTCAAGGTCCTTTTTCTCCACACACACACCAAAAAAAAAAAAAAAAAAAAAGAGAGAGAAAAAAGGCTGTTCAATGTCCATTGAAGCTTTCTTTAGGACTAGCAAAGCATAAAATTGTTTTACACTTAGTGTATGTTTGGATACCGCTTATTTTGCTGAAAACTAAAAACTTATTGCTGAAAACAAAAAAAAAAAAAAAAAATTTATGGGTTACTATTCACTGTTGAAAACACTATAGCTTTGCCTTAATGCACTGTTCATGTCCCATGAACCGTGCAAGAGGCGTTGGTAAAAAAAAAAAAAAAAAAGATAAAAAAAGGCAAAAATGTAGAAACGCAGACGTGATCCAAACAGACACTTATTAGTTAAATCCAATCTTGTTATGTAATATACCTCAAATACCTTCCAAATTTCCAATCTTGTCATGTAATATCTCCTTACTTGAGCCCCTAAAGGAACCTTACAACTCTATCCTTACTTTGTTAATGAAATGTAAAACCGTGACTGAGTTTAAACAATTACATGGCCTGATGATCTCTACATCAGTTATAAAAAAAAATGTAATTCTTTGAACAAGCTAATTGATTTTTGTGCAATTTTTTTTAAACTAAGAGCTCAATTATGCAAGTACCTCTTTGCCACAAATTTTTTAAAAGCAAGTTCAAAAGTTACTTATACAAATTATAGATGTTCATTATCCCATCGTGAAAATTGGGTTTTAATTGGATGTGTAGGCTTCTACTGGTTTACTCCTATTAATTTTCTTAATAAGTTGGTTCCCTTCTATTTATCTGTCAATGTTCAGATAGGAAGCTATAGGATTTAAAGCAATTGACTTTATTCAAAGTGGAATGTGGTGGATGCAATTTTAGCACCACAAATACTAAAAAGCAAGTTATAATGGTGGTGGTATATCTAAATTTTTTTTGGTGAATAGTGAGCAACTATCTTTACATGCCCACTGTAGCTCCAAAGGGAAAAGAAAAAAAATTGTTTATTTTGTGGTTGTGGGTGGTAAGGAGATAAAAAGGAAGAGAGATAAAGAGACAAAATAAAGTAAGAACAAAAAATAATAATAATAAAGAGAATATTTAAATGAAGTGGTAAAAAAAATAAAACCATTGATGTTGAGTGTATTGTAAAGTGCGGTGTTAAAATAAATAAAGTAGCTTTTTGAATTGCTAAAAGCTAAGTTTTATAGGACCACTAATACGAATGCTAAGACTAGTTCTGGAATTCAAAAAGTGTAGTGAGTTACATTAGTTGCACAAGGCACACTTTCTTGTCTTTAAGTAAAAATATTTTGTGAGTTCCAGTTAACTCAACTGGTAAAGTTTTCAATAGTTAAATAAGAAATTTAAAGTTCAATTTCTGCCTACACCAAAAACCGGCCGATTGATGCCTTGGTCTTACGATAAAAATTTATCATTAGAAGTGAATGTCATAGGTTGAAACTCTAAAAAAAAAATAAAAAATAAAAAAGTAAAAAGTAAAAATATTTAAGAGCAACTCAACTCAATTTAACTCCGCAAAACCTTTTTACAACTACATTGGGGTGGGCTCTAAAGATCCTAATCAAATAACCAGGGGTATATAGCCAAATTCATTTATTTTAGACGAGGTAAGTCAAGAACAAGAACCATAATAAGCTAATCATATGTGCACCTGTGGGTATATAACCAACTAATGCTCATAGAAAACCAACATAACCTTTTAGTTTGACAAGCAGACAAAGAGAACTGGTACAAAAAGGGGAAAATATTGTTAATCAACTCTGGGTCTTAAAAGATAATGCAGTTCACACCATTTGCTAACTTCTTTCCCTTCCTATTTGGCCCTTATCTACCAAGTTTGCAAAATAGGCAAAACCACTTAGAAGTTCAACCAGCTTTTAAATCAGGAATAAGCTAATAATCCAAACATCCAATTACATTGAGAGATTATTTGACCAAACACAGAATATTAAAAATATTTGAGTGGTTAGTAAATCAAACCAATGGCTGTCCCTTCCCATCTTGATCGAAGTTATAGAGAATGAGCCTCTTATGTAGAACTTATCCTTCATCTGTCATGTGTCTAAACAACTCAGCCAAAACCCCATAAATGTTTCCATATTGTGCATGCATTCTGTCCACAACAACAAAGCTTTGGACTTTCTTTTCAATCTCAATCCAACTCATATCTGTTTATTTTGCCACCTCATTTCCCTCGTTCTCTTAATAGTCCTTGCTCTCTCTTTCCATCTCCCTTTAGAAGAAAATAGATAGTGAACAATAAAATATAGGGTGCTAGGTTTTTAGCTACTGCTGAAAAAAAACTGATCTGCAGCATATATTCCCATCTCTGAATCACCATGAATGCTACAAGAACCAAGCAATGCTTGCCAATTCTCAGGTAATCTATCAATAAAATGTTTTGCTTTAGTAAGAAGTCCTGCCCAACCCAACAAATCAACAACACAAGCATAGTGTTCCAATCTTGGACTCAACCCGTGATCTTCAGCCATGGATTCCAACAACTCCATGCCCCTTTCAACTAAGCCAACATGGCAGCAAGCACGGAGCAAGGACAGCAATGTAACATCAGTTGGCTGTATGCGTTCCAACCTCATCTCTTCATACATTTGTAGTGCCTTGGAGCCAGCCCACAAAGGACAAAAGATGCAATTAAGGAGTTCCATGAGACTGAGTTCCTTTGAGACATCCAACTGAAGACTATGATCAAATCCTCCAAATCCTTGCACTTGGAGTAAATGCTTATAATTCTATTCCTGACAAAAGTATAATCACTAAAGTTGTATTTGATAAGCATGAATACTTTGTTCTTCATAACCTCAATCTGTGTCTTGTTAGTTATACATAATTACTATTATAAAGTTGCCAACATTCTCCACAAACATCAGAAATGATAATCAACTGCAACCCCTTTCTGCTGTACGTGTCTCTAAATAAACAGAACTGTACAGTGCAACAAAATTGAGGTGAGAAACTCTAACAACAGAGGACAAAACCCACTGCAAACTAAAAAAAGAAAAGAGGAAAAAGATAAGGTAAGGGACCAAATTTAAAAAGAATTCACATACTCAAAATACATAAGGGTATATACAGGTAGGAACTCACTACTGTCTCAGTTGCACCCCTTCAGCAACTGTTCACTTTCTAATGCCAAGTTCCTATGCAGTGTCTCTTGTTTTGCACTAATATTTAATAGAGGACTTGGAAGTTAGAACCTGGATAGATGGCTAATGAAAAAAACAAAGGATATCAGCTTATCACAAAACCTACTAAATATAATACGCCACAGAAATTGATCAAATACTGTATCTTGCTTGTGGAAGCAAATAATAATAATAAGTTAATAGTAGCAAGATCATTTTGTCTTGGGGATCCGGGTAAAGAGGGGGGGATGAGGGGAGAGTAATCAACAAAAAGTGATAGTAGGATCAATGTGGAAGGATTATAGCTTAATTCTTACATCTTTGGCTGCTGTTATGCCTAGTTTTTCAACCACAATAGGTTGCAAGAATTGCAACAGCAAGACAAAATAAAGGATCAAGACACAAGCATTATAGCTTAATTCTTACATCTAGTGACTGAAGCTTAGAGCAAAAGCCCATTTATTTGAATCTACAATTAAGCCATTGGTCAACAATGTGTCCAACCATAATTGTGCCTCATATCCTTATAAACTTATCAGAAAAATGGCCAACTCTGGCACTTCTACCCATCCAATTTGTTGGGAAGTTAAGACAAATCTAAAGATCTATTCTTAAATATACCCAAGGAAAATATTAAAGCATTTTTTTCTTTAAGAAAAATATATTTAAAGGTATCTTTCATTATCAACGAACTTCAATTTCCAAAGAACCAATTAGAGGATAAAACTAGTTAGCTCTTGTCAATTTAATTACTATTTAATCAATGCCATTCCACATGAAGCAGTTTTCTCATATTTCATGCGGATTCATGGCAGTTTTCACAATATGGAAACAAAAAGTAGAGAAAAAGAACTAACTTGGCAACACCTATATACCGTTCACGAAGGTTGGGTGTTTGCACCCACAAAGTCACTCGCATATCAGAATTAGTGGCATTGTTACCAAATATCTGAACAACAGCAGTAACATCATAAGCAAGCTTGCAGCCTCCCATAGAATCATGTAAAACAATCTTGCAGCCTCTTCCAGACCAATTGTTCAGGCCATCCTCAAATTTGGGGTTTAGGATGATATTCTCATCTCCAGCAGCATCTCTGGCTTACACTCTTTGAGATTCAAATAGAAAGCCATATCACAAAATTAATTAATAGTAACTTCTTAAAAAACTAAATTTTGGGTTGAAAATGCTTAGGCAGATTGCATAAAAATTGAAACTAAATAGGAATAACTTGCAAACCTAGTTTAAGTAATGACGCTTCATATATACTCTTCATATCAATAGATACTTCTATAGTTCTATGTATCTCAGATTTCCTGTGACTGGAAATAAGCTGAACGAAAAAGGTCAAAAAGTATAATTACCTAACACTCACTTGGACTGGAACAGGTGATCACTTCTGATTCTATAAGAATATCAACTCCAGGAGAAGGCCCTTCGAATATAAAATAGAACCCGGTCAGGCTCTTGTCAAGTTTATTACTATTCCCTGGAAAGATGAGTTATATATCACGATTGCAGTTCTCTCTAATTGAGAAAATTACAAGAAGAAAAAATGGTTGGACATTTTAATACTTATCCTTTGCTGGCAGATTGCAGTTATTACAATCAGTCTTGAATAGCAACGCTTTGCACAACTATAAAACAGAGATGGAATGAATGACTCGCATGCACACTGGAATACAATGTTAAGTGCAGCCAAAGCTGTGTTATAGTAGCAGATAGCCATTTCATCAAACAGCTGGCGAGCAAGACCCAATGCCTCTACCAATTTGGAGTGATTGGTTGATCCAAACCATGATACAGACCTTTATAGCAATTGGGTATTTGATCTTCTAAAAAAAAGAAAAAAAAAAAAAAAACTCCATATTTGTTACAAGAACTAGCCACAAACCCGCGCGATGCACGGGAAAATTTGACATCACATTTTTTTTTTTTTTTTTTTTTTTGTGGTGAAGTTAAAAATGACAATAGTACTTGAGACTTTTTTTTTTTTTTTAATGAAAAAAAAAATGGGTAGAGGAGGCGACCTGAGTTGAACTTGAGACTTATAAGTAATAGTCACAAATCCATCTCAAAATAATGTGATTACATTGTAATATGGAGTAGTATATATTCTGTAGGTAAAGAAGTCTATATATATATATATATATATATATATATTTCCAAGGAAACATGTTGCAATTTGCTTTCAATTATTATATATGGCAAGATATTTTGTAACATGTTATAATATAGCGAAATATGCATCAAAACCCAACACAATAAAAAAAAAAAAAATAGAGAATGTATAATTTTGATTAGAACATGAAAATGAATCTTGATTATTTCATATGGAAGCTAACATTATTTTTCATTTTTTGAGAAGTTAATGAGCAATTTATACAAACTTTGTTTATTAAACCAAGCTATAAAAATTTATATTTTGATATTCACTAAACTCATATATGAAAATCAACTATTTTATAGAATCTTTTCTCCACAATTTAATGAACCTGAAAAACAGAGGAATCTAAATGTGTAGTAAATCTTACTCAATCAATAAATAACACAAAAGGGGTAGGAGAAATCAAAATTAGTATGATAGAATTGTTTATACATGCTCATAATTGTGTTTTAATACCATGGAACCAGTTCATTTTGTTGAGCTATTCACAGATTTATATATTTAATACTCTTGTTCTCTATGACTATATCTAGTTTGATCTCTTCCAGTTCCAAGTCTATAGCTTTGGCCCAAATCATAGCATATAAACCAATGATCATGCAAAATGAACCTAGCAAGATGAAGCCAAACACAATTTTTAAATTTTAACAAATCAGCCAAGAAAATAGTAAGAGAAGAAAACAAAAGAAAACTTCGAAGAAGAGCATACTTGTTTGTGGAGCACCAAGCCTAAACCTAAAATTTTTTTTTAATATATCCAATTCATATTGTGTTGCCCAATATGATAATAGTTGTTAAATACATCCTAGCAAGAAGGAAGAGAGAAAGATAATGAATGATAAACTATCACGTGTCAACAATCAATGAAATAAATTATAAATTACACCGTAAGAGTATTGCATTGTTGATTGTAGAATTGCCAATGAAATCATATATATATATATATATATATATGAGTAACTGACGGTTGACAACTAATTTGTAAACCAACTGAGAAAGAACCTCCTCATTACAGTTTAGCCTGCAACCAACTGAGGGTTGAGGACTAATTTGCATATGAGTTTTGACATCTGACATGATTTATATCTATTTATAAATAATAATAAAAACTCACAGATTGAAAAATAAAAATCTTTAAAAGTATCAATTTCTAGAAAATTTCAACATTAGAATGTAGCCTAAAACCAAGAATGCCCAATTCAAACATAAATCAGAAGGTGTGGGAATAAGCACGTCAAATAGTCCAAACAATTCTATTTCCAATATTCAAACCCAATGTCTAGGATATTTATGAGGTTATCATCAAATAGTTTATGATAGTTTATCTATGCTATAATCCCAGCATCTGTTCAAGCTTGTAATCTAACATAGGTGCGAAAATGCCAAGTAACACCAGTTGCTCTAAGAGGCCTTTTGTCAAACACCTAGCAGATATAACCAAGAAATAGAGCTTGGTTACTCTACATGTGCTGTAATAGAGGGAAGCACAATTTCTAGTAACTAAAAAATATTTAGAATAATGGAATCTACAAATTAGGAACACATTGATTCCTCCTATTTGCTATTAACCCTTCATGGTGCTGCCTCAATACACAAAAAAAGATACAAAAATTCCATTGATTTGAATGCTCAAAAAAACAAAGTGGTTTTGCTTCTGCTATACTTAAAATACTTATTTCCATGAGGAGAGAAGCCCATTGTTCACCAGATTTGGGGTATAGATTTCAACAAACACAGATAGAGTCCTTGGAAGCATGACAGCACATGAGCGGCAAAATTTGCCAAATAGTATATTTCCCAAAAAAATTTAGGCGCGTGGCATGTGTTGAAAGTTATTTAGTTAAGTAGACTGTTTTTGAAAATCAACTTTGGCAAAATTGACTTTGGGCTGGAAAATGCACACTATAGTGGCATTTTTTTTAGTGGCGTTTGTAAAAAAGCCACTATAGGTATCCTATAGTGGCGTTTTCTATAAACGCCGCTATAGGCACTAAAAAAACACCACTATAGAGTTCGTTTTTCAGCCCAAAGTCGATTTTGCCAAAGTCGATTTTCAAAAATAGTCTACTTAACTAAATAACATTCAACACATGCCACGCGCCTAAATTTTTTTGGGAAATATACTATTTGGCAAATTTTGCCTGAAAAGTGGGGTAAACTATGACCAGTCGAAATTTAGGGAAAAAAATGGTAGATGGAAGAGTTGGTATTCCCAAAGTAGGTCTTCAATTTTTTTATTATTTGAAAACATTATCACATTATGTTATATGTAAGGTTTTAACTTTTTTTTCATCAAAGCTATGTAGGAGAGGAATCTATTGGGGATGGAAGAAGAAAAGTTTTGAGGAATCTAAGGTTGTAATTGTAGATCTTGTCCAACTCTCACAGTCTCACTGTTCTGCTCTATAGTTGCTGTCCAGCAAACCTCAGTTTGGCAGGAAAATTGTGGGGAAAATAATGAAATAAGCCAATATAAGTGCATCAACCAATCATAAAAACGGATTTTCAATTCCAAATTTTCAATAAATGATAAGCTATTTCCAAGTCCAATCAAAGATAAGTTGCAAAACAACAGGGCTTTGAACATTTACATTCCAAGTTATTTCCAACGGTCAGTGGGCACGGTTGCCTAAGCCAGAAGGTACAATTTCACCACAACTAATTGGGTATTAATCCCACCTATAACCTATTTCATAAATTAAAACCTCCCTTAAGCATAAAAATAAGACACAGAAAAGAAAAATGGTAAAAGGGAAAGTATAAAAATAAAAGAACCTAGGAAAAGTCCTACTATGGCTTTGTGCCAACTTGCAAAAGAAAATGCAAAGGTATAAACACTATATTGGGCATTTTTCTTTCTGTCAGTCTGAAAATACAATGTAAAAGACAATGGCTTGGATGAAAGTTTGTGGCAAGATACAATGTTTTGTATGAAAGTTGACCCACAATTTTCTGATTTACCAAAGCACAGTCCACTAAACCCGTGAATTACAAGAACAGCGTAGAGATAGAGATAAGACTTAAAAGAGTCCATATCCGTATTCCTGGGCTTTTCTCTCTCTCTCTCTCTGTTTCCTAATTAATCAATTATATCTCTGTCAAAGACCCAAATTCTCGGACCAATAATAAAGATTCAATTTTGAATGTGTGTTTGTCTTCCTTATAATCTCAGAAACTGAGTTGTGTGTTCAAAACCGAGCAGCAAACCACTACTACCAATCCATATAAATCAAAAGAAAATATATTGGCAGTATTTCTGCAGCTTCTATCAGTATTAAACAAAAAGACAGAGCACCAATTAAAAACCACAGCAACCATAACAATCATCCACACCACAGCACGAAAGAGGCCGTAACAAAATGTAAAAAGCGAAACAAAAAACATCAAGCAAAAGAATGGAGCACAAAAAGAACTGGGATTTAGAGATACCTCAACCGAATCAGCCAGGTTCCGTCAGTATTTATATACTGTTAGGAGAGGAAGATAGGAAGGAAGGAACTCAGCGGCCGTTATTGTGAAACCGTAGAGCAGTAAGGTGGGGAGATTTTCACGATTTCAAATGGTATCAGATTCCTTCCCTTCACAGTTTCAAACTCTCTAGTTATCCTTGAAACAATGCGTAACGTAGAACAGAAAGTGGGAGAAATTCAGATGGTCTGTTTTGTACTCTCTGGTTGTCCTCACGCTATGCTTCTCACGAAAAACCCTTCAGGGTTCCACGGTTTCAAATTTTTCCTTTAAGTTGAAAAGACCTTGGGCTGGGTTTTACGGTGGAAGTAAATAGATAAAGAATGGGCCGGGATTTATTATTGAGATTTATTATAGGGCTTGGATTTACTATGTAAATTTATTATTATTCTGAAATTTGTAAAAATTATTTTAAAATTATAGGAAAAATAAAAAATGATTGGAATGACATGGTTACTGATGTGGCACAACGTGAGTGCAGCAACATTAAACGCTACGCTTCAACTTTTAGTATTATATAGATATAAACAAAAATATGTTCCCATTATCTTTTGCAAAGGTTGCTCTGTGTCTTAGTTATAAAAATGGCATTGCAAGTTGAACTTGTATTGTTGTGTATAAGCAAGAAAGTGAGCAAACAAAAAACCACAATATAGAGATTAACTCCAAAATGAGAGAGAGAGAGTCAGTGTTATTCTTTTGAGACTTTGTCGGTGTGTGAGTGTGTGAGAGTGAAGGGAATCGGACAAGGGTATTTACAGTACTTTTGGTAATCCAATAAAATAGGAGGTGGGGCCAGGCCAGCCGCGTGGACCGTGTGAGTTTCTGTTTGAAAGTTGCTAAAAAAGCTTGTCGTTGTGCTAAAAACACAAAGATTAACTATATTTCAAATTTGCCGCGTCACTGTTGGAATGCGTTTAGGTTCAAACCATGTGTCGTTTTGTTACTTCAAGACTGGGGTAGAGAGTTCTAACTTCTATGCTGTGTCCGAATTAAATTTTGTTGTATTTTAATTTTTTATAAGGTTTCAAATTTTTACCTTTTTTTTTTTTTTTTTTTTTTTTTTAAGTGTCCCAAGTTTTTCGTTAACAAGTATCCCTAACCATGTAAGCACAATCTCCCTAAACAGAGTGAATGTCTTTCTTTGTAAAAAGATATCCAACTATGTTACAAACCCATGGAGGTTTTGTGTCTATCAATAAAACTACTGTTTCCAGCAAAAGGGTCATTGACATGCTAGATTCCTCGGGTTTCATTAATACTTGCTCCTTCAATTGATTCCTGTCCAACAAAATAAATATGCAACACTTGCATTAAACAGCAACACAAACAAAAGACCAAAAAAAAAATTTTAAGTTCTCAAGAATATCCCCAAAGGTTTTGTATTAAGTGCAATTAAATACAATGTAATATGAATAATTCATGCCATATCTGAAATTACCCCTTAGATCAAGTCCATTTGGAAACAGTTCTCTTGAGGGCTTCTTTCTTGTCATCATCTCTAGCAGCATGATACCAAAACCATATGCACCAACTATGTTACAAACCCATGGAGGTTTTGTGTCTATCAATAAAACTACTGTTTCCAGCAAAAGGGTCATTGACATGCTAGATTCCTCGGGTTTCATTAATACTTGCTCCTTCAATTGATTCCTGTCCAACAAAATAAATATGCAACACTTGCATTAAACAGCAACACAAACAAAAGACCAAAAAAAAAATTTTAAGTTCTCAAGAATATCCCCAAAGGTTTTGTATTAAGTGCAATTAAATACAATGTAATATGAATAATTCATGCCATATCTGAAATTACCCCTTAGATCAAGTCCATTTGGAAACAGTTCTCTTGAGGGCTTCTTTCTTGTCATCATCTCTAGCAGCATGATACCAAAACCATATGCATCTCCTCTCCTCTAGTGGAAACTTGTTAGAGGCAATTTTTTGGACAACAAACCAGCAAAACCAAAGAAAATGCTTCATAGCTTTGAATTAGATAAACATGAGAAAACTATTGCCCTCATTAATTCGTTATTTTGAGCACTCATTATATTATCTTTTGCCTAGGAGAAAACACAACGGTAGCAGCCAAAGGATAAACCATTGGCATGAGTACCAGACTTGACTACTCCAAAACTTATCAAAACACAACACGTGGGCAAAAGCCTCTTAAACATCTTAATCAACTAAATGGGGTTATACAACCCAAATTCATTTATTTTAGAAGAGGAAAGTCAAGAATCAAGAATCATCATTAGCTTATCAAATGCGCACCTGCAGGTATATAACAAATTGATACTCATAAAAAAACTTGTATGACTACATATCCTTTTAGTTTGTTGAGCTGACAGAGAATTTGTAGAAAAATGGAGAATATAGGGTCTTAAAAGATAATACTCTATGAACCATCTACTAACTTCTTTCCCTGCCTATTTTATTATTAACGACCAAGTATACTAAGTGGGCAAAAGCATTTAGAAGTTCAACCAGCTTTAAAACCAACCAGCTAAAATCCAATCATCCAATAACATCAAGAGGTTACTAGACTGAACACAGAACATAAGAAATAATTTAGTGGTTAGTAAATCAAACCAATGGTTCTCCCTTCCCATCTTATCCAAGTTATAGAGAATGAACCTCTTATATGGAGCAGATCCTTCATCTGTCATGTGTCTAAACAACTCAGCCAAAACCCCATATAGGTTTACAGATTGTGCATGCATTCTGTTCCCAACAACAAAGTTTTGGACTTTCTTTTCAATCCGATCCAACTCATACCTGTTTCTTTTGCCACCCCCATTTCCCTCATTCTCTTAATAGTTCTTGTTCTCTCTTTCATTTCCCTTCAAAATAATACTTTTTGGCCAATAAAACATATGGCACTGGACTTCCAGGTGCTACAGAAAACAACTAATCTGCAGCATATTTTTCCATCTCTGAATCACCATGAATGCTACAACCACCAAGCAATGCTTGCCAAATTCTCAGGTAATCCCTTCATAAAATATTTTGACTCATTAAGCAGTCCTACCCGACCCAATAAGTCAACAACACAAGCATAATGTTCTGATCTTGGACTTAGCCCCTAATCTTTCTCCATGGATTCCAACAACTCCATAGTCCATATCCCTTTCAAATAAGCCCAACGTGGCTGCAAGCACGGAGCAAGGACAGAAATGTAACATCTGGTGGCTGTATACCTTCCAAACTCATCTCTTCATCCTTGCATGAGACAGAGTTCCTTTAAAAGACACCCTACTGAAGTCTTTGATCAAATCCTCCAAAACCCCATTACTTGGAGTACATGTTTATAAGTCCCTTGCTAACAAAATTTATCACTGAAGTTCTTTTTGATAACTAAAGCATGAATACTTCATTCTCCGCAACCTCAATTTCTACCTTGCTAGGCACACATAATTACAATTATAAAGGTGCCAACATTCTCTACAAACATCAGGAATAATAATTACAATAGTACAATGCAACAAAAAGAGGTGATAAACTCTTATGACAAGTGAGAAAATCCTGTAGCAAACTAGGATCATAAATGAGAAAAAAGACAAGGTCAGAACATGAAAAGGAAATACTGCATTGTTATTTGAAGAATTTCACACACATTTTTCCTTCCTATAAACATTATCTGTGCATGTAGAAATTGCACTGCACATTGATATCTCTATATTTCACAAGAACTATTACATTTAAGGGTGGTCTTTAGTTTCTCAATGAAAGAAATAGGGTGTGGGTGACAGACAAATGTGTAAGTACGTCCAAACAGTTGGCCATTATATGTATTACTTGCGATTTGGGTATTTCCCAAGAATACATTTGGGATGAGCAGGATAACTACAATCTTCACAATAGTAAAACCAATGTTTTGAGTCTCGTTCTTTTTCACAATATCACAGTAATATTCACCAGAGTCATCTTCGGCAATATAACAAAGAGTAATGGGATGCTCATGTTGTTCATACCTTGTAAAAAGTGGTAGTGAGGCACATTTAAAGTCTAATGCAAATTCACAAGTGGTACAATGGAATACTTGGTATCTTAGATTATCACAACAACTGCATTTTTGAGTTTGTGACGTGATGGAGAGAATAAGTTGGTGCTCATGACCTTCGTGGGTAAGGATGTCTGAGATCAAACTACATTGAACATCGAAATGAAAAGGGCATTTTTCACAAGTGTACGCAAAGCCATTGAAATACTGATAACAAGCATCACACCCAAAATTCTAGTTTGGTTTTTTAAGGAGGGTGAGTGGGTGTTGATGAAGTGGGTGTTTCTTTTTTTTTGGGGTAAATTAGCACAAGAATCATGAAGAAAGAAGCTGCACTCTATACTACTATAAAATGGAGGGACAATGGCTCTTACACACCCATCACATTTCTGGTTATTTAGAACCTCATTAGTAAGCTTTAAGTCATGCTCATGACTGAAATGTTTGATTTCTGTGGCTATTTGAGTTTTGTCCTCCCCCACATTGAATTTTTTGACTTTGTAAGGTGCAGAGTCAATGGGCTAGCAAATTAACTACCACAGGACAGGAGGCAGGTAGGTGTACAAAATATAATTAACAACTTGTGAAGTGCCCAACCAATGCATCAGCACGCTGGTTTACTTCATGGAAGACATGGTTGATTGTTTGTGTGGAAGTTGCTCAAGAAGGTGCCTCCAATCAGAAAGCATAAGTTCCAACATAAGATTAGTGGCATGGCTGTTGGTGAGTAAGTTGACAATGCATTTTCTCTTACCCGTTTGCAATATATAGGTACGGACCACAAAGCTAATGCATAAGGATGAAGTAGTGTAGTGGTCCAACTCTTGAGTTTCATTGAGATCAATTTTTTTTTTTTTTTTTAAGGGGGGCTGTGAATGTGATGCTTAATTTATTTATTTTTTTCCTTACAATAAGTGGGAGTAGAGATATTCGAAACCAAAGTCTCCTTATAGGCTTGTAATGATAATCAAACAATATCAAGAAAAAGGCATGAACAAATACTTAGCCCAAATCAAGAAATATGCACATTTCCAATTAGCTTTTTGAGAAACACTTTTGACTTAGGCATTATAAAGTCTCCCACCAACAAATTGCTAATGGCTCATTTAGTTGTTTTTTTTTTTTCTTTCTTACAATAAGTGGGAGTAGAGATATTTAAAACCAAAGTCTCCTTATGATGAGAACCAAACACTATCACTGAATCGTAAGACTCTCAACTTTTTTTTTAGGTATGTTCTTTTGTAATCTATAGTGATACTATAAACTATAAAGTTTCACACAATTTCAAATATTGATACCTCATCTACCATTAAATAAAAATGCTAGGACGAATAAAAAAAAAATACAATATGTTTCACCCAGTTGATATTGTATCAATCAATAAATCTGTAACACCCCATAATTTTGACACCAATTTAATTATTATACATAAATTATAAGGAGGCCCACAATTAAATGGATTAAATTGAATTGGGCCTAAGATATTAAAAATAAGATAAATATTATGGAATATGAAGCCCATGTGAAGTGGCATAAGTAAATATATGGGCCTTGATAAGCTTTACAAATAAAAAATAAAATAAAACCCTAGCCTCCTTCCTCTTTAGTCACACAGGTATTTTACTGATGGAGGCTATCTTTTTGCATGAGCCGACTATTGAACTTTGCCTTTCTTCACTGTGGCGTTGAGTTGGAGTCTTCAGGTATGATTTTTCTCATGCTCAAGATTTAAGAAGTTTGAATGGTAGCAATTGATACGAACCTAGACTATCTTTATACTAATAGAAAAGGGCTCCTACAATTATATTATTATATTAGATAAAGATTTGACCAATATGTCAGGAAGGAACACAGACTTTGAAATTGAGCCAAATAGAGTAATAGGTTTGGACTTGGTCACCATGTTAAAGTGAAAAGAGTGCTTATGGTTATTGCATTCACACTAAGCCTCAATTGTTGATCGGTTATTATGCATTCACACTAGTTCAACCGTGTACTAGATTTTGGGTCTTTGGGTTGATGATAACAATATTATAATAGCAATTGTGGATATAGCCGCAGTGGAATATTAGTTTTGAGTCCAACAATTGAAGCTGAAAAACTATGAATACATTCTGACCAATTGTCATGCAATTGCCATGCTACTTCACGTATTGCCATTCTATTCCCTACGAAGTATGGTCCAAGCTTTGATTGATTATGTGGCTTTTACTTTTGTTTAATATATATATATTAGGTTGTTCAGATAGGCTATATATATCACGTGGCTTCCCATTAGAGTCAATAGCGATCCAGCGGCATCAAATGAGAATGCTAAGCAACTAGATTGATAAATTAAGGCTATACGTGACTTCCAATATTAATTTGGATAGATGTAATGTTAGAGTGAATTGGATAGTTAAATAAATAAATGGAGGATTTTGGATATATCAATATTGTCTAGGATAAAACTGTTTAAGTGTGAAAATAGATTTTTAAGTGGGAAATTGTGTATTGATGAACCTATTCTTGGTGTTGTTAGGTTCTAATTCTATTGAGTTGTTGTGATTCAAGGGAGATTGATTTCTTTTATTATTGCAACTAAGAGGTAAGTGGTGTTTACTAATTTTGGGGGTTTTCCCAAAGCAGTGTTAATTATTAAACTATTTTATATCAAAGAAACATGTTGATATTTTATATATGAATTGATATTTTATAAATGTTTGATGTGCACATTGGCTATTCGTTTTATGAAAAACTTGTGGGACAACCTGAATTTATTTAAACTTATATGCGTGAATATATTTTTATATTTTCGAGAATTATGAATGGACTATTTTGTGAGCATCTTGAATGGATTATTTTTGTGAGCATATTGAAATGTGTTTTGGAAACCTATGGCAAGTCGTGAATAGAAGCTCAGTATGGTATCTAGTCCTTAGCAAGGGACAATCATACTGCAGCTAGTCCTTAGCAAGGGACGGTCCCAGAAAAGGGGACAGTGCACATTTGATAGCTCCTTAGCAAGGGAGTATATTATTGAGGATCCAAAAAGAAAGCTCCTTAGCAAGGGAGTGCACCTTTAGGTTCCAAAGGAACTATCCTTAAGAAAGGGGATGAAAAGGAGGTTCCAGTCCCAAAAAGGGGGACAGCACAACCCTGTCAACGGGGCGTAAACGTTGACCACGAGAAAAGCCTAGGAAATTGTTTATGTGATGATATTGATATGTATATATATATATATATATATATATTATGATGGCTCACAATATAAAGATATTTGTTTTTATATATATGAAGTATTTGATGATAAATATTGATGAGTTACAAGTTATGCAATTGTTGTAAGTACTACTTATTTGAAAGGTTTGTTCCCACACCCCAATGTTAGTGAATTCCACTTATTGAGTTATCTCACCCCCCTTTTATTTCCCATTACAGATACATTAGAGGAATTATTGGAGTAAAGATTCTTGGGAGACAGCAGTTACAAACTATTTTGTGAAATTGAGGATTTTAATGTTATTTTTATGGCATTAAATATTGTATTGGAGAATTATTTTGAGGATGTTTTGTCTTTGGTGAATTAGAGCTCTGACATTTATGAAGAGATTTAAGATTACTGGTTTCTTTTATTTAATATTTTTATGGATTATTCAAATTAAATAGACTTTTGTTGCTACTGATTTTGGGGCGTTACAAAATCTCCATGTCCACAACTCTGATATAAAACCAAGAGAAGAGGATCACTCATTTTCTAACTGGTCCTTTTAAGAAGGAGCGGTTTTCTTAATACAATATTTAGTAGGAATGCTTCCACCATATGATGGTCAAAATTGCTTCTCAACAACCATGATCCACGTTTTGCAGTCTAATATATAGAGACAAAAATGTCAATTTTATTTCATTTTTATCTGCTATAAGCCACAGGATATGCTAACATTTGTTTTCTAGAACAAATATATTAATAACACAATTGGAAAGTACTGGAACACTTAAAAATTAATTCAGGGAATAGAAACCCAAGCATGGTTTTTTGAACACAAGTACCAAGCTAAGTCACAGAAGATGTTTTTTACCCTGAAATTTTTGAAGTGCCATGTAACAATGACACTTTCTAATTAAGCCTTGAACTTATCAAACAGGATTTGAAGTAGTCTCTTCACCTAGCAAGGTTTTAAAGATTATCCAAGAGTACATTCAATTAGACTAGATAACTCAACCATCAACCAGCCAAGTTATTAGAGGATAGTACACTCGGTACAATTCACAATTGTGCTGAGGTTGTGGCTGAGACTCCTAATGGAAAGGATAAAGAAGATGTAAATTTACTTGGATCGTCAATGGTGTGTGAAGATGCGACTTTCTCTAGTTCATCAATGGCTAGGTTTTCTGCAAGGAGGATGGACAGTGCAGCACATGCACTAGGTGAGGAGTGTAGGGATGAGTTGTCGGCAAGTAAAGTTGTTAGGAATGCTTTTTTCTAGAGGAGCAGAGTAGGCTGGCAATTGGGGGAGAGGAGAAATTTTGGTCCTAAAGCCTTTACTTTCTTTTTTAACTTTTGGGAAGAAAATCAGAATTCTTAGATTGGATTAAGAAAGTTTGGAGCCTTGGAGTATGGATGTTTATGGGGTCCTATGTTTAGATTGTATTAAGCCAAAGGCTGTGAAGCAGGCATTGAGGAGTAAAAATATAGATATATATGGAATTTGGCTAAAAAGTGGAGTATGCTAAATTGAAATTATATATTGTGCAGAAGTGTATGTTGCAGTCTCCCAAGGAATAGGATCCTCAACAAGTAAAACAATTAGCTGGGGGGGTACTATCAGAATCTGTTATCCACAAACATCCGACTTGAAAACCAGAGTTGTTGATTGAAGAACTGTCAAAATTCAACCTTGATTGTTACACATAACAGGGTTATAAAATGAATCCTTGAGCTGCACTATTATTTCAACTTTAATAAGCTTTCGCATCTTTGGAGCTCACTAACCAGTTATGAAGTGGAGAACTAAAAGATTACACAAATTCATGCTATCATCATTTGCAACAATAAAAGAAATGCTGAGAAAGTTAAGTAACAAACAATTATTAAAGGTCATAAGGAAATTTCACCATTACAGAATTGTTCACAACTTTTTCCCCCATCTCAAGTTAAAGAAAATAGTCGCTTTCACATTCTTGTCATAAAAATTGTATGCAATGCAAATGAATAATAGTACATGATTTTACTTCCATTATAAGTGACTGACATGCAGTAGAATATTCATAAATCAAACTCATTTCAGATGCATACACCATATTAAAGGAAATGGCCTGAACTTATGAATATTTTCATAATTTGAATTATATTGAAACTCTTACAAAGTTACTCAAGTTAACAGATGGGTGAATGAGCTATTTCTATCTGGATGGGGACATTATGTCTCCAATGTTCCAGTGGGTCCACTACCAAACTCAAAAGATGCACACTTTTTTTCTAAAATGAATCACATTGGGGAAAAAAATTAAAGCAAGTCATAGAGTTGATCTATTCAGATGAAAACCAGAGTTTCCGTTTTTGGTGATTTGACAATCTGCTTTTCTCGATTCTTTTCTCCATACTTACAATGCAACAAAGTTTACAATTTTGGTATATTGGGTATTAAGCAAAATAGTAAACACCTTTTAGAAGAAAAGTCCAGCTTTACATTTTTACTTACAATTACTTCTAATAAATTTAATATTCCTTCAAAGAATTTTTAATTTAGGTATAACTTATAATTATGGTTGCAACAAAATAATAAGCAAATTTACCAGAAAAATAAAGTTGGAATTTTAAAGTTATGAGCCTTACCTGCTTGTATATTATGTAATTGATGCAATTAAAGACGATGTTTCTAAGACCTTCTGTCAAACTGGTACTAGTAGGATACACCCCAAAAATGACCCAAAATGGTCACATCATTGGCAACTCGCCAATGCCCAACAACCAAACACATATGTGCGCCAACAACTAGCTAATGTTGTTCATTACATCCAAACACACCATCTGAAGAAAATCAGCCACAATCAAACTCATCCAGTTAATTAAGAGCTGCAGTGTGTAACCTCATCCAATTCTAACATGGATAAAACTTAACTAATGCAATTTTCCCAACTCATGACGAAAAAATCCTCAAACATCATAAGTATTCAAAACGGACATCCGATTAACAAGACCCCTTTATTAGTACCATATCAGACTGTTCATGATGAGAATCACCAAACAACATACAAGGTACCAGAAAACTCCCATGTAACATGAAATCACATAAAAAATACATATATATCTTGGGGAGAAATGCCAGTGCCATCAAAAATTTCTTGATGCTAATATATTGTTCATACAATGGAAGGGTTCAATTTACAAGTGCAGCTACTAAAACCAACTAATCTCTTCTATGCAGCAACAGCAAACTGCTCCAAATCAAACAATTACTTGGAACAGTACTTAATCAAACTATGAACTTTATCAGTAAAACATGAGAAAGATACATCAAAAGGGAAGCTTGTGTGTGTGTGTGTGTGTGTGTGTGTAGGATCTTTTTAAAAAGTAAAATATAAGTCCAGATAAGGAAACACTATTCAAAGAATCATGTGTAATACAAAACATTAATATACAGAAGAATAATAGGGAAGTTTAGAGTGCTGGAATGAATGACTTTATATAGCTTAAATGCTGCATTTTTCTTACTACTAGAGCTGTTAGACTACATGTGTTTGCAAAAAGATATGATCAATCAGTAAAATTCTAGATTTGATGATACATTGTAGGAAATTTAAACTCAGTTCTCAAAAAGATTCTGAGATCTCAGTTTATTTTCTTAATAAAGTTAGTGTGGTAAGTAAGATCAAGAATAAAATGCAAATATGACTTGTTTTAATGAAAACAGAAATACTCATTAACAGTCTCAACTTAATGTTATAAAAGGTGGACAAGACCCATTTTTTATGGTTGTAATAAAACATTAGATTCAAAAAAAAAAAAAAAATACCCTAAAGAAAAATATAAATACAAAAATTAAAATTGCTTTCTCCATTTCAACTCACATTTATCAAGGATGTAGAAATTACACTGGACACATTGTAAGATAAACTCTTTGCAAGGATCACCACAAGTGTGACAATAAGGGTGGTCTTTAGTTTCCTTAATGAAAGTAAGTGGATGTGAGTGACAGTCAAATGTGTAAGTATCTCCAAACCAAATATTTATGTATTTCTAAATAATACAATTGGGATGAGCACGATGACTGCAGATTTCACAGTAATAGAACCAATGCTTTGAGTCTCGCTCTTCTTCACAAATGTCACAGTAATATTCATTAGAATCATTTTCAACGGTATAATAGAGAGTGAAGGGATGTTCATGTTGTTTGTACCTTGTGGTATATGGTAGTGTAGCACATTTGAAATCTAGAGCAAATTCACAAATGGTATAACGAAATATTGAGGACGTTTCAGAATTACAACTAGTACAATTTTGTTCATATTCTGTAATGGAGAGGATAAGTTGGCTTCTGACCAATGTGAGGAATTACAAGGGCAAGCAAACGCTCCAATGATGACACTTTCCCAAACTAAGTAGCAGTCTTTGTACTTTCCAGCAGTACATCAACAGATACTTTCAAGCATAGTATATGTGAATTTATCATGGAAGGGCCAAAATAGTATACAAGAACGATCTCTAGAAACAAGACTACTGGACAAGTTAAACCAATCATGATAAGATTATTGATACTCGCAACATATATATCATTCCAGCAAAGAGAAGCAAAACAGTGCAGAGAGAACAATAACATAGAAAAATAAGAACATAACCGAATTTGTATTCTCACATTCCTTAATTTCAATTTCAATGGTCCTAATATACAATAATACAACATAATGTCCAGAAACCTAAAATGGCATAACAATTAAATCTCCATTTTAACCACCATCTCCACTAATATTAAATTTTAAAAAGAACTTATGCTTCAAATTAAGTTCATTCAAACAACAGAATCAAAGTTTAGTTTAAGTCTATCTTTGCACCAGTGAGTAAGAAGGGAAAAAGCATTCACTATAAAATCGAAACCTTTATAACACCAATCGAACCTTTCAGTCCCTATTTCTTCTTCTTTAGCCCTCATATCTTTCTTTCTTAGCCATAGAAATGCATGTTAAGTTGATAGAAGAAGAAATCACATTCTAAGATCAATAGCTAATTTGTTTATGTGAAGTAGAAACGATCAAAAACTCATTCTCACTTAACCCAAAAAAAAATCAATCAAGCAACTGAAAGTTTATAAATATCCTTTGTTAGCAAAAATAAGAAAAAACAAATGGTTATCTTGATTCAATAGAGTACAATCTTAAGTGCGACCAAAGCTATATGAAAGAAGACAGCCATTTCATCAAACTGGTAGATCCAAACCACGATACTGACCATCGTAGCAATTGATTATTTGATCTTCTAAAGGGGGAGAGAGGGGAGGGGAGGGGGGGGATTCCATATTTATTAAAAAAATATGACCTTATTATATTTTGTAATGACTGCTCTATGCCTAAGTTATAACGACGACATTAAAAGTTGAACTTGTATTGGTTGTGTATAAGCTAGAAAATGAACAAACAATAACTAAATAACACAATATAGAGATTTAACTCCAAAAGTGAAAACCCCCAAAAATTAATAAATAAATAAATAAAAGAAAAATAAGATTTCCTAAAGAACATAGGAGGGTAAGAATGAAGATGCCTGAGAATAAGATGTTGAAAACGTTGCTTCTCTAAATTTCCAACCATTATATTCAAATACTGTTAATGAACCCCACTGGAGAATGGAAGACTATCTGCATTTGCACATTAGAGGAAAAAAGAAGAGTGTAGCTCAAATAGAGGAAAATTTTATTCGAATATGACCAAAAGTGAATTACAATAAGGAGGTAGAATGAATTCAAACTTTTTACAAATGCATCACTCAAAAACCACCCCTTAAAGCTTGGTAACTTAGGTATGAGCAAATGAAAGTGTGTGGATTAATCATATACAATAGTTGGAGTTCCAATGAATGCCAATTGGTTCCTTAACCTCTCCTCATCTCTCAAAGACTATGAATAATGGCACAAAAATAAATAAAGGCTCAAAAGATACAGCACCATCCCAAGCTAGAAAAAAGCATTTATGTCATAAAATTTCACTTATGACTGAAAGTCAAATCAAACTAACACTAAATTCAAAATTAGAATTGCCATGGATGATGATAAGTTTGCGTCTACTTATGTCTAGAGTAGTGACCTACAAGATGACATGGCATAGGAAGCCATTACATGAAGAAGTTCAAGTAAATACAAACAATTAGGAAGAAAACAAAAGGGAGGAAGAAAGGGTAGCATCTTATAGCATGTGTGCTGGATTATGATATAGTCTAAATCATTACAAAAGAAGCTAACATGAAAGGCTCTTCAACTCCTCAATTACAGACCTTGAACAACACAGGAAAAATTTTAGCATTTTTTGAAGGAAATGTGATATCTGTTTTAATTTGAAGTGAAGGTTTAAAGGCTAGGTGAGAAAAACAAGTGACAAAAAAGTGTGCAAATAGCATTCTTGTGCTAACAACTATAGTATAAAATTTTGAAAGTGGGTCAAAATAGCATAAAATTTCAAGTATTATATGTGTCAAACAACTGTAGTATCATTTTCAAAAATGCTTAATAATAACGAAAATATATATACCCATTTCATTCAATTTTAAAATTTTCCTAATATTAAGCCAATCAATACTAATAAGCTCAAGAACTTCATCTTTGACATCCAACAAACCATTTAAAACAAAAAGGAACATACCTCTAAATCTAATCAAGCTCACACTTTCATTTTCATAATGAATCTCCATTTTCAGGCATTCTTTGTTAGTCTTGAGTCTTGACAAACTTGAGTTGAGCCTCCATTCTTAACCTCTCTATTATTCATGACCTCAAGCTGAGTCTTCGTTTTTGGGCTGTCTATATTATTTACAAATCCCTTGATTGATTTCATTCCATTCCGTTTACTCTGCAATTCTATATTTCTTGCAGGTTCTGCCCCCACAAGATTGATTTCAACACCATGGGTATTCCACAAGGCTATGGCCAAGGAAGCCATTAGATCCTACTAACAACAAAATCTTTGGAAGTGTGTGGGCAAAAGATGACCAATGAAAATGTTAGGGTGGATTTTCTGAATGAAGCTGGGAACTCATTTGAGCGGAATGCAGAAGCCTATGTGCTAAAGAAGAAGTTCTAAGTAACAAGAACCTAACCTAAGTTTAAATTTGAGGGGAGAAAATAGTACCTTGAAAGTGGTATCTGGCAAGTTTGAAAAGGATTGCTGCCAATTATAACTGTCAATGAAGGACTTTTGAAAATTGAATATTAATCATTTAACCATAATAAGAGGGATATAGAGTAGCTGAAGAGATGCCAAGTACTGTCTCATGGTGGTAAAATAATGTTGGCTATGTATATCGCACAATTATCAGGAGATTGAAACAAATAACATAAGAATCGGGTAGTGGAAAAAGAGGACACAATTAGATGATCATAATATGTCCACAAAGCATTGTTTAAAAATAATAATAATAACACAACTAGTCAATAGTAGAATGCATAAAAATTTATTCAGGGAAAAGAAACAAAAGCATGCTTTTTTGAGCAAAAGCATAAAAATGGAAAAGAGAGGAAAAACAATTATACATAACAAATAAGAAATAGCTGCAGTTTGCCTTTTAGTTCCAATATATGTTTATCATCCCTGAACTCAATGTTTCACACTTAGTGCCTTCCATTGCTACAAAAAAGTAACATAAAACATTAAAAACTGAAAAATCATATTATCTACAAGTTTCTTGTTTCTAACATATGTGAACAAGGCAGGGAACAACCAAGCGCAGACAACCATGAGTTGATTCGATGTATTTATGTCCCATCTGAACCATGATGACATGAAAGAGAATTAAAAAGAATTACTACACCATCATTTAACGAACTTCATGCACCAAAAATTATTTGGAAAGTCTAGAATAAAAAAAAAATTTAATGCCACATTTTTCCTTTCTATACACAATAATAGTGTCTATTGAAATTACATTGGGCACATTGATAGATCAACTCTTCACAAGGATAACCACAACGCTCACATTCAGGGTGTTCTTTAGCTTCCTCAATGAAAATAAGGGGGTGTGGGTGACACTCAAATGTGTAAGCAACTCCAAACATGCAATTTGGGTATTTCCCTAAAATACAATTAGGATGAGCAGGATAACTGCAATCTGCACAGTAGTAGAACCAATGCTTTGAATTTCTTTCTTCTTCACAGATATCACAGTAATATTCATTGGAATCATCTTCAGCAGTATAATAGAGAGCGAAGGGATGATCATGTTGTCCGTATCTTGTGGTATGTGGTAATGTAGCGCATTTGAAGTCCAAAGCAAACTCACAAGTGGTACAACGAAATATTGGGTAAAATTTGAATTCACAACAACTGCAATTCTGTCTAGATGCAATGCTAGAGAGAATAAGTCGATGCTCATGACCAGGGTGGGTAAGAATGTCTGAGATCAAACCACATTGAACATCGAGACTAAATCGGCATGTCTCACAACTATAGTTGAAGCCATTGCATCTACACCAACACGCATGACACCAAAATATCTTACTTGGATCAGGTGATGTTGGGAGGAGGGTGAGTGGGTGTCGATGAAGTGGGTGTTTCTTTTTTCGGGGTAATTTAGCACAAGATTCATGAAGAAAGAAGCTACAATTTACACAACTATAAAACGGAGGGAGAATGGCTCTTACGCACGCATAACATTTTTGGTTATTTAGAACCTCATCATCAGTAAGCTTTAAGACATGCTCATGACTGAAGTGTTCGATTTCTGCAGCTACTTGAGTTCCGTCCTCCCTCATATTAAATTTGTTGACTTTGTAAGTTACTGAGTCAATCGATTCATTGAGCTGTGGAACTTCATCCTCATCTTTAAATTCCAGCAAATTTATGTCCTCCTTGTTTTCACTGAGAAGGGCACAATTGAGGTGGGCAACGAAATCGCATATGGAGCAATAGTAAAGCCCATAGCGTGTGTCCAGTTTTTGAACACAGAGTTGGCAAAATCGGGGGTCGGGTTGATGGAATTCAAGAGAAGAATGGGTGAGATGGAGGAGGTGCTTGTGACGCACAACTTTGACTCTGCGTGGGAAAGAAGCACATCTTCCATGAACCCAAAAACTGCATAGATGGCACAGATAGGGCGTACCTTTGCCTTCTTTGCCGCAAAGGTCGCAAGTGAATGTGAACGACTTCAAAAAGGGGGTCAATGGGTGTTCGTGGAATTCAGGTTCCTCCATGACGGTGGGGGCTAAAGAAGCGCATTTGATGTGAAGGTTGAAGTCGCAGCGGAAACAGCGATAAGTGTATTGGTTGCGAGATTCATTGCAGAGTAGGCAATTGCTAAATTGAATGTGTTTGCCATAATCTATCTGATAGGGAGAGAGAATAAGAGGATGGATTGGGTGCAAGGGATGGTGCAACCCAAGGGGTACTTCCGCACATGATTTATGATGTCTGTATGGCAACCATCCCCCTACAGATCTGCATTTTGTACAATAGTAGCTAGGACCATAAACTGATTCTTGGCACCCACAACAAGGAGCTCCACCTCTGTAGTCTTGTTCGAAGAGCAAGGGATGCTTTGAATCGCAAAAATGTAGAAGCTGCTGCTGCTGCTGCTGCTCCATCTTCTTCTTTCTATCATATGCAAAGTAACAGTGACAGTCACGGACAACATCAAATTTGTTTAGAGAGAGAAATTAAAAAAAAAAACGGAGAGAAAGAGAGAGTGCGTGAGAGTGAGAGAGAATTGGTGGGTTTTAGACTAGAGTTGAATATATCTACAGCGGCAAAGCCATTTAGTTTTTTTTATTATGGGTAAATAAATTTTAGAATTGTAAAAAGTAAAAGTAAATAAATAAAAGAGGGATTTGGAAATTGGAAGAAGGTGTGGTTTTAATTTAATTAACAAATACTCATTCAAACCCACGCCTGTTCTGTTTACTTTCTTTGTTTTATTTAACATTTATGGATGAATTTGGGCGTGACTGAGCAGCAGCTTAAGTAACGGAGTTAATGAATATTAGATGCGAATGTTTTAACTTTAAAGGGCTTGCTTGCTTGCTTGCTTGCTTGTGGTGTGATGAGAATTGCTGCTTTTTTCTTTGAGTTGAATATATTATATAGCAGCAATTTTGTTTTTACCTTTTATGGCTCTGTATGAATTAGAATTAGAAATAGAATGTAAAAAGTAAAAAAATAAATATATAAATAGAGGGATTTGGGCGTGACTCAGCACAGCAGGTTCGTTAGAGTTTGATCATGAATGTTATTTAAATTAAAGGCCTTGGGCTTGGGTCAGTTGGGTGTGGCCCATGGGTATTTATTTGTGGGGTTTTTATTATTTAACAAATATTCATTCAAACACCCTATTCTGTTTTCTTTGTTTCTTTTGCTTTCTTGGTTCATACGGTTTGGGAGCCTAGAGCGGAGGAGGAGGGTGCACTGAATTTGGGTCTAACTCATTACGTGTTTCTTTCATTTTAGTGTGTAATAAATGAGTAACTAAAGAAGTCGGAGTTGGATTCAATGTTTAATGGCCTTTTAATTTAACAAAGATTTAAACCCTCCTGTTTTCTTTGTTTTTTTTTGGCTTCATACGGTTATAGAATACGGTTATGGAATTAGGTGTGAATGTTTAAAGGTTTTGGGTGTGGCCCGTGGGTCTTTTGATCCGGTGGGTATTTTCAATTTTTTAATGTGAAGACTAAAAGGCATAAAAACTATTATATATATTGGAATTCTTTTAATTAATTTTCATTAAAAATTAAAGTGATTTATTTTTAGGGAAAGAATAAAGTATTGTATAGATGGAAATTATTTTACTTAATTTCATTAAAAAATAAACATGATTATTTAAAAAAAAATGGAATGCATTTAAAAAGTTGGGAATAAATAGTAAGATTGCTTGCATAGCAAAAATTTAAACTATGTTTTTAATTGATCCTACATTCTTATTAATAAAAAATTATAATTTTTTTTTTCTTTTGTTAATGTTTGAGAATGAATATAAATTATCTTACTATTAATATGGGATAAAATGAACATTTGATAAGGATATGTTCAAGTTTGACTTTTGGATAACTTTTTTCGAAGTTTTGTTTATTTTTCTTTTTTCTTTATTTGAATAATTAACTTCTATAGAAGTTATATCTCTCAATTCCATTCTTTCATAATATTTTTCTTTTTTCTTTATTTGAATAATTAACTTCTATAGAAGTTATATCCCTCAATTCCATTCTTCCATCATAATAGTTTGTAATCCCATTATTGGACTAAATTTCTTTCCTCCAACTATCATGCTAATTAAATTTTAAGGTGATTTATTATTCTTTCAGAAAATTAGGGTGATTAGACATTAAAAACTCACTAATTTATGAAGAGTGATTATATATATTTTTTGTATACTTAAATATAGTAAATGAAAAACTTTATAAATTTAACAATAAATAGCATCTAATTATTTTGGAATTTTGTGTGCAATTAACCTATAATAGATATTAAATAAAAATGTGATTCAAGAAAAGGTTGATTTATGAAAAATAATTAAGTGATATACCATTTATCCAAATTGCATTAAGTGTAACATTAACCAAACCACCTAGCAATAATATATCTCACAAAAATATAGTGTCAAGTACAATAAAATCTTATTGCATTTAACATCTACATGACAAATTTTAAGTAAGCAAAGTAACATATTGTTTATAAACACCAATAGAAAAACACACATACATGTGAACAAATTTATAAAGACAACTATCAATACTTACATCAAGAAGAATCCAATTTTGGCTTCAAAACACACTTAGGGAAGCTTCCAAATTATGCTCAATTTCAATTTTTTTAAAAGGCTAACTTCATATCAAACCCCTCTATAACATCTACTATATATAGGATTATCATGACATTGTGCCAAAGAAGATATACTTTGTCCAACTCAAAAGATTTTCATGCCATTGTGTCAAAGAATAAATACTTTCTCCAAAAGAAAGAAAGAAAGAAAGAATAAAGGGAGCAAGTAGACAACTAGGCAAGGCATATGCTTGCTTGCCAACTTAGACTTAAAAACTTCATGGTAACATTTCCCACTTCTTTGCATAGAATCTACACAATCATGTTTACAAACAGAACAAGAAATTGACGTTCATATTGAAGTTCAAGTTTCATTTTACACAAAAAACAAGTTGATATCAAGTAAAGAGTGCAGCTAAGCTTGCTTTCGTGTTTTCTGGTTTTAATTCTTCATGCACATGTTCACTTCACCTAGGTAAGCCAATGCAACTCAAAAGATCAAATTCAATTTTACAAACAGTAAACACTACCCTTTAACAAAATCTCCAGCTGAAAGTCAATCCAGGCAGGGAAGCTTAGTTCAAATCCAATCCAATTCAATATGAGAAATGCAACGAGGTAGCAATCCCCTAATCAAGACATACTCTTGATAGAATAATGACATAAAATACTGAGAAAACACACACACAAACAAACACAAGCAAATGATAAAAAGGTTCATTTCTACAAGTTATTTACAGATGGTGACACGGACTCAACACTTAAACACTGTATTTGATAAATTTGATGGAATTCCACTTAAGAAGAACTAGTTAACATTGGCAGAAAATTTGAAGTTTATCTCAATTTGTTTAACTTCGTTTATTCCTCATATCATTGGTGAAACTAAGTAACAAATGTTTCTCAAAGCAAAACAGCACAAATAAGCAAGTAAAAGTTGGAATTATATTCCAGCATTCCCGGAATTTGTGGATAACATCTCCTCTGTAAAACTTGACCTCGATAGAGTTTATACTTCCACATGGTTGCAAACAGCATTAAAAGCATATGTTTACCCAGCTCAACGAACAGTATGCCTACCATGGTAATTCCAGCCATGAAGCATAGCTCAAGGTTTGACACCCGGAGGGACCTTAAAAGTGATCTTAAAGGGCATTACCTCGCTGGGCACCAGTGAGAAATAGTTGTTAGAGTAATGAACAGGAAGAACTCTCGTGTCCTCTCCTTCCTTGTGGTCTGTCTTCAAAGCATGAACAGAAAAATGAAAGAAGAAAGCAACTCCTATATTAACCCCATTTACTTTGGTAACCTTCAAACTATCATTTTCATTTGTGAAACATTTGCAAATCTTCTAGAACAAACCAACCTCATGTTTTTCGTCTGTCCCACTAGTTGCAGGTTCTCCTGAGGCCATATCAAAATCACCATTTCCTCGCCTAACCGTGAAATTGTTCATATAGGTTAAATTTCTAGTCAATTTTCTTGGCCACATTTTCAACATGCATTTCAATTTCAAAATTAGACCCTTTGATGAAAACCTTAGATGTAATCTTGAGGGGGTATTTTTTTCCTTCTGTATGGCTCCAGAAGCTTGTAATCTCCACCAGACCGATGCAACCAGTAAAAGTTCCAAGAAATAATGCCATAGTCTGACGTGTGGTGGAGTTTGAGGAGAATGAAGAAGACCGGCTTTGGGTTTTTGGATTTTGGGTACTTCATCGCAACTATGGGTACTGTTGTTTTGGCTGGAGCAGTGAAATTTTCAAAAACTTTGTAGTACAGACATGTAGCTTCTAGATCCCAGACCGAGGCTTCAATAGCTATGTTGGATAGTTCCTCAGACATAGTATTGACAACCTGCTTATGGCAAGATCGGAAAACAATTGCAAAGATACATACAATTGCAAACATGCATTATTTCATATGCGTTCTCTTCTGAAATAAATATTTTTTTAAGAAACACAAATTTAAGCATTTTAGCCACCCCTGGGTCTTTTCAACCCACGCATACAAAAACAAAAAAGAAAATCAGCTATGTGCATATTAGCAAGATTTTTTTTACTAACCTTTTATTTTGATCTGTCAAAAAGAAAATATCAGTTTTATTTATTGAATTCAAAAGGTTTTTCAGTTTCAATATGTGTTCTATGAAAACACTTCATCAGATATTATATATTCATTGAATTTCAAGATCCAATCCAAACTTATAAATTATAACTCTTCCTAGTGTAGTAATTACCTCTATAAAATATGTAGCCAGATTCAGCTGGACATGGATTCGTTCTACAGCACGACAGCCATAGAAACCTGCTGTTTGGTCTAGGAGATGATCGTAAAATTGACCTCTAAGCCCAGTCCAAGGGTTCTGTGTCTTCCAAATCAGGATAGCAGTGTATTTACTCCATATACCGGAAGTTTAGCCGTCCAGCAAAGCTGAATGTAGTTAGCCAGTTGAGCCTGATGATCATTTTGAGATAGGTCACCACACCCACACACGCACAAAAAGGAAGAAGCAAAAGGCATCTAGAATTGCTAGAGAAAGATTTTGATTCACCTTTAAACAAAAATCATAAAGATCCTTTGGGGTTCCATAAAGTTCAATCTAATCAACACATTTTTTTGGCTTTGAATAGGGTATGCATTTATGATTTCCCACAGGGGTTTGGAACTTCTTCCGTGTACCCATTATGAAACCTCTTAAACAATGGAATCTGCCAGCATTCTTGTGGCATTGTTGCTTTGATAGTATCTGCAACAGGCATCCCGACAGAACCAGCCTCAGTATTGAATCCATAGCTGTAAAAATCATTCTTAAAAAATGTTTCAGGATTCTAGAGTTCACAAGGGCCGTCAGTGAAGCCCCCCATTCCATTTGCAAACCCATCCCACAAGGATCCTTGGATGTAAACACATGTACTATCAAGGTAAATATTAAGAAGATTTGCTGATTTAATTAGAGTTTTCAAAATAAGTATGGAGTCTCAGGTCATTTTTAAAAGCTTTGTTGATGTCATCTGGTGGAACTTGTTCATTCCCCTCTACCCAATGAGCAAGACTAGGATGGTTCCTTAGAAGCTTGACAGTGTCTCTTGCACATAGCAAGAAAAGATCACGATCAAGGGGACCATTTGGATTGGACACCAGTTAACCTCGTTCATCAGCATCTCCAGTAATCCAAAACTCTTGCCATAGCTACAAAAATCAAATCAGCCATATGGATCAAGTTATACTAGAGTAATTTAATAGTGCAATAACTTGGAATAATAAATCCAAAGTAGTACATTGGAATCCTTGGGTTTGGTTAGCCTCAAGCCTTATTTAACCCCATCCACAGGCTTGGGTTTAGGAGGATAAATCGTTCAAAATAACACATTGCAGAATTCACTCTGGTAGGAACATTTTAATGCTTCATTCACTAAATAACTGAGAGTACAAAAATTAAAAGTACCAAAGAATCCTACTGCAATATACCAAACAGATGACAATGTTAAATAAATATTTTGAGAAAAATGACGCTGAGATAGGTTAATGGCAATTGAAAATATACAACTGAACTCAACAAAGCCATTATCCTAAGTACTTTAGTTGGCTACATTGATCCAATATTTCCATTTAGCTCTATTTGGAGTCCATGTCCTCTGTTAAATCATTGATAATGGCAATAAGAAATAGAATACAGAATGAATGCATGCACTAAAATCTAGAGGTTTCTTTGAGGACAAGATATATAAAAATTTGATTTAAACAGTTTTTAATTATGTAAACAAACACTGCTGAGGTAAGGATTTCTTTCTTTTTAAGTTTCAAAGCATTCAAGAAAACGAGGTGGCCAGAAATACATTAGGCCTAAAGGCAGAGGCAGTCAGAAAAGATAAAATTATAAAACAGACAATTGTCTAATAGAGCATATAGCCCAAAATAGAGGTCAAGGTCAAATGATAGTGATGGTAGGAATAATCCTGTAGGTAACCCAAGAAATTAGAAATCAAGCATTGTTGAGTTGTACCAAAGAAAATCAAGAATTTTCTCACAAGCATAGGCTTGCTCATGTCTCCACTTGTTCCGACAACATGAGTTATACTTGTTTTAAAATCAACTTCAGACACTTCAAAAAGAGGAAATAGTTTAAGCTTGCCACCCTGTCAGTACTCTACAGTTTTAGGTAAACAATTTGTGGACAATTTAGGTTGGAGAAAATAAATACCCTAATAATTTCAACAAGCATTATAAAAATCAACAATGCCACAATTTATGGTAGTTTTCATCATTCTGGGACTGAATTCAGTGATTAACTTACGATCAACATATAAAGTTACAAGAATGCCATAATTCTTAAGAAAGAACTGCAGATTATAGTTGTTAGCTTTTTTCAGTTATAAAACTTTCTCTACAAAACTGATGCATCAAAATATTCTTGGCATTACCATCATCTTATGCTGCAAGCATCCCATGACAATACACTCAGTACAAAGCATACCAATCTTGGTGAATCTGAAAACTTTGATGTTCCAGGATTTGTACCAATTTTACGAACCCCCCTTCTCACCATTCCCCCCCCCCCCCCCCCCCCAAAAAAAAGGAATAAAAAGAAACACACACACACACACACCCCTACATAGAAATGCACAAATGCAAGGCCATGCCGTGCTGACAAGCACACACAGTGATAGTGTAGCTTGAATAAGAGGTGCACCCAACGTGTGCCACATGCATTATAGCCTATTGATATTCAGTTAGCTAACTTAGCATTGTTGCTTTTAGGTAGAGAAGCACCAGAGAGGTCCACCAACCGCCCATTGATATACATATTGGGACATCATTCTAACTCAAAAGCTTAAGCCAATAGGTTTGCACCCAAGTATATATATCAACTCTTCAGTTTCTTTACTTCTTCTCAATATGGGAATCAATTCTCACACATGCACTCACAATAGATCTCCCCTCACATGTAAGCCTCTTACCACATCAACCTAGCTTCCCATTGCGTGAGCCTTTTGCAAATCCAAAGCGTTAGGAATTCAAGATTTGCACGAAATGCAGCGATCAACAAATTCACACCAACTGCATCAAGAACAAGACAATCATTCAAAAGTTGAACCATAAGTCTAAAACCAATTTCTTGGGTTGAGAAGTGTCCCTGGGGTCCACCAATAGCCTATTGATACATATTGAGGTACCTATTGATATACATTAAGGTACCACTCTAACCCAAAACCAAAAGCTTAAGCCAAAGGGTTTAGGCCCAACTGTCTAAGTCCATCAACTGCTGACTTCAATTACTTTTTCTCTTGATGTTGAACTCAACTCTCACATGTGCACTAAGAACAGTTGTTGAATGTGGTTTGGTTTGCTATTCCTCTTCTTGTTCTGTATGAGAGAGCCAACAATACTGCCTAGTTCTATTTGTAGCTCTAATCTTTGCTATTTGTGAGAAAGAGCTCTTTGGGTGAATCTGGGGTTGGGTTTTGTGATTGTTTTGGGTCACTATTGCAGTCACTTTTGTTAGTGAATCTTTCTCCTCAATGCCACCAATGGACATACGTCTAAAGCTGAACCAAGTAAGATCTCTATGTTCCCTGTGCTGTTGCTTGTTCTACTTTTCGTGAACACTCCATAAAATTGATTACATTCACATCACACACACACAAAGAGAGGGGGAGAGAGAGAGAGCAAGAGATCACCAGAAGTCCATAAATATCACAACAATGATAAAATTTTGGCCTCTCAGCCAATCCACCACCCCAATGGCGGATCATATTCAAATTCATATCAGCATGAAACTTGATGTTTGTTTTATGACGTTCCTTTGAAAGACATAGTAACCCATCTAACAATATCCAATTACCACCACAGATAAAAATAGGCCGTATGTTGACCTTGAACAAACTGTACAGCAAAAATTTATAGACTAAATATCATAATATCAATTCTAGAAGGCATATAAAGCAACACTTTCTACCTGTAGCAAGAACAAGACAATCATTCAAACGCAAGTTGAACCATAAGTCTAAAACCAATTTCTTGGGTTGAGAAGTGTCCCTGGGGTCCACCAATAGCCTATTGATATATATCGAGGTACCTATTGGTATACATTAAGGTACCACTCTAACCCAAAACCAAAAGCTTAAGCCAAAGGGTTTAGGCCCAACTGTCTAAGTCCATCAACTGCTGACTTCGATTACTTTTCCTCTTGATGTTGAACTCAACCCTCACATGTGCACTAAGAACAGTTGCTGAATTTGGTTTGGTTTGCTATTCCTCTTCTTGTTCTGTAATCTGTATGAGAGAGCCAACAATACTGCCTAGTTCTATTTGTAGCTCTAATCTTTGCTATTTGTGAGAAGGGGCTCTTTGGGTGAATCTGGGGTTGGGTTTTGTGATTGTTTTGGGTCACTTTTGTTAGTGAATTTTTCTCCTCAATGCCACCCATGGACATTCATCTAAAGCTGAACCAAGTAAGATCTCTATGTTCCCTGTGCTGTTGCTTGTTCTACTTTTCGTGAACACTCCATAAAATTGATTACATTCACATCACACACACACAAAGAGAGAGAGAGAGAGAGAGAGAGAGATCACCAGAAGTCCATAAATATCACAACAATGATAAAATTTTGGCCTCTCAGCCAATCCACCACCCCAATGGCGGATCATATTCAAATTCATATCAGCATGAAACTTGATGTCTGTTTTATAACGTTCCTTTGAAAGACATAGTAACCCATCTAACAATATCCAATTACCACCACAGATAAAAATAGGCCGTATGTTGACCTTGAACAAACAGTAAAGCAAAAATTTATAGACTACATATCATAATATCAATTCTAGAAGGCATATAAAGCAATACTTTCTACCTGTAGCACCATCAATACGGCTCTCAATTTTTTGGAAGCTAAATAGATGGCTCCAAGCATCACATTCTCCATATCCCCTTACATCAACAGCAACATGAACTTTGTACAAGGATTACACATACGGTTCAGCCACCACAAGTCAGGCTTGTCAAAGAAACGCTGCAAATTCATACCACATCACCTACAATAGAATATTGAGAGCCTAAATGAGAAATGGAAAACTGTCCTGAAGTTGATATCCACTCATATAAGGATCTAAGAAATGGAAAAATGCATGAATTTTGAACAACAAAACCTTTTTTTTTTTAACATATATAAGAAAATAATAAGCAAGTAATAAGCTTTGAAGGACAAAACCTTATCTAAATTTGATGAATCCTCTGTATATTTTATGTCTATATTTTGTTTTTCCGGGTCAAACTTAGTTAACAAGCTTTTGCGTCCCTTAAAATTCCTAACTAGTAAGTCATCCCTGTTCTCCCAGTAGTTTTTTACTCCATCATGCCACTCGCATGGAATCCCAAAATCATAAATGTAATCCTAAAACTAAATAATATATGAATTGGACAGGTTTTGATTTAGTTATAAACCTCGTGGTCACCACCTTGACCCCCTTGGGAGGAATTCTCGCAGGATGATCAGGTGGGTGAACAAGAACAGCAAGCAAATTTTGACCATCAGGATGCCGAATATCGGTGACATCAGGAAGAAGTTGCAAAAGAAGCAACGTAGGTAGGCCCGAAGCAACATTTATAGCATAAAGTACAACAAACAACACCAGGGACTTCTCTATCATAGTAAATGATTTCCAATGGATAGTTGTGAAAGGAGTTTAGAATGTGCTTGTAATCTCTATAATGTTCAATGAGATCTAGACTGCATGACTTATGGAGATAGAAATCACAATCAGTGCAATTGAATACTTTAATAGAGGTTGAGAGTTGTTCACAGCATGAATAGCAGTTAGCATAACCACTGATTAGAATGCTGTTGTGGAGGAACAGGGAATAGGGGTGGCTGAAATGATCAATCTTTTGAAGTTCAGGGAGTTCAATAAGCATAAGGGCGCATAAATAATCAATCTTTGGGTGCCATTTGGCCCAAATGGCATTGGCCATTTCCAGAAAAATTAAAATTTTCAGACAATGTTTTTTTTTTTAACTCTGACCCAAAAACAGTGACCAACTATCCAAGTACCGACAAATTACAAGAAAATAGTTCACACAAGGTTGACAGGAAAAGACACAGTCAAGTTAAATTTATAGGGAATGCAACCAAAGGAAAATCTTACAATTTCTTAAAAATTGGCATGAAAATCATTTCAAGAATTATAAAATCTCAAAGATCATATTTCATGTCAATCAATAGCATACCAACTTACTCTAAAAAGTTGTAAAAAATAAAAACCCAAACGCGAAATACTCTCTCCCCAGAATCAGCAATATCTATAATTGCCTCATTTCACAGCCCATAAAAAGGACCAGGAACAACTTTGTTCTCCACCCAAAGTTCCCCAAAACACTGTCAATCAAATCACCATTAGCCCTCACTGATTTAAAAAAAATACGACTTTCATTTTCTTTCTCTGCAACCAAAAGTCCCCAAACACCTATAACATAAGAAGGAGTATATACAGATACAACACTTGCCAAACCTTTGTTTCTATGAATGATAGTGAATGTTACACAACAAAAATTTATACAAGCATGATCAACAGAGACATAAATAGTGGATGTTATAAAAACAAAAACTTTCACAATTATAATTATAGTGGGGAAGAGTAAACAAGAGTACACAGGTCATCATTCAACTTCATGCTTTACAGTGCATGTATTGAAAAAACTAATGAAGCTCATTCAATTTCTTAATATCATCTGATTTTTTTCTAATCGTACAGCAACATGCAAGGCTTCGCATTTCAAAGATTTAAAAAACTAAATAAAATTAACAAATTAAAGCCATGATTTACTTACTCCAATAAACAGATTTGAGACCTAAATCGCACCCAAACACAAAATGCTGAGAGAGAGAGAGAGTTCTCAGTGAGTGAGAGTCTTTATATTTGTCGGTGTTTGTGTGTGAGTGAGAGAAAAGGGAAAGGGCAAAGGGGTATTTTTGGTATTTCGGAAAAAAGGTGCGGGCCACGTGGATTGTGTCTTTTTAAAAAGTTAAAAGCTGTCGGGTTTTTTTTTTTGGGAAATTAAAAAAAAAAAAAAAAAAAAAAAAACTCAACTACAGTTTTTAACTTTTTAAAAAGACACCATCCCTTAGAGCATCTGCATCCAGATTCTATATCCTATCTTATTTTACCATCTTAAAAATCTACTTTATCAATTATGCCATACTATTTACAATATACCCAACATCCCAAAATTCTATTTTCCTATTCTACTCATTAAAATAATATATTTATGTAATAAAATATATTTTTTGTTTTTTTGTTTTTTCTCAATTTTCTACCCACACCCGTCCCTTCAATCCTCCGTTACTTTACTTTTCACCTTCATCCAGATCCAACCTCCTCCAATCCATCATCCATATTAACCCAACTCCTCCACACAACTCCATCATCCATATCAACCCAAATCGGCGAAATAGTAAAGAAAAGAAAAAAATCAACCAACCCAAATCAGCGAAACAATAAAGAAAAGAAAAAAATCAACCAACCCAGATCGGCGAAACAGTAAACACAAAATCAACCACCGACCCAAACCTCAATCCAAATCTAGGAGAGAAGCTGAACCCATCCCCACCATCATGGACCTGCAGATTCACCGATACCCATATACAAAAATCAAAGCAAAACCCATCTCACCCACGCCCACCCATCACCATCTGTTCTCACCAAACCCAAACCCATCTGTTCTCATCGGCAGCGATGGCGAGAGAGAGAAGGTCGCCAGAACGCCAAATGCTTCAATCCAAACGCCAAACGCCATCTTCATCACCATCATCATCATCACCATCTTCGACCCAAACGCCAAACGCCAAACAGCACCCCAACGCTACCCAAACGCCAGAAACCCACGACCTCCACGCCTCCACCGCAGCTTTTCTGATCGAGCCTCCATGCAATTGCCTCCATTCCGTTGAAGAAGAAAGAGCAGGAAGAAAGAGAGAGAAGGAAGAAAGAGAAAAGAAAGTGAAAAAATGAGAGAGGATAGAGAAGTTGGCGGGTTAAAATGAGAGAGGAGAGAGAAATTAAAGTATTAAAAAATTATTTTTTTTATAGGATTTTGCTACAGTACCATCTTACATTTGAGATGGTACTATAGCAAAATCTCAAAAAAATTTTGTCATATGGCATATGGCCTTCCTATTGCTGAGTGATTTGTGGCTGTTAATGCTAAATATCCTTTGCATTTGGCATTCCCACTTCCGGATGCTGATGCTCTTAATATACAAAATTTATTCCAAACGAACTATATATGCGTTTAGGACCAAACAATGTCGTTTTAATTTTTGTCAGAAGTCGGTGGAGAATGTAAATCTTTATGTCGTGTCCGTTGAATTATTTTGAACATTTTACAAGGATTATGCTGCACTTTGGCATTGATTAACAATTCATTTTAAAAAAAATTTAATATCATTTTTATGAAAAACGAAAAAAATTGTCAAAATATTAATAATTTTTTTTTTCTTTTTCATAAAAATTTTCTTTAAATAGATTATTAAACAATACCCTAAGAGCACTCATTAACATTTTTCTTTTTATAAATATTCTAAAATCTTTACCTCTATTTTGTTAACATCTCCTCACTCCCAAGTGTTTTGTTAACACTTATCCCAATCAGATTACTTAAATTTCACTTAATATTCTATTAAATACGTTATATTCTTTTCTTCTTTTCTTTTTTGTCAACAAATAAAATTTAATTTTATAAGTGGAATTTAGGAATCTTAAACAAATATATTAGTAATTCAACTCATAATTGAATAAGAATGAAATTAAAGTTATCAGCGGATCAAAAGAATAGTTGTCTCCTTCTCAAAAAAAGAGTAGTTTGTCCCTCTTTTTTTGGTAAGTTTGTTTTTTCAGCAAGAGGCCCCCTGACTTTAATTTCTTGCCTTTATTTGCCATATTAGGGCCACTATATTTATTGTGAAATGAAAAATATTTATTTTATGGTGAACATTTAATTTTTCATAAATCTAAACATATACATAATCTCACACTATTTGCATCTAATAAGAATTAAGAAACGAATTCTTCTTTCTCAAAAAAAAAGAAACGAATTCTCCTCCAATTATTTGGGCATGACTAATCAACTCTAATAAATGATCAAATGAAGTAGAAAGCATTACTGTTATATAACTCAATCCAATGAGTTAATATTTTCAATTTTCATTCACAGCCCCTTTGAATTTGATAACTAATTGAAAGTTATGACCCGCTTTTACAAAATGATTTACAGAAGCTATTTAAAGTGGGAAAAAAATTGCTACAGAAAATTGAAAGTCGAGTTTCAACATCCTAAGATTTACTGACGTTACAACCCATATATCTTCTTTTCCATGCTTGGTCTTTAATATCCTTGTTCCTTCCAAGCATTCTTCAGCATTACGAAAAACGTAGATGGTCCTTTCGAGGATTCTCATTTTTCTAATCAACACTGCATGAACAATTTAAATCCAGCATTGCCCAAGCGTTTGTAAAGCACAACTTAAGGCCCATCAATCCACCTTTGTTTTAACGAGGCATCTAGAACATCCATATATACTATGTTTTGGAAATGCAGAAGCCACCCATTTCCTCAGATCAAGCCCATCCGAAAATAATTCTCTACTGAGCTGCTTTTGTGTATCATATTTAACAACATGATACCAAACCACACGCATCTCCACTAGTGGAAATTTCAATCCCCTATCCATATTTTGTTTAATAGGACTCGTTAGCAAGGAACATTTCACAATTTGGTTTAATGTAAATGCTTAACAAAACATAGGTGAGAAACTCTAATGACAAGACAAATTCTGCAGCAAACTAAAATCAGAAAAGAGAAAAAAGATAAGGCAAGAGACCAACTCAAAAATGGATTCACATACTCAAAATACCGTAAGGGTATATACAGGTAGGAACTCATTACTATCTCACTTGTACCCATTCAGCAACTATTCACTTTCCAAAACCAAGTATTATGTCATGGGAATAGGGTCCAAGTAACTAGAAGCTTCCATTAAAAATCCTGCATTGCATTTGTATGCAATAGAGGACTTTGAAGTTAGCTCAATTCTTACATCTTTGGCTGCTTTCATGCTTGGTTTTTCAACAATACTACGTTTCCAAATGTAGTAACTGAAGCTTTATACAAGCATAGCAAGAGCAAAAGCCAATTTATTTGAATCCACAATCAAGTCATTGGTCAACTATATGTCCAACCATAATTGTGCCTCACATCTTTGTAAATTTATCAGATCAGTGGCCAACTCTGGCACTTCTACCAATCCAATTTGTTGAGAAACTTAAGATAAATTTGAAGATCTTTTTTAAATAGAGAGAGGCTTGTGTCCAATGTCTAGTTCCACTAGACACGTTGAAGATATTTTTTAAGTAAGGAGAGGCTAGTGTCCAATGATCAATTCCACTGGACATGCTAGGATACGAACATGTGTCCAAAACTAGACACGTGCTAGCATCTCAACGTGTCCAGTAAAACTAGCCACTGGACACAAGCCCAATCATTTTAAATAAACCCAAGGAAAATATTTTAAGCATATTTTTATTTTTGACAATTATATTTAAAAGCATATCTTATTATCAAACAATCTCTTCAATTTCCAAAGAACCAAATAGAGTAAAGAGAGATGTCACTAGTTGGATGATAAAAGTAGTTAGCTCTTGTCAGGTTGATTACTATTTAAGCAATGCCATCCCACATGAAGTAGATTGAAACTATATATATGTTGGGGATATGAAGAAGCCTTTTTGCTAAAAAATGGTCCTAAGAAACAATAACCTAACTTAACTTAAAATGCAAGGGGAGAAGATAGTACCTTGAAGACGATATCAAGCAAATTTAAATAGGATTCTTGTCAATTATAACTGTCATTAAAGGACATTTGAAAAATGAATATAAGCCATTTAACAACTACAGGAGGCATGTAGAGAACCTCAAGAGATGCCAAGCACTTTGTCTTATGATCGAAAAAAAATGCTTGGTATGTTAATTGCAACCATTAATAGACTGAAACAAATCTGAATGTAAGAACTGGGTAAGAAACCAAGGGGGTAGAATTAGATGATTGGTATAGGCATATCCATATAGCATTATTAATATACATATATATATATATATATACACACACAAAATTTGGATAGTACTAGAACACTTAAAAATTACTTCAGGGAATAGAAACCAAAGCATGATTTTTGAACACAAGTGCACAGCTAAGTCATAGAAGATGTTTTTTACCCTGAAATTTTAGAAGTGCTATGTAACAATGACTGACTAACATTTTCTAATTAAGCCTTGAACTTATCAAATAGGATTTGAATTAGTCTCTTCTCCTAGCAAGGTTTTAAAGATTATCCAGGAGTACATTCAATTAGACTAGATAGCTCAACCATCCAAGTTATTAGAGGATAGTACACTTGGTACAATTCACAGTCGTGCCAAGGTTGTGGCTGAGACTTCGAATGGAAAGGCTAAACAAGATGTAAATTTACTTGGCTCGTCAATGGCGTATGAACATGCAAGTTTCTCTGGTTCATCAATGACTAGGTTTTTTGCAAGGAAAATGGACAGTGTAGCACACACGCTTGGTGAGGAAAGTAGAGATGATTTGTTAGTAGGTAAAGTTGTTAGGAATGTGGGTGAGAGTAATCGTCAATTTTGAGATGGATTTAGATTGGGCAAGAATGGGCTCCTTTAGCACCAGGAGGAACCAAAGAGAGAAAATCTAAGTTTGTACATGAAAACTAGGAATTAAAAAAAAAAAATATATATATATATATATATATTAGCAACTTAGAGTTAAATATTTAAAGGGTTAATTGTCCCCCAAATTTCAAAATTGAATAATATCTTCTTCATTTTATAATTACAATAATTAAAATAATAAAGAATGAGAATTTGAACCATGTTTCTCCTAATAAAGGACAACAAGTTTTGTCATTGAGTTGGCCAACCAAATCCTTGTCATTAATAGCCTGTTTGGATAGGGGGGGAAAGAAAGGGAGTGGAGGGGAGTAGAGTAGAGTTGACTAAAAATAAGTTAATTTTGTACTAAATCTACTTTATTCTCCCTCCCTCTCCCTCAATCCAAACAGACCATAAGATAGGTTTAGCAAGCACAAAACTATTTAATAGAGCATAAGACCATAGTCTATTGCCATCACAGCCATTTTAAGTACTTACCGAACTTTGAAAAATATAGTAGATTCGGTTACAAAGAAAGGGAAAAAAAAAAAAAAAAACACTACTAACTACATGTGCATTCCATTGACATAAATCCAATCACCCCACCCCCTTTTTTTTTGTTTTTGTTTTCAGTGTACAAACACTTCACAAGAAGGGACCTCCAAGCGGCGAGTCAGATCAATTATGTGTTGAATTGATATCACCAACATTCATTATTCACATAGATGATTGGAGGCATCTATAAGCAGTATCATCTTCCATATTCTTCAATAAAGCAGCGTACAAATATCACCATCCAAATGTTAAAACTTAAAACCAATCAGCATGTTTGGTTGAAGTTTTGTGTTACCGATTGTTCTCATGCTTGGCTTTAACTATAGAAGAATAAAGCAATTCTGCCTCTGCAGATGAATCATAAGGTATGTTCAAGATACTAAGATATCAAAATCAACCAGAAATAGAAAACATGGTTAAAGTACATAAGATATATCCCAAAATAGTAACATGGTATATGTGTCAGTGGTATGTGACAACATGAAGGTTATAAATAGCACAAATCAGTGTATGTTTGTCCTGGGCTTTTGGCTGTAGAAGATAGAATGCAGGTAATACATGCCTGAATTAAGAAAATATGCCAGCTTCATTTATTTCACAACTGTGGCTACAGGGAAGTGGTTCTATATGGTTTATTTGGATCAATTTTGCCTCTATAACCATTAACAGTGATTTCCGGGTATGAGATATGACTACCTACCTGTCTAGTAACTCCTCTGAGATAATTATCTGTGAAGGATTAACGTAATAGATACAACTTCTTGGGCACTGAACTATGGCTAGCTGAACTTGGTAATCTTCACCATGACCTAATCATATGCACAGATGCTTTAAAGCTGAAATTTAATTAATATCATAGAATCAGATTCATGTTCAGAGTAGTTATAATATACTATTGGAACTACCAAACTGGCGACCTTTTTTCTGAATAAAAATGCCAAACTCGCAACCTCTGCCTTTCTTCTTCTTATTCTATATTCTTTTTTCTTTTTTTAAATGTCCTTAACACCATCCTATAAAGCTGCTGTATTATTAAAACAAAAAATTTCTTGTCCTATATGGACAACAGCAAGCGTAGCTTTGCCCTAGAAAAATGCAGTACTAAATACAAAAAGAATGAGAGCATGAACAAAATGTATTGACGTCTACGTTAGACTCAATCAATCTATTGTGAAGTTCTTCAGCATTATGTATAAGAAGTGATGCCACATAATTTGAGAACACTACGGAAGTCATGTAGTTTGTACTCAAGAGCATGGTCATGTATAGATTTTAGTAATGTAACTAAGTAACTCCAAATAATTATTCATAAAAAATATCCTGAGTGTAATGTGTAAAGTCATCAAGAAAACTGACAAAATCCCCCTATAGTGGGAATAGGAGATGCTCCCTGTACATTAGAGTAAATGAGCTCAAATGGAACAAACGCGAAAGACTCACTTTTATTGAGGGGCAAAGCCAGTTGTTTCCAAGATATCGAAATTTGTTCCTACACTTTTCCTCTTTGTTATAAACTCACCATCAAATTGCATATATTGCTCTTATCAATGGGATCAATACTGGTCTTTATTTATTGCATTCACAATATTTTTTATAAATACTATGCAAATAAGCTATGGTACCCAAATGGACACTGTTAGAACTTGTCAACAAAACTTATACGTATAGATCACATGCTTCGAGAAAAATTGATGTCTTTTACCAGTTGTGTACAGAAAAATGATATTTTATCTACTTGTAATTTAGAAAAAACGACACTTTACCCACGTGTTTTTTGAGTTAAACTTTATATTCAATGGCATAATTTAACATACACTAATAAAGCTAATATGAGATATATAAAATAGAATATTAATTTGCTCAAAAGTCAAATTACTCATTTTTCTGCAATCAGCTACTGAACATACTCATCACCTAAACATTCAATATCATATGACTTTTCTCAGTCAATCTAATAGTATATGGAGGATCCATCACTCATTTTCATGTAAGTGGAAAAAGAAAAAACAAAAAAACAAAAGATTTCTATATTCAATTTTCCCTAGCATGATGCCAATATCTTTTCATGGTAACAAATTAAGCATAGAAACTTAATTTGAGTATATATTCAATCAAATCTCCCCCTTGTTTTTTTTTTTTTTTTTTTTTTTTCTTTTTCTTTTGCTGAATATAATTCAATCAAATATATAGACAGCCAAATATTCAAAACTATTACAACAATGTTCTTACAGTATCTGTTACAATAATAATAATAAACAACACAAAAGAGTAAATTTCAAATAATATTAGACAGAACATAGCATAAACATGTACGAATTTAGATCAAAATAAAATTAATGTAACACGAAGCGATTCGAACCTGAATTCATCAAATAATGTTAACATATACAAAAGGAAGGAATCAGAGTGTAAAATAGAAAGGAAAGAAGAGAGGAATAGAGATCTTACAGATTTGATCTCAAGTCCAAGCTGTTGTTATGAGATTTCTGAGTTTTGGTTTCAATTTTTCCCTAAAATTGTATTTTCAACAAACGGACCGTAAAGACTCCGGAGAGTGGAAGAGAAAATGTTGGGAGGGAAATGAGCCGAGTTAATGTGTTAAAATTGGAATGGAATTCAAAACGACGTCATCTCAACTCAAGCGACATTATTCCGTTTTCGCGCGCTTTGGCGCTTGAAATATCGCCCCCTCCCTCCTCCGGTCCTTCCCAAATTCATAGACCCTTTAAACGCATCGTTTCAAGGTTTTTAAGACCACTTTTTTTTGGACTTGTTTCTAAGTTATGTGTCAGGGTTCACTTTGATTGTTTTTGTTTTAATTATAAATTTCAGTTGGATTTGTTGAACCATATACAGTATTAATTTAGCCCCAATAATTTTTTAGGATGTTCAATGTTGCTGTTAAGATGGAGAATACTGGTTTAGATCACAAAGTTTATTATTTAGCGGATTTATAAATTAATTAATTACTAATTAAAACAATTATGTGAACCCAATTTAAGTTGTGCAACTGGAGATAAAAGGAAATAATGAATCATTTTAAAACTTAAATTGTTAAATTGTTAAAATTGTAAGCTTCCTTCTAATATCTCGACTTCTAAAGTTGATAATTGAACTCGGTAATTCTCGTAGCTAGAAAATGTATTTCAAAATTAATTAGATTTTCATAAAGATAATAAAACCGATAAATTAAATGGATTTTGTTAGAAATTTGTCAAAAATAATTAGATTTTTTTTTTATTTAGTAATTCTATTACACCAGATATGCCATAAAAGCAGTAAAAAAACCAATTAGATTAATGGTTCTTTTAGGAAACCCGTTGGAAATCGATTAGACCTTCCATACAAGAAATGGAAAACAAGAAGTAAAAAATGATTGATTAAATCAATGGGTTTTTTTTTTTTGGATAACGAGAGTCAATCAACCCAATAGGTTGATTATAATGTTTACGGTGGTTGGAACTTATAACAAACGTAAATGATAAGCCTGTATGATGAAGCGAAGAAGTAAGACCAGTGCTGAGGATGATTAGATCGAAGTTGGTTGGCTCAATTGGAGGGTATGATGAAGCAGAGACAAGGAGAGAGTTAGGTAAGAGTGAGAGTGAGAGCAAAGACAAGAGACAAGAGAGAGAAAAAACTAATAAAATATTAAATGCACCTGCTACAGTAACCATGCATATATGCACGGTTACTGTAGCAATTGTGCATGAATGCACAATGCATGGTTACTGTAGCAATTGTGCATGAATGCACAATGCACGATTACTATAGCAATTGTGCATGAATGCACAATTTTACACCCACTGATGTGGATGTTTTTTTTTGGCTAAAATGTGTAAAAGGTGTAACTTTTTCTATTTTGCAAAACTTTCCACAAGCTAATATGGTTGCTTTAAGAGTGTAAGGACTCAAACTGGATTGGATCCTAACCATAAATTTTTAGAGAGCGGGTGTAAGAGCTAGTTCCAATTGACAGAAAAGGATAAGGTCATACTGTACCAACGGAAGCTTCAAACTAATTTTTGTGATATTCCTCCTTCTCGGCTAGGTTTTCAGGGGATATTTCAATGGATCTTTTTTGTATTTCTTTTTTCTCCCCCTTTAATGTTATATTCTTTCTTGTTATATACTGCCTTCTTTCTTCATTCTCGCCGTACACGTGTAGATTTTAATCTGGGAGCTTCTTTCCGTCCCATCCAGCACTTCCTGAAACCTTTGCTTGGTGGTCATAAGGCTGCTTGGTTACTGTTCAGGTATCACCTCCACATTAATGCGGCCAGAGAGTTAGCTGGGAAGCATTTAATGTGGAGATAACAGCTTTATGAGATATTTGCTATCTTTTCTGGTTCCTCCTTTGTTGATGTTTACTCTTAGTTCATACGTGACTTTGTAAAGGACCTTGAGTACTGAAATAGTTACATTCACCTCGAACCTTGGTATCAGAGGTGGAACTTGTCCTCGGACGTACTTTGGGCTATTATACGTGACCTACATCTCTTTGTATTATGCTACTCCCAAAATAACTCTCTTTAACCATCCTCGGACATGTGCGTGTCCTCGGATTGGGCCGTTGGGCCATAAGCCCACATCCTATGAATTCTCAGTTATCTTTTTGGGCAACTGACCCCACAAAGAGCATTCTCATCAAAGATTTCAAAAAATTTAGCATTTAGCATCTCAAAAACATATTTTATCAATTTTAATAACTCACTTTACAAAAATTTTATATTTTTTTATCACTTCATTAAAATTTTATTATTTTTATTATTTTTTATTCTCAATCTCATCTCTTCCACTACCAACAAACCCACTGCCACTGCCAACACCCACTGCCATAGCCATAGCCATCATCACCACCCCCAACCTCAATCCCCAACCAAAAAAAAAAAAAAAAAAAAACCAAAACTAAAACACAATCCCAAAACCCCTGCAACCAGGCACCACCATTGGAGGGGGAAAAAAAAAACACACACACACGCAAATTGGAACCACCAAAAACCCACAAATTGGAACTTTCACCAGCCACCAGCCATGTTCACCACCACCAACACTACCGTGGTAGCCACAACCCACTGCAAAAAAACCCAAAATAACCACCATTAGCCCCTACTACCACCATTGTGGCAGCCACAACCCACGGCAAAAAAACCCAAAACAAAACCACCACCACAACAACTATCGTCATCAACAATCCACCACAAAACCCATTAAAATAAACCAACACCACCAGCCAAAACAACCACCATCAAAATCACAAGTTACCTCCAAAAAAAAAAAAAAAAAAAACCATAAAACTTCAAAACCACCACAGCACCACCACTACAACCATGATTTTTCAGTTGTTGATACTAGTGAAAGAAGAAAAAAGAGAAGAAGTAAGACCGGTGAGAGAAAAAGAAAGAAGAAAAGAGAGAAGAAGTTAGGATTTTATTAAAAAATAACTATAAAACCCAAACTATATTATTAGTTAGGTAAGGTTTGAAACAAATTTCATTTCTAACAAATCAAGTCCAGAGGACTCGATTTTGCTCTGAGAAAATCAAGTGTGAGACACTCGATTTCCAAGTGCAAATTCACTGGGCAAAATCAAGTGCAGAGAACTCAAATTGTTAGAAACCAAATATATTTGAAACATTGCCTAACTAATAATATAGATTGGGTTTTATAGTTATTTTTTAATAAAATCCAAGAAGTCAAACCTGTGAGAGAAAAAGAAATAAGAAAAGAAAGAAGAGAACAGTGAGAGAGAATAGAGAAGGAATAACATTTTTTTTTTTGCTTACAATCCAGCTACAGTGAGTTGTTATCAATAACAGGTCACTGTAGCTAAATGCTAAAATATTTAGCATTTAGCATCTTTATTGTAGGTATGTTTTTATGATTTGAGGTGTTAAAAATGTTTAAAAATAGCATTTAGCATTCTTAACACATTTGATGAGAATGCTCTAACATTGGATTGGATTGGAGTAGTTTGATTGCTGAGCTATTTCATGCTATCACATTTTATTTTATGCTTACAACAAGTGGATTGAGAAATCTGAATACGCATCCTGCTTAATGAGGTAATCAAATCATCCATAATATGTGTTGGAGCATTTTAATATTAATTAATTAAAATAGATTTATATGATAATATAAATGTAAATATGCGGGAATTAATATAGAAGATAAGAAGTTAGTGAAAATGTTTAATCTCACGTTAAAAAGGAGAGTGACAATTTTATTATTTTTAATTGTAGTGATTAATGGGCTGATATGTATTGGAGCAACTATTAAGCTAGATATATTCAAAATATTATCCATATCTATTGGTGAGTAAATGACTTTTTTATTATGGAAAATGAAGAGTCATTCACCCACTTACTAGATTAGTTGTTAATCTTGTAACACCCACTACATCACAATATCTCGTGAGGGCTTCTTTCATGTAATCATCTCTAGTAGCATGATACCAAAACCAAGTGCATCTCTTCTAGTGGAAACTCCAATCCTCCATCCATATTCTGTTTATAAGGAATTGGACTTGTTAGCACAAAGCATTTCACAATTTGGTTTAATGTGAATTCTTAGTGAAGGATGAAAAAAGATGATAAATTAAGCATGAAAAAGATAATAAATTGAAAAATTCTATGTAATTCAAGCATCTTAATGAAACAAGTTGATGATTACTAAGGATAAAGTTGAAATTACAGACAATCATTGATATTCTTATGATAAGCAGTGAGAATAAATAGTTTTATATACATTATATTAATACAAATAATTTTTTTTTAAAAGGCTTTTAAAATTATATATCATTGATATACTTATGATAAGCAGTGAGAAGAAATAGTTTTATATACGTTATATTAATACAAATAAATAGTTTTTTTTATAAAAGGCAATGCAATTATATATCCTTGAAATACTTATGATAAGCAGTGAGAAGATATTGTTTTATATATTTATATACATTATGTCAATACAAATAAATAGTTCTTTTAAAAGTCTTTTAAAATTATATATATATATATATATATATATATATATTAATGGCCAAGAAAATTGCCACGGTTAGGGGATTTTAATTTTAAGGAGATGTTTTTACATCTAATTGATGTGATTTGGGAATAATGTAAATTTGTTAAATACATACAATTTTATAAATGAAGGGATTTTACATTTCTATCATTTAAAATCCACCATGTATTAATTTTCTTATTTGGTTTCATTGTTTGTAGAAAATCTGAAATGATGATAATTGTAAATTTGAAATTTAGACGTAATTAGAAAGTGTAAGTATTAAATTGACTATATTAATTATGGTCCCCTCCATGATAATTTCTTGTTATTATTAGGTCAAGACACTACTTGGTTTGTATTTTTGTAGAAGGGGGATTGAATACCAAATCTCTTATTCAATGATAATTGAGATTTTTTTTTTTTTTTTTGAGAAAGTAATTGAGCTAATTAGAATCCACCTCTTTTTATTTTCTTTTATTTTTTAGAAAATAGTAAGTATTAGATAGATTAGATTGATGTCGAAAAAAAGAAAAGAAAGGAAAGATGATTAATTTCGTTATCATAATGCCTTTTTATATAATTATTATACCAAAATTATTCTCGAATTTAGAAACACGGAAAAAAAAAAGACATGACCAAAATGTGGACAAAAATTATTCTACCACCATAAGATGGTTCCACAAACCTTGACTTGGGGTTTCGCATCAAGGCTGACCTTGCAAGAGATTTCGTCTTTTGTTAAGGTCTCAATTGGGATCTTTCGAGGCTAATGGGGAGTTGGACTTTGGAGGCTAATGGAGATGGAGAGCTCAAAAATGTGGACAGTTGGACTCTGCTCTTTACCTTTAGGTTCTCAAGCTCTATTGGCTCAAAATTTTGATCTTTAGGCAATTTATGCGAAGACCCAAACTGGGAATTCTCTGTATAAGTTTTTAATGGGTTTTGAAGAACCGCATGTTCACCATTATTACTAAACTTTTCTCTAAATAGCAAGTTAAGTGGCTATAAGGGCTAGCTAGCTGTTTTTAGCTTGGTTAAATCAAGAAATCTACAGGAAAATTACTCCAAAAACCTTCCAGACTTTCTTGTCATGTAACATCTCTTTCTTGTCAGTATAACTTGATCTTTTCTTTGTTAGAGTACTGTAGAATTATGATTCAAAGGAAACAATTACATGAGCTGATGATCACTACATCAGTTATAAAAAATGTAATCCTTTGAACAGGCTATTTGATTTTTGTGCAAATTTTTAACACTGAAGACCTCAATTATGCTAGTCAGTTTTCAACCAAATTGAAGTTCCCAGTGTATGCATTTAACAATTGGAACTCTATCACTAAAGGTTGCTCTAATAGTTTCTCAAAAAAAAAAAAAAGGGTTTACTCTAATAGTAACAATTCAGACGAGGCTTTGTATATGTACAAAGAAATATAGCAAAGGGGTACTTGCCAGACCTTTTTATATTTCTTTTGTGCTTAAAGCATGTTCAGAAGTAACATACACAAATTATGAAAAAGTTCTTTGTATATGTACAAGATAAGTAGCGGTTTGCACCCAAGTATATATATCAACTCTTCACTTTCTTTACTTCTTCTCAATATGGGAATCAATCCTCACACATGCACTCACAATAGATCTCCCCTCACATGTGAACCTCTTACCACATCAACCTAGCTTCCCATTTTCGTGAGTCTTTTGCAAATCCAAAGCATTAAGAATTCAAGATTTACACGAAATGCAGCAATCAACAAATTCACACCAACCGCATCAAGAACAAGACACTCATTCAAACGCAAGTTGAACCATAACTCTAATACAAATTTCTTGGGTTGAGAAGTGCTCCTGGGGTCCACCAATAGCCTATTGATATATATTGAGGTACCTATTGATATACATTAGGGTACCACTCTAACCCAAAACCAAAAGCTTAAGCCGAAGGGTTTAGGCCCAACTGTCACAGTCCATCAACTGCTGACTTCCATTACTTTTTCTCCTGATGTTGAACTCAACCCTCACATGTGCATTAAGAAAAGCTGCTGAATTCAGTTTGGTTTGTTATTCCACTTCTTGTTCTGTACGAGAGAGCCAACAATACTGCCTACTCCTATTTGTAGCTCTAATCTTTGTTATATCAACCCTCTCAGCCAATCCATCACCCCAACAGCGGATCATATTCAAATTCATATCAGCATGAAACTTGATGTCTGTTTTATAACATTCCTTTGAAAGACATAGTAACCCATCTAACAATATCCAATTACCACCACAGATAAAAACAGGCTGTATGTTGACCTTGAACAAACTGTAAAGCAAAAATTTATAGACTACATATCATAATATCAATTCTAGAAGGCATATAAAGCAATACTTTCTACCTGTGGCACCATCAAATCAATACGGCTCTCAATTTTTTGGAAGCCAAATAGATGGCTCCAAGCATCACATTCTCCATATCCCCTTACATCAGCAGCAATATGAACTTTGTACAAGGATTACCCATACCGTTCAGCCACCACAACTCAGGCATAAATAGTGGATGTTATAAAAACAAAAACTTTCACAATTATAATAATAAATAGAGGCATATAAATAACCAAGAGTACACAGGTCATCATTCAACTTCACGCTTTACAGTGTACGTTTTGAAAAAAACTAATGAAGCTCATGCAATTTCTTAATATCATCTGATTTTTTTCTAATCGTACAGCAACATGCAAGGCTTCGCTTTTCAAAGATTTAAAAAACAAAATGAGATTAACAAATTAAACCCATTATTTACTTACTCGAATACACAAATTTGAGACCCAAATCACACCCAAACACAAAATGCTGAGAGAGAGAGAGAGAGAGAGTTCTCAGTGTGTGAGTCTTTGTATTTGTCGGCGTGTGAGTGTTAGAGAGAAGGGAAAGGTGTAAAGGGTATTTTGGGTATTTCACGAAATGGGGCCGGACCACGTGGATTGTGTCTTTTTTCTTTTCTTTTTTTTGATAACGTGGATTGTGTCCCAACTCCCAAGTGTTTCGTTTACACTTACCCTCCCCCCCCCCCCCGCGCATACAATTTTAATTTCACCAAGTATTCTATTAAATATATATATATATATATATATATTTTTTTTAACACAAATAAAATTTAATTTTGTAAGAGGAAGTTAGGAATCTTAAACAAATATATTAGCAGCTCAACTCATAATTGAATAAGAATGAAATTGAAATTATTGGAGGATCAAAAGTGTAGTTTGTCCTTTTATTTTTTTTGGTAATTTTGTTTTGGATTTACCTTTTTATTTATTTTATTTTTTAGTGGGGGGCCTCTTGACTTTAATCTCTTCACTTAATTTGTCATATTAGAACCACTATATTTACTATGAAATGAAAAGGAAAATTTTTTTTTTTGAGAGAGAGAGTTTCAACCTATAGCATCCGCTCCTAATAATAACTCTTTATTATCAGACCAAGACACCAATCGGTTTTGGTGTAGGCGGGAATTAAATCCCAGATTTCTTATACAACCATCAGAGACTTTACCAGTTGAGCTAAATGAAAATGATTTATTCTATGGTGAACATTTAATTTTTCATAAATCTAAACATATACATAATCTCACACTATTTGCATTTAATAAGAAATGTTGTCTCCTCCAATCTTTTAGGCATGAGTGATCAACTCAAATAAATGAATAAATGAAGCAGAAAGCATTTAACTAGTGAATTCTTATTTTTCATGCCTCATATTCTTTTATTTTCCGACTCATGGAACTCACAAAAAAAAAAAGAAAAAAAAAAAAACACTTGTATCTTCTTCTGATCTCTTGAAAGTTCTCTTACTTGACCATTTTTTACAAAATGATTAGCATAAGTTAAAGTGGGAAAAAAATTCAAGAGCAAATTGGAAGCTCATTTATAGACCAAATTGGGAGTCTAAAGTTTCAATATCCTAAGATTCACTGACATTATGACCCATATATCTTCTTTTCCATGCTTGGTCTTTAATATCCTTGTTCCTTCCAAACATCCTTCAGCCTTACCAAAGACAAAGATGGTCCTTTTGTGGATTCTCATCGTTCTAACCAATACTGCATCTACTATTCCAATCCAGCATTGCCCAATCGTTTGTAAAGCACAAATTAAGCCCCATGAATCTGCCTCATGTATTAATGAGGCATCTGGAACATACATACTATGTTTTGGAAATGCAAAAGCCACCCATTTCCTTAAATCAAGCCCATCCGGAAACAACTCTCCTAGTGGGCTGCTTTTGTGTCATCATCTCTAAGAGCATGATACCAAACCACATGCATCTCCTCTAGTGGAAACTTCAATCCCCTGTCCATATTCTATTTAATAGGACTTGTTAGCAAGAAGCATTTCACAGTTTGGTTTAATGTAAATGCTTAACAAATGAGGAAAGGATAATAAAAGGAAAAGTTCATGTAATTCAACCATCTAGGTGAAGCAAATTGATAATTACAAAGGATGAAGTTGAAACTACACGAGTCATTGATATTGATGTACAACTTAAGCTGATAAGCATTGAGAAAAAGCACATTAAACAAAGAGTTACATTAGTTGCAATGGGCATACTATTATGTCTTTAAGTTAGAAAATTCAAGAGCAACTCATCTGAATATAGCTTAGCTAAAGAGTTCCATGAGATTGAGTTCCTTTGAGACATCCGACTAAAGACTTTGATGGAATCCTCCAAATCCCGCACTTAGTACATGTTTAAAGTCCATTGTTGACATAAGTATTATCACTGAATTTCTTTTTGATAACTAAAACATGGATTTATGTATCAAAACCCAAAGAAGTATCAACTCCAAATCAACCAACCTCAATCCCTGCCATAACAGTTTTAACAAGTATCTGAATAGCTTCTTCCACAAATCCATTGTGTGCAAAACCCACAAGGGCAACAGTAAACCTCATCAAGTTCTTCCGAAAACTCAAAGATTTTCCTTGCATCTTCTATCCTAATACACTTTGCGTACATGTCCATTAGTGCACTCTCAATGCACAGCTCTGATTCAATTCCCAATTTCCACAGGAGCCCATGAATTTGGCACCCTTCGCATAAGGCTATTAATACTGTCTTAAAAAATATATGGCTATGATTATAAAACTGGGTGAATAGGGACTGTGTTCAAGTTATACTTAGAATCTTTCTAATTTTTATTTATTTATTTAAACTTTGTGTATTTGACTATTTTCAAGTAAGGCTCTCAGTACTATCTAAAAAAAATAGTCCAACAATGAATTGAAGAGGTTCCATGTTATAGAAAAGAAAAAAGTTTCATAAGTTTTGTTTATTTGGTATTGATACATTACAAGTTTACAACAATGAGTTGTCCAAGGTGCATTCCAATGGAAAATAGTTGGGTCAAATTTTTAAGTGCAAGTAACGGCTGCCAACCCACATCGCAAATACATATAAAGCATCCATCACATTGGTTTTCTTTTCTTATTTTGGATAGAAATATCATTTACAAAATGTAATACAATCATCCGCAAGCAAGAAATTTAATGGTACAACTTAATTGACTACCCTTGGAGATAGCAACAGAGAGTTCTCTAACATAATGTAACCATCACAAGGAATATGACATAAATAGCTTGGTCGTAGTGCTGAGAAATTCCCTTTTTTTTTTTCACTGCAAAAAATTGAGGCAAATATATAATTTTAATTTAACAAAAAATAACTTTCATATTTTCTCCAAAAAAAAAAAAATCCTAAAAATTAACAAGGAACACTTCAGTTTCAACAAACCAAGATCAGATTTTGAACCAGAAATAATTTTCTTTACAAAGCTGAGTTTTCCCTTCTGGTTTGATTGGATCTCTTCGCTTGTCTTTGCAGATTTAGCTTTACACATTTGTAATTCAATCGGTTGCACTTTCATTGTGTCAACCTCTTTCTACATTATCTTCAACTCTTTCTGCGAATTCATACCTCCCTCTTTTATACCTTTAGAAACTTCGAAAATTACCTGAGTCTTCATTCTTGGCAGTTTGATTCAAAAGCTGTCATTGACCTTGTCATGTTACCTTGCTCTAAGAAGATGAATCATGTTGTTATTTTCAAGGGCAACTGGTCATTCTTCATCACATGCTCACGTGCTTCTTGTGATAGTCTAAGGTGTTCTAGGGTTCTACATACATACTTTTTCTTCTTCATTCATGCTAGGGTGTGCCTACATTATTGGTCCCAAAAGAATGGTCATTTGCAACTTAAATTTTACTGCTTCTGTGATTGAACGAAATGTTAAGTTGCATGCTCTTAAAGTCCATCAATAAAATGCATGTCATTCAAAAACAACACTAATTGTGCAGAGCAAGGCTTCAAAGTTTATCTAAGGAGATTAATAGCCACTAAGCATTAATATATTCAATAAAAACAAAAATATGATATTACAATGATTCTTAGTCAAAGTAAATCCTAATTTTATGTTTCTGCAGGTCTCAAGAGCTCAATTTTCAGATGATGTAATGATCCATAGGAACGCAATATTTTCCATACCTTGAGATAAAATGACAATGGCTCCATAGAGGTTGTTATCACAATACCAAGCTTCTTTTGGCATTGCTTCAGCAAGTGAATGAGAACTTTTTGCACTAAGTTTTCATCCCCTGCAACTATCATAAGAAAACCATCTATCAACCTTCCAACAGCAAATATTTTTGGTGTGGGTTTGCTGGAAACATAAGATTCTACACCCTCATAAAAATGCTCACATCATAACAACTTTCATTGTCTCCATAATTCTTAACCAAGAGATCATGAACGTGACATTGCTACTACATGGAAGCAATTCTTCTTTCCAGCATATTCAATAATTCAGAATTGATTTTCATCCTTAAACCAATCTTGAGAAGGTGTAGAGAATTGAAATAAACTGATTTTTCCGCCACAGGGAGCACATTAATCAAGCATTCAGTTTCATTTGTTCAATGACACCAAAACAACTAATCCCTATAGTGTCTTTGGGAGATGGGTGAGTGGGGTGTTGCTTTTTCTAGGTAATTTAACACAGTATTTTTTAAGAAAGAAGCTACAATTTGCACAGCTATAAAACAGAGGCAGACTGACTCGCATGCACCCATATTACATTTTTAGTTATTCAAAACAAAATAACGTTTATTGGAGTTATAGCATTGGCTTCATTTTTTTTTTTGGATACCATGAGTAAATTAGAGTACATGATTAGTCTTAACAGCAACAGAATCATTAAATATGTTTATACACTTTTACAACCAGCAAACGTGGATAAAGGCGGACAGCCATTTCATCAAACATCTGGAGAGTAAGACCCAATCCGTCTACCAAATTGTAATAATTGGTTGATCCAAACCAGGATATAGACCTATATAGCAATTGGGTTTTTGATCTTCTAAGGGAATAATCTCCATATTTATTACAAAAATATGTTCCCATTATCTTTTGTAACCATTGCCTTGTGCCTAAGTTAAAATTTGAACTTGCATTGATTGTGTATAAGCAAGAAAATGAACAAATAAAAAAAAAATAGAGATTTAACTTCAAAAGTGATAACCCCCCAAAAATTAAAAATAAACAACTAAAAGAGAACAAGATTTCCTCAAGAATGTAAGAGTGTAAGAATGAAGGTACCTGAAATTGGGATGTTGAAAACAATGCTTCTCTAAATTTCCACCCATAATATTAAAATGCTGTTAATGAACCCCACTGGAGAATAAAAGATTATCTGCATCTACAAATCTGCAAAAAAAGGAAGAGAGTGTGACCCAAAAAGAAGGAAAATTGATATGAATATGACCAAAAGGAAATTACAATAAGGAGACAGAATGAAATTCAAAATTTGTACAAATGCATAACCCAAAAACCACCTCCTAAAGCTTGGTAACATAGGTATGACCAACGGAAAATTTGTACTGTGATCATATACTATAGCCGGTGCTCCAAATGAAGGACAATGGTTCTGTAACCTCTCCCCATCTCTCAAACACTATAAATAATGGCTTAAAAATAAAGTAAAGGCTCAGGAGATATAGAATTATCCTAAGCAAGCTAACACTTAGTCCAAAAATTAGAATGTCCATGACTAATGATAAATCTGCTTCTACTAATGTCTAGAGTAGTGAGTCTAGTGAACTACAAGATGACATGACACAGGAAGCCTTTACACGAATAAGTTCAATTAAATACAAGCAATTGGGAAGAAAACAAAAGGGACAAAGAATGGGTCCCAATATAAATAAGTGTAGCATCTTATAACTCATTGCCAACCACGATGTCCTATGTCTCATTATGGGAGCATTGAGAAGCAGCCACTAAATTGAGCTATAACTCATTGCCAAGTAAGGGTCTGCACCATTGTTTCTTAAAGTTTTCTCCAATTCCACCATCTTTTATGTTTCCATCAAAATAGAACCCATCTTCATCACTCTCCCACAAAGCTGACATTGAATTATCCAAGCTATTATAGCATCTGAACTTCTTTTTTTTTGATAGGCATTATAGTATCCAAACTTGAAGATTCTGTGCCAAGTAGATAGACTTAAGAGAAGTATGGATCTTTTTCTCCATTATTACTGTGTTGATCACCCACATTAGTCAGAACCAGTATAAGATTTTTTTGTTCTCTCTTCAAAGCATTCTGCTTCAAGCAATTTTGATCATATTCTATCCCATACTTCAATTGTCCATCTTACTCCTCTATCTTAGGCCTTCCCATCAAATATCAACCCACCATGATGAGTGCCAACATCTTAGCCAGACAATCCAACTTGAAAAGCTAGAATTGACGGTTGAAGCACTCTTTAAATTCAACCTTAATTGTTGCAACAAAACAGGGTTATAAAATGAATCCTTCAGTTGCACTACTATTTCAATTTTCATCAGCTTTGGCATCTTCGAAGCTCACTAAACAGTTATGACGTGGTAACTAAAAGATAACAAAGACATGCAATCATCATTTGCAACAATAAAAGAAATGCTGAGTTACATATGTAACAAACCATTAAAGGGTATCCAGAAATTTCACCATTATATAATTGTTTACAAATTCTATAAAAACTTCATGCAATTCAAATGAATAACAATACATTTTTTAATTCCTTTATGAAGAATGACTGACGACATGCAGGATATTTTCATAAAAAACTGCATTCTCGACAAAGTAACATAATAATGCATGCTATCTGTCTATCACTGACCTCAGGAAATGTATATTGCACTCAAGATTCAGCAGGGATCGACACGTGTTGAATCTAAAGAGTGAAGATGTTCTACTAAACAAATGTTTCCCTCGGTTCCCGTTGTTACTTGGATATCCAAAGAATACTCAGCAACCCAGGCAATTATTTTCAATGGCTGCAGCAAATAGTAAAGCATCAGTATCTAAATAATCTGATTACAACAAGCATAGAATAATTCTCCCAAGGGAACTAAAACACCATTGAATATTGAAATTCTAAATAATGAAGAATTGCATGACCAAGAATAAATGTTATAAAGAACCACATGAAAGAAGGAAGAGCTCTACACTACAATTTTCACAAGCATGAATATCTACAGGTTAAGAGGGTACCACTACTAATGATTGCACTAAAAGATTAATTAACTTGTATGACAAGATGATGTTCCGAAAATCCTTAACATGATAGTTAATCATATATCTACTGTTATGGAAGGAAGTTACGCATTTGGAACACAACTCACCCCAGTTATTGATACAGACACCTCATCCCATTTGTCAAGGTTCTTATCCTTGTAATAGTACAAAGGTCAAGTACCTTAAAAACAGATTTATTTTGCTTTGATATGTTTTATAAATATATGGCTCCACTCAACTGGCAAGACACCATATGGACAGGTTAAAATAGGACGAAAATACATTCTTAAAAGCAAAAAACACAAGAAACTATAAATGTCCATGGAATTTCTTCCCCTTTATCATAGGTGGGATGCACATAGAAGTTCTGGAATCGTGTAATTTTCCCTTTCAAAACCTTTTTTTAATTAGCAAATAATTCATTAAAGAGTAGGGACGTGCAATTCATGTATATGGAAAGTACACAAGAAATACACCAAAAACTATTAACTATAATTACTAAGATCAAGCATCCCAAGTAAATTAGAATTGGAAAATTGTCCTGAAGCTGATATCTACTCATATAACAATCTAAGACGTGGAAAATGCTTAGAATTTTGAAGGACAAAACCTTAGCTATATTTGAAGAATCCTCTATGTATTTCGTGTTTATATTTTTTGTTCTTCCAGGCTAAACTTAGTTCACACTCTTTGTCTCCCTTATGCGCAACAAATAAACATAAAATTCTTGACTAGTAAGTCCATCCATATTCACATTTAATCTCTAAACATACCTTCAGGAGTTTGCCCAGTGCATTGGTCAAAGTTTTTTTTTTTTTTTTTTTTTTACCAAGACACCCTTACAATTTGTTCTTAGAATTCCTTTTTTTTCTCTAAAATGCAGAACTGCCATGAATGAGCAACATAAACTACATAAGCATTATTCTTACATGTGTGACCCATTTTCAACCAAAAAATTCTCCACTGTATAATTGATCTCTCAATGAATTATCACACTGACACTATTTACACAAAAATTTGTTTCAAATAAGCAATTTCCTGTCTTGTATTGGTTGTCTGCTAGGTTGTGATGGAAAATTTCTAATAATGTTCATATCAATATACATCTAGCATCCTTTTCTCTTTTTTTTTTTTTTTTTTTTGGGGGGGTGGGGGGTGGGGGGGCCGAAGGAGGATCAAATTCGAGATTGAAAAGTAGAAAGGCTTAGGAACTGTCAGCTTCAAGACAAGTTTAATAAGCAGTCTAAAGAAAGGATTAAGAACAACTTTGTTCCCCACCAAGGTTGCCAAAACAGTGTCACTTCACCATAGCTGAAAATAAAACTTCCATTTTCTTTTTCTTCCCCCAAAGTACCTCAACAGCTATACAAGTATAATTACCAGAGGCCTGAAATTTTAGAAGTCCTATGTAATTGACATTCTTCAAAGCAGGAAAGGTCCGACTAACATTTTGTAAACTAATCCCTTAGGTTGTCAAACAATCTTGGAAGTAGTTTCTATGCTCAACATGGTTTTAAAAGATTATTTATGAGTACATTCAATTATATTAGATAACTCAACCAGCCAAGTTAGTAACAATTACTGCTCCCAAATCACTATGTTCTTAACATCAATATTTACAAACTAAGTGGTGTACCTTAGTTAAGCTACTAGACCAATACAGAGATGATGTATAAAATTAATGTTGAGAAAAGATAAAAGAAAAGAACCTCACCATCTATGATAAGAGGAAGGGCACTTGTTACTCATGCATAATTGAGCTTTCATGGAAATAACAGTAACGGTAATAATAATAATCATAACTAAAACTAATGATATAAAATATGTTGATAAACACATAATTATGTAATAATCTAAAATGCTGTTGAATTTATGCATTCATGTTTTGCATATAAATGCACCATTTCCCTCTTCAAAAAAATGAGCACCCACCTAATCTATAAGAAGAGGGAATGAACTCAAGAAAAATGAATGCGGTCTGGATTGCATAGAAATAAAATAAAGGAAAAAGTAGGCATACAAAACAGATAAACAATGTTCCACATTAAGCTCCAACTTCCATAGCTAAACAATGTGCCAAAGACATTAAAAATTAAAAAATCCTATTATCTACATGTTCTTGTTTCTAAGAGATGAGAACAAGGTAGGGCAACCAGATGCAAACAACCATAAGTTAATACAATGCATTTATGTCCTATATGAACCATGTTTAGAAGAAAGAGAGATAAAAAGAATTACAGCAATGTCATTTGATGAATTTCACACATCAGAAATTCTGTGGACTAAGTCTAGAATAAAATAAAATTTAAAAGTACATTTACCCTTTTAATGCACAAAATTCGTGCATGTTAAAATTACATTGGACACATTGATAGATAAAATATTTGAAAGGATTATTACATATGTTACATGGTGGGTCATCTTTAGTTTCCTCAATGAGAGTAACTGGGTGTGGGTGGCAGTCAAATGTGTAAACACCTCCAAACTTGTAATTTGGGTATTCCCCAAGAACACATTTGGGATGAGCAGGATAACTACAATCTTCACAGTAGTAGAACCAATGTTTTGAGTCTCGTTCTTCTTCACAAATATCACAATAATATTCAACAGAGTCATCTTCAAGTCTATAACATAGAGTAAAGGGATGCTCATGATGGTTGTACCTTGTTGTATGCGGTAGTGTAGCGCATTTAGAGTCGAGTGCAAATTCACAACTGGTACAACGGAATACTTGGTAGCTTTCATTACCACAGCAACTGCATTTCTGTTGGTGTGCGATGTAGGAGAGGATAAGTGGATGCTCATGACCTTCGTGGGTAAGGATGTCTGAGATTAAACTACATTGAACATCTAGATAAAACCTGCATTCCTCACACTTATAGGTGAAGCCATTGCAAGGCTGAGAACAGGCATTACACCAAAAATACTTACTTGGTTCCATTGGGAGGAGGATGAGTGGGTGTTGATGAAGTGGATGTCGTTTTTTTGGGGGTAATTTAGCACAAGATTCATGAAGAAAGAATCTACACTTTACACAACTATAATACGGAGGGAGAATGGCTCTTACGCATCCGTCACATATTTGGTTATTTGGAACCTCATTCGTGAGCTTTAAGTCATGCTCGTGACTGATTTGTTTAATTTCTTCGACCATTTGAGTTCCGTCCTCCTTCATATTGGATTTTTTGACTTCGTAAGTTGCTGAGTCAGCCGATTCATTCAGCTCTGGAACTTCATCCTCATCTTTAAATTCCTGCAAATTTATGTCCTCCTTGTTTCTGCGGTCGATAGCACAATTGAGGTGGGCAACGAAATCGCATCTAGAGCAATAGTAAAGCCCATAGCGTGTGTCCAACTTTTGAACACAGATTTGACAAAATCGGGAGTCGGATTGATGGAATTGAAGAGAAGAATGGGTGAGGTGGAGGAGGTGCTTGTGACGCACAACTTTGACCATGCGTGGGAAAGAAGCACATCTTTCATGAACCCAGAAACTGCATAGATGACACTGGTAGGGCGTACCTTTGCCTTCTTTGCCGCAAATGTCGCAAGTGAACGTGAACAACTTCCAAATGGGGGTCAATGGGTGGTCGTGGAATTCAGCTTCCATGATGAGTGGTAAAGAAGTGCATTTGATGTGAAGGTTGAAGTCGCAGCGGGAACAGCGATAAGTGTATTGGTTGCGAGATTCATTGCAGAGTACGCAATTGCTGAATTGAATGTCTTTGCCATAATCTATCTGATAGGGAGAGAGAATAAGAGGATGGATTGGGTGCAAGGGATGGTGCAACCCAAGGGCTACTTCCGCACATGATTTATGATGAATGGTGTCTATCCAATGCTGTGGCCCTGATTCTAAACACCAGTAGGTAGGACCATAAACTGATTCTTGGCACCCACGACTAGGGGTGGCAATTTTTACCCATATCCATGAACCCACCCATTACCCACCTTATTTGGATAAGTCTTAACCCAACCCATTTAATATTTGGGTTAAATGGGTAAAGACCCATTTGGTTATTTAATTAGATGGGTCTAAATGGATAAATCCAATAATACCCACTAAACTCATTTAAAATTTGAATAAACAACATAAAATCTAAACTTCTATAAAATGACCAAAATACCCCTGAAACCTAATAAATGACCAAAAAACTCCAAAAATCCAAAAAAATTACCAAAATACCTCCAAAACCCAAAAAATGACCAAAATACCCCCAAAAACCTAAAAATTACCAAAATACCCCCCCCAAAACCCAAAAAATGACCGAAATACCCCCTGAAACCCAAAAAATGACCAAAATACCCTAAAAACCCAAAAAATGATCAAAATACCCCCGAAACCCAAAAAATGACCAAAATACCCCCAAAACCTAAAAAAAATGAACAAAATACCCCAAAAATCTAAAAATTACCAAAATACCCCTAAAACCCAAAAAATGACCAAAATACCCCCCAAAACCTAAAAAGTGAACAAAATACCCCCAAAACCAAAAAATTACCAAAATACCCCAAAAACCCAAAAAATGACCAAAATATCTCCGAAACCCAAAAAATGACCAAAACACCCCCAAAACCTAAAAATTACCAAAAAATGACCAAATACTCACCAAAACCTAAAAATGACCAAAATACCCTCAAAACCCAAAAAATGACCAAAATACCCCCGAAACTCAAAAAATGACCAAAATATCTTCGAAACCCAAAAAATGACCAAAATATCCCCAAAACCTAAAAATTACCAAAAAATGACCAAAATACTCACTGAAACCTAAAAATGACCAAAATACCCTCAAAACCCAAAAAAATGACCAAAATATCCTCGAAACCCAAAAAATGACCAAAATATCCCAAAACCCCACAAAATGACCAAAATACCCCAAAAACCCAAAAAATGACCAAAATACCCCCCAAAACCTAAAAAATGACCAAAATACCCCCGAAACCCAAAAAGTGACCAAAATACCCCCGAAACCTAAAAAATGACCAATATACCCCCGAAATCTTAAAATGACCAAAATACTCCCAAAATCCAAAAAATTACCAAAATACCTCCAAAACCCAAAAATTGACCAAAATACCCCCGAAACCTAAAAAATGACTAAAATACCTCAGAAACCTATAAAATGACTAAAATACCCCTGGAACCTGAAAAAATTACCAAATTACTCCGTAACCTAAATAATGACTGAAATACCTCCAAAACCCATAAAATTATCAAAATACCCCCTAAATTTAAAAAATGACCGAAATACCCTGAAACCTAAAAAATGACTAAAATACCCCCCTTGAAACCTAAAAAATGACCAAAATACCTCCAAAACATAAAAAATGACCGAAATACACTCGAAACCTAAGAATTACCAAAATACACCCTAAACCTAAAAAATTACCAAAATACCCCCTAAACCTAAAAAATGACTGAAATACCCCTGAAACCTAAAAAATTACCAAAATACCCTGAAACCTAAAAAATGATCAAAATACCCTAAGACCTAAAAAATGACTAAAATAACCCCAAAACCTAAAACAATGACCAAAATACCCTAAAAACCTAAAAAAATGATCGAAATACCCACAAAACCTAACAATTACCAAAATACACCCTAAACCTAAAAAATGACCAAAATACCTCCAAAACCTAAAAAATAACTAAAATACCCCCGAAACCTAAAAAAATTACCAAAATACCTTGAAACCTAAAAAATTATCGAAATACCCCCAAAACCTAAAAAATGACCAAAATAATCCCGAAACCTAAAAAAAATGATCAATAAAAACCTCTGAAACCCAAATTATGACCAAAATACCGCTAAACATGTAAGATGACCAAAATACACCAGAAACATCTAAAATTACCGTAATAGAGGTTTAGGGTATTTTGGAAGTTTCGAGGATATTTTTAACAAATTAAAGGTTCTAAGAGTCTTTCAGTCATTTTATAGGTTTTGAGGGAATTTCAATAATTTTTTAGGTTTTGAGGAATTTTGGTAATTGTTTAGGCTTCGGGGTTATTTTGATCATCTTATAAATTCTAAGGGTCTTTTAGTCATTTTTTAGGTTACGAGGGCATTTATGTCATCTTTTAGTTTTAGGGTTATTTCAATAATTTTTAGATTTTTGGGTTATTTCGGTAAATTTCTAGGGTTCAGAAGTATTTTGGTAATTTTTTAGGTTTCGGGGGGTATTTTGGTCATTTTTAGGTTTTGAGGGTATTTTGGTCATTTTTAGGTTTTGAGGGTATTTTGGTCATTTCTTGGGTTTCGGGGGTATTTTCGTATTTTTTGAGTTTCAGGGGTATTTTGGTCATTTTCAAGTTTTGAGGGTATTTTGGTCATTTCTTAGGTTTCGGGGGTATTTTGGTCATTGTTTGGGTTTTGGGGGGTATTTTGGTCAGTTTTAGGTTTCGGAGGTATTTTGGTCATTTTTAGGTTTCGATGGTATTTTGGTCATTTTTTGAGTTTCGGGGGTATTTTGGTCATTTTTTGGATTTTGGGGGGGTATTTTGGTCATTTTTTGGTTTTGGAAGTATTTTGGTCATTTTTAGGTTTCTGGGGTATTTTGGTCATTTTTTGGGTTTTGGGAGTACTTTGGTCATTTTTGGGTTTTGAAAGTATTTTGGTCATTTTTTGGGTTTTGGAAGTATTTTGGTCATTTTTTGAGTTTCGGGGGTATTCTGGTCATTTTTTGAGTTTTTGGGGTATTTTGGTAATTTTTTGGGTTTTGGGGGTATTTTGGTAATTTTTAGATTTTGGGGTATTTTGTTCATTTTTTAGGTTTTGGGGGTATTTTGGTCATTTGTTGGGTTTTGGGGGTATTTTGGTCGTTTTTTAGGTTTTGGGGGGTATTTTGGTAATTTTTATGTTTTTGGGGTATTTTGGTCATTTTTTGGGTTTTGGGGGTATTTTGGTCATTTTTTGGGTTTTTGGGGGTATTTTGGTCATTTTTTAGGTTTCAGGGGTATTTTGGCCATTTTTAGGTTTCGGAGATATTTTGGTCATTTTTTTGGGTTTTAGGGGGTATTTTGGTCATTTTAGTGGTTTTTAAGCATATATGGTGATTTTAGAGATATCGGGGGTATTTTGGTCATTTTTGAGTTTCATGGGTATTTTGTTCATTTTAGAGATTTTGGGGATAATTTTGGATGTCCAAGGGTATATTGGTAATTTTGGAAGTGTAGGGAATATTTGTATCATTTTAGGTATTTAAGGGTATTTTGGTAATTTTGGAGGTCAATAGGGTATTCAAGTAGTTTTAGAGGTATTTGGGTCATATTGGGTTAAATGGGTGGGTTACTAATTAAATGGGTTGGGTTGGTAATGGATAATTAATTTATATATAAACGGGTCATAAATGGATAAATGGGTAATTACACACCCAACCCATTTATGACCCAACCCGCCCATTTGCCACCCCTACCCACGACAAGTGTGTCCACCTGCATAGTCTTGTTCGAAGACCAAGGGATGCTTTGAATCGCAAAAATGTAGAAGCTGCTGCTGCTGCTGCTGCTGCTGCTCCATCTTCTTCTTTCTATCACATGCAAAGTAATCACGGACAACATCAAATTTGTTTAGAGAGAGAAATTTAAAAAAACAGAGAGAAAGAGAGAGTGCGTGAGAGTTAGAGAGATTTGGTGGGTTTTGGACTAGAGTTGAATATATATATATATATATATATATAGCAGCAAACCAATTTAGTTTTTTGTTATGGGTGAATGAATTTTAGAATTGTAAATAAAAAAAGAGGGATTTGGAAGAAGGTGTGGTTTTAATTTATTTAACAAATATTCATTCAAACCCACGCCTGTTCTGTTTTCTTTCTTTGTTTTATTTAACGGTTATGGATGAATTTGGGCATGAGTAAGCAGCAGATTAAGTAACGGAGTTAATGAATATTAGATGTGAATGTTTTAACTTTAAAGGGGTTGCTTGGGTGTGGCCTGTGGGTATTTTCAATTTTTTAATGTAAAACTGTGGAAGGCATTAAAACTTCTCTTTTATATAGATTGGAATTTTTATAAAAAAAATTTATTTTCATTAAAAATAAACATAATTTTTTAAGTGAAAGGGAATGCACCTAAAAAGTTATGAATAAATAAGTTATGAATAAATAGTAAGAATGCTTGCACAACGAAAATTCAAAATATGTTTTTAATTGATCCTCCATTGTTGTGATTAGAAAAATATAATTTGTTTTTTACTTTTTTTTTTCTTTTGTTTATGTCAATCGTTATTATTTATTTAAAATCATCTAACACAGATCTAAGTTTGTCTTTATTCAATATATAAGTAAAGAGTGCAACTAAGATTGCTTTCATATTGATATGATTAATTCTTTATACAAGTTTTTCTTTACCTCAATTTAGCCAATTCAACTCAAAAGTCAAACTAACAAAGCTAATCCAACAAAAACTCTAAAAGAAAATTCAGTAGTAATTGTACTTTGGAAATTCAAAAATGAATGAGCAAAGTCTTTTAGAATATCACATAAACACAAGCGAGCTTGGTTCAATGTTAAGCCATTTTTACAATGAAAAATGCAATAGGGAAATTTTTTTTATTAATAAAAACATTTTCATTTTTAATATTGAGCCTATTACTCCCTTAATTTTTTTTACTTAGGTTGAAATTCTCTCTTCCCCACATGTGATAAACAAAAAGAAAAAAATAAAAAGCAAAGATTTGGTAATGCTTGAGAATGAATGTAAATTATCTTACTATTAATATGGGATAAAATGAACATTTGATAGGGATATGTTCAAGTTTGACTTTTGGATAACTTTTACCAAATTTTTATTTATTTATTTATTTTTAGTAATTAATATCTATAGAAGTTATATTCCTCAATTTCATTCTTCCATAATAATAGTTTGTAATCCCATTATTGGACTAAATTTCTTTCCTCCAACTATCAATCTATCATGTTAATTAAATACTAAGGTGATTTATTATTCCTTCCAAAAATTAAGGTGATTAGACATTAAAAACTCACTAATCAATGAAGATTGATTATGTATTTTTTTTGTATACTTAAATACTGTAAATGAAAAACTTTATAAATTTAACAATAAATGGCAACTAATTATTTTGAAATTTTGAGTGCAATTAACCTATAATAGATATTAAATAAAAATGTGATTCAAGAAAAGATTGATTTATGAAAAATAATTGAGTGATATACCATTTATCCAAATTGCATTAAATGCAACATAAAATCTTATTACATTTAATATCTATACGACATCACTGCACACTCTTAGTGTGATGGTCACTCCACAAGTATAAGTGCTTGAAAGTGTGAGGGGTAAGAGCTGGGGTTTAAGACTCTAGGAGGGAACTTCACACACATATACATTTAGATTAGGCTAAAGTAAAATTCTATCTTGTAAAAAAAAAAAAAAAAATCTGTATGACAAATTTTAAGTAAGCAAAGTAACCTACTATTTATAAACACCAAAAGAAAAACACACATACATGTGAACAAATTTACAAAGGCAACTATCAATACTTACATCAAGAAGAATCCAATTTTGGCTTCAAAACACACTTAGGGAAGCTTCCAAATTATGCTCAATTTCAATTTTTTTTAAAGGCTAACTTCATATCAAACCCCTCTATAACATTTACTATATATAGAATTATCATGCCATTGTGCCAAACAAGATATACCTTGTCCAACTCAAAATATTTTCATGCCATTGTGTCAAAGAATAAATACTTCCTCCAAAACAAAGAAAACATAAGAAAGAAAAAAAGGAAGAATAAAGGAAGCAAGTAAGCAAGGCATATGCTTGCTTGCCAACTTAGACTTAAAAACTTCATGGTAACATTTCCCATTTCTTTGCATAGAATCTACTCAATCATGCTTACAAACAGAACAAGAAACTGAGGTTCATATTGAAGTTCAAGTTTCATTTTACACATTAAAAACAAGTTGATATCAAGTAGAGAGTTTAGCTAAGCTTGCTTTCCTGTTTTCTGGTTTTAATTCTTCATGCACATTTTCACTTCACCTAGGTAAGCCAATGCAACTCAAAAGATCAAATTCAATTTTACAAACAGTAAACACTACCCTTTAATAAAATCTCCAGCTGAAAGTCAATCCAGGAAGGGAAGCTTAGTTCAAATCCAATCCAATTCAATATGAGAAATGCAACGGGGAAGCAATCCCTTAATCAAGACATCTCTTGATAGAATAATGACATAAAATACTGAGAAAACACACACACAAACAAACACAAGCAAATGATAAAAAGGTTCATCTCTACAAGTTATTTACAGATGGCGACATGGAGTCAACACTTTAACATTGTATATGATAAATTTGATGGAGTTTCACTTAAGAAGAACTAGTTAACATTGGCAGAAAATTTGAAGTTTCTCTCAATTCGTTTAACTTCCTTTATTCCTCATATCACTGGTGAAACTAAGTAACAAATGTTTCTCAAAGCAAAACAGGACAAATAAGCAAGTAAAAGTTGGAATTATATTCCAGCATTCCTGGAATTTGTGGTTATCATCTCCTCTGTAAAACTTGACCTCGATATTGTTTATACTTCCACATGGTTGCAAACAGCATTAAAAGCATATGTTTACCCAGCTCAATGAACAGTACACCTACCATGGTAATTCCAGCCATGAAGCATAGCTCGAGGTGTGACACCTGGAGGAACCCTAAAAGTGATCTTAATGGGCATAACCTCGCTGGGCACCAGTGAGAAATAGTTGTTTGAGTAATGAAATGGAAGAACTCTCGTGTCCTCTCCTTCCTTGTGGTCTGTCATCAAAGCATGAACAGAAAAATGAAAGAAGAAGGCAACTCCTATATTAACCCGATTTACTTTGGTAACCTTAAAACTATTATTTTCATTTGTGAAACATCTGCAAATCTTGTGGAACAAACCAACCTCATGTTTTTCATCTGTCCCACTAGTTGCAGGTTCTCTTGAGGCCATATCAAAATCACCATCTCCTCACCTAACCATGAAATTGTTCATATAGGTTAAATTTCTAGTAAGCTTTCTTGGCCACATTTTCAACATGCATTTCAATTTCAAAATTGGATCCTTTGATGATTTAGGTTGGAGAAAATAAATACCCTAATAATTTTGACAAGCATTATAAAAATCAACAATGCCACAATTTATGGTAATTTTCATCATTTTGGGACTGAATTCAGTAACGAACTTACAATCAACATATAAAGTTACAAGAACGCCATAATTCTTATGAAAGAACTGCAGATTATAGTTGTCAGCTTTTTTCAGTTATAAAACTTTCTCTACAAAACTGATGCATCAAAATATTCTTGGCATTACCAGCATCTTATGCTGCAAGCATCCCGAGACAATACACTCAGTACAAAGCATACAAATTTTGTTGAATCTGAAAACTTTGATGTTCCAGGATTTGTACCAATTTTACCAACCCCCCTCCCCACCATCTCAAAGAAAAATGGAATAAAAAGAAACACACACACACAACCCTATATAGAAATGCTCAAATGCAAGGCCATGCTGTGCTGACAAGCACACATAGTGATAGTGTAGCTTGAATAAGAGGTGCACCCAACGTGTGCCACATGTATTATAGCCTATTGATAGTCAGTTAGCTAACTTAGCATTGTTGCTTTTAGGTAGAGAAGCGCCAGAGGGGTCCACCAACCACCCATTGATACACATATTGGGACATCATTCTAACTCAAAAGTGTAAGCCAATAGGTTTGCACCCAAGTATATATATCAACTCTTCACTTTATTTACTTCTTCTCAATATGGGAATCAATCCTCACATGCACTCACAATAGATCTCCCCTTACATGTGAGCCTCTTACCAAATCAACCTAGCTTCCCATTGCATGAGTCTTTTGCAAATCCAGAGTGTTAGGAATTCAAGATTTACACGAAATGCAGCGATCAACAAATTCACACCAACCGCATCAAGAACAAGACACTCATTCAAACGCAAGTTGAACCATAACTCTAATACCAATTTCTTGGATTGAGAAGTGCCCCTGGGGTCCACCAATACCCTATTGATATATATTGAGGTACCTATTGATATACATTAGGGTACCACTCTAACCCAAACCCAAAAGCTTAAGCCAAAGGGTTTAGGCCCAACTGTCTAAGTCCATCAACTGCTGACTTCTATTACTTTTTCTCTTGATGTTGAACTCAACCCTCACATGTGCACTAAGAAAAGCTGCTGAATTTGGTTTGGTTTGTTATTCCTCTACTTGTTCTGTACGAGAGAGCCAACAATACTGCCTAGTCCTATTTGTAGCTCTAATCTTTGTTATTTGTGAGAAAGAGCTGTTTGGGTGAATTTGGGGTTGGGTTTTGCGATTGTTTTGGGTCACTATTGCAGTCACCTTTGTTAGTGAAATTTTCTCCTCAATGCCAACCATGGACATATGTCTAAAGCTGAACCATGTAAGCTCTCTATGTTCCCTGTGCTGTTGCTTGTTCTACTTTTTGTGAACACTCCATAAAATTGATTACACTCACATCACACACACACAATTTTCAGAGGGGGGAGAGAGAGAGAGAGAGAGATCACCAGAAGTCCATAAATATCACAACAATGATAAAATTTTGGCCTCTCAGCCAATCCACCACCCCAACTGCCGGATCATATTCAAATTCATATCAGCATAAAACTTGATGTTTGTTTTATAACGTTCCTTTGAAAGACATAGGAACCCATCTGACAATATCCAATTACCACCACAGATAAAAATAGGCTGTATGTTGACCTTGAACAAACTGTAAAGCAAAAATTTATAGACTACATATCATAACATCAATTCTAGAAGGCATATAAAGCAATACTTTCTACCTGCGGCACCATCAATACGGCTCTCAATTTTTTGGAAGCCAAATAGATGGCTCCAAGCATCACATTCTCCATATCCCCTTACATCAACAGCAAAATGAACTTTGTACAAGGATTACCCATACCGTTCAGCCACCACAAGTCAGGCATAAATAGTGGATGTTATAAAAACAAAAACTTTCACAATCATAATAATAAATAGAGGCATATAAATAAACAAGAGTACACAGGTCATCATTCAACTTCACGCTTTACAGTGTATTTATTGAAAAAACTAATGAAGCTCATTCAATTTCTTAACATCATCTGAATTTTTTTCTAATCGTACAGCAATATGCAAGGCTTCGCATTTCAAAGAATTTTAAAAACTAAATAAGATTAACAAATTAAAACCATTATTTACTTACTCGAATACACAAATTTGAGACCAAAATCGCACCCAAACGCAAAATGCTGAGAGAGAGAGAGAGTTCTCAATGTGTGAGTCTTTGTATTGTCGGTGCGTGCGTGTGAGAGAGAGAGAAGGAAAGGGACAAAGGGTATTTTTGGTATTTCAATGGGGCCGGGCCACGTGGATTGTGTCTTTTTTAAAAGTTAAAAACTGTCATTGAGTTAAAAAGTAAAAGAGAACGAACTATAGGTATGCGTTTCGGACCAAACGATGTCATTTTAATTCTTTATCGAAAGTCGGTGGAGATTGGAAATTTCTATGCTGCGTCCGTTGAATTGTGTTGAGCTATTTTTATAAGATTCCAAAATTTTTGTTGTCGTCTCCCAACGAAACACCAACCAGACTAGTTAAATTTCACTTAATATTCTATTAAATATGTCTTTTTTTTACAACAAATAAAATTTAACTTTGTAAGAGGAAGTTAGGAATCTTAAACAAATACATTAGCAACTTAACTCATAACTGAATAAGAATGAAATTGAAATTATTGGAGGATCAAAAGTGTAGTTTGTCCTTTTATTTTTTTTTTGGTAATTTTGTTCTGGATTTACCTTTTTATTTATTTATTTTTTATAGTGGGAGGCATCTTGACTTTAATCTCTTCACTTAATTTGTCATATTAGAACCATTATATTTACTATGAAATGAAAATGACTTATTTTATGGCGAACATTTAATTTTTTATAAATCTAAATAGATACATAATCTCACACTATTTGCATTTAAAAAGAAATGTTGTCTCCTCCAATCTTTTAGGCATGAGTGATCAACTCAAATAAATGAAGTAGAAAGCATTTAACTAGTGAATTCTTATTTTTCATACCTCATATTCTTTTATTTTCTGACTCATGGAACTAACCAAAAAAAAAAACACTTGTATCTTCTTCCGATCTCTTAAAAGTTCTCTTACTTGACCTTTTTTTACAAAATGATTAACAGAAGCTAAAGTGCGAAAAAAAATTGCAAGAGCAAATTGTTAGCTCATTTATAGACCAAATTGGGAGTCTAAAGTTTCAACATCCTAAGATTCACCGACATTACAACCCATATATCTTCTTTTCCATGCTTGGTCTTTAATATCCTTGTTCCTTCCAAGCATTCTTCAGCCTTACCAAAGACATAGATGGTCCTTTTATGGATCCTCATCGTTCTAATCAACACTACATCCACTATTCCAATCCAACATTGCCCAATCTTTTGTAAAGCACTTTAGCCCCATGAATCTGCCTCATGTATTAACGAGGCATCTAGAACATACATACTATGTTTTGGAAATGCAAAAGCCACCCATTTCCTTAAATTAAGCCCATCCGGAAACAACTCTCCTAGTGGGCTGCTTTTGTGTCATCATCTCTAGCAGCATGATACCCAAACCACATGCATCTCCTCTAGTGGAAACTTCAATCCCCTGTCCATATTCTATTTAATAGGACTTGTTAGCAAGAAGCGTTTCACAATTTGGTTTAATGTAAATGCTTAACAAATGAGGAAAGGATAATAGAAGGAAAAGTTCATGTAATTCAACCATCTAGGTGAAGCAAATTGATAATTACAAAGGATGAAGTTGAAACTACACAAGTCATTGATATTGATGACATAAAAAAATAAAAAATAAAATAAAAAAAGGAAAGGGTTACATTAGTTGTAGTGGGCATGCTATTATCAAATCAGAAAATTCAAGAGCAACTCAACTGAATATAGCTTAGCTAAAGAGTTCCATGAGACTGAGTTCCTTTGAGACATCCGACTAAAGACATTGATGGAATCCTCCAAATCCTGCACTTAGTACATTTTTAAAGTCCATTGTTGACATAAGTATTATCACAGAATTTCTTTTTGATAACTAAAGCGTGGATTTGTGTACCAAGACCCAAAGAAGTATCAACTCCAAATCAACCTCAATCCCTGCCTTAACAAGTTTACCAAATATCTGAATATTTTCTTCCACAAATCCATTGTGTGCAAAATCCACAAGGAGTGCAGTCATGGAAATCTTATATCCTAATGCACTTTGAGTACATGTCCATTGGTGCACTCTCAAAGCATAGCTCTGATTCAATTCCAAATTTCCAAAGGAGCCCATGAATTCGGCACCCTTCGCATAAGGCTATTAATATTTAATACTCTCTTAAAAAAAAGTATTGACTATTATTATAAAACTGGGTGAATATTTGATAGGGACTGTGTTCAAGTTAAACTTAGGCCTTTCTAATATATATATATATTTTTTAAACTTGTGTATTTTCAAGTAAGGCTATCAGTGCCAACGGGGGCTTGGCTCAGCTGGTAAGGTTCGAACGCTTCATCTAACCCACCTAGGTTCGAGTCCAACAACGAATTGAAGAGGTTCCATGTTATAGAAAAGAAAAAAGTTTTATAAATTTTGTTTATTTGGTCTTGATGCACTACAACAATGAATTGTCCAAGTTGCATTACAATGGAAAACAATTGGCATGGGTCAAATCTTTTTTTTTTTTGGACCGAAATGATAGAGGGTCAAATCTTTTAAGTACAAGTGACGGCTGCCAACCCACCTTGCATGAACATAAAAATACAATCATTTACAAATATAAAACAATCATTCGCACACAAAAAATTTAATGGTACAACTTAATTGACTAGTCCTAGAGATAGGAACAGAGAGTTCTCTAACATAATGTAACCATCACAAGGAATCTATATTATTACTAAAAGCTGAAGCGTAGCATTTAATGTTGCTACGCTCACGTTAAGCCACGTCAGCAGCTATGTCATTATCAATTATTTTTTCCAATTTTTTATACAATTTTTAAAATTTTAAATTGAATTAAAAACTCTAATATATTACAATCAAAATATCATATTTAATTTATCTTATTATTAACTATTCTTATTTATTATTAAATTTTCAATTTCATTTTAACTTTTCATATCTCCACTACTCTCTACCTTAACTTTCGTCAACCTTTCTCATTCCATTTTAACCTTTCATATCCCCACTACTCTCAATATTACTATTATTCTATCTTTTTATCTTTCTTTATTTTTTACTCTTCTTATTCTTATCCTCATACTATAAAATTGTCATTCCCTCTCTTATTCCATGCATAATTTCTATTTTTCCACACACAAATGCCTCTCTCTCTCTCTCTATATATAGATAATTTTTTTTCTTCAGTTTTTGGTATATATATTTTTTATTTTAGTGTAACAGGTTGACCATCAAAACATAATGATGCAATATTGAAAGCTCCACCAAATGCATCATAGAAATCAGTCTTAGACTGCTAGAAGTTGACCAGTTTGCTAAAATTAGAATTGACTGGTAATCCAGCTCGATACAATTTAGTTTTGTACTGTTTTATGTTGTTATTTTTTAGTTTTGTGTTTTATGTTTTTTTTTTTTTTTTTGAGAAAGGTGTTTTATGTTGTTATTATTATTTTTTTTTTATTCTCATTGGTTTTTAAATGTTATATTATTGCATTATAAAGATAGTATATAAAATAAAATATTATTTTATTACATAGCATAACCAAAATAGTATGTTGTTTATTGCTATACATTTCATATTTGCTATTTTTCTTCTCATCTTATTTTATTCAACATTTAACTTTAGCAACATCCTCCATATCATAATTATTTATATTTTGTCTCTTTTTTAAAAAAAAATTAAACATATAATATATATTTTTAAATTCAATAAATAAAAATTGTTCTTATAAAGCCTTCCCATGAAATGTTACGATGCATCAATGGAAAAATGAAATACAAAACAAATATCAATTTAGAAACACTTAATTAAAAAAAATAGAATAAAAAAATTTCTTATAAAGTAGTCCCATAAAACGTTACAATGCATCAATAGAAAAAGAGAATACAAAACACATGCTATTTTAGAAACACTAAATTTATAATAATAATAATATCAAACCAAACATATCATAAAATAAACTAATAGTAATGGGTACTAAGTTCACGGCAACAAAATGGAATAAAATAAAAATAAAAATAAATGTTACAATATGCATATTTAGTACATTAGAATTATTATCAAATTTGGGAAACAATAGGATGTTGACAAAGAGAGAGAGAGAAATATATTAGTAAAAAAAAATCAAACGTCAATAAAAATAAATTAATTAGTAATCGTTAATTGGAAAACAAAGAGGCTAACGGCTAAAAGAGTAAAAAATTAATTAAAGATGAACTTACGAATGTTATTAAAAACTTTTCAATGCAAATAAATAAATTGTTAAATTCACTTAATTAAATCATATAATCAACAATAAATTACAATCGTACAAAATTTAAACTTGAAACTAATCAAACTCTAATCTAGAAAATCATATTTATTATCAAAAGTAAAAGGAAGACGTTCTTCAATGATAATAGAAATATATAAGAAATAAAGATGAAAATTTTCAAAATCCTTTTTTTGACATTTCATTTAACATTATTTATAAATAATAAAATATTAAAAAATCCTTAAATACTTATATTCTTCACACACCACGACTTTTAAAATCTAATGAAAGGTTCTAAGAATTTAACTCTCATTTAATGCCTCTATTATGAAAATCACCAGCCAGTAAAATATGGTAATAGTAAGAAACGTTATAAATGAGATCATGAAAAAACTAATTAGCCACTATTATTATGGAATAAATGTCTTTTTCAATGCATCTAAGAAAATGAAATGTATAGAGTTTACTTATTAAGGTATATGTAAAGATTCATGTTAAAAAAATATTTAAAGGTTTTTTTGAAAAAAAAAAGTATATGTAAGGTTTTTATTAACTTAAAAGACAATGAAAAACCAATTTTTAATTACTACAACCGTCGCTACTCTATAAATCACACACAACACTATATTTAATTACATAAACTACAGAGTTAGACCATTTTAGATATACACCACCAAGCTATTATAAGGAGTGGACGTCATAGGTTTTTTTTATACACCACCATATTCAACTTATAAATTACAACCCAAATCAAATCAAAGCTTGAACATGTAACATGAATTACCTTCTGAATTATTGCTTGGAATTTTCTCAATTATTGAAAGAAAATCGCCAAATTTAATTTTTAGAAAACATCAAGACAAGGTGAATTTTAATTTTTTTAACTTCTATAGAAAAAAATATTACCCACATTATTTCAACCGTTATGGAAAAGAAGGTTTACATATAGCATGGAAAATGTGTTAAATTGACTTAGAGATGTAAAAATTAGTCAATCAACTATGGTAGAATTAAGGTTTCAAATTTTAAATAAAACAATTCTACAATAATAAAAAATTATCTTGTGATAAATATGATTATGAAATGCATTACTTTTCATTAAATTAGTTGAAATTACAAAATAATAATAATAATAATGAAACCACCTTAAAAAATAATCACGCGCAACACACGGGTCCACGACTAGTATGACATAAATAGCTTGGTCATGGTGCTGAAAATTTCCTTTTCTTTTCACTGCAAAAAATTAAGAGGCAAATATATAATTTCAATTTCACAAAAAATAACTTTTATATTTTCTCAAAAAAAAAAAAATCCTAAAAATTAACTGGGAACACTTCAGTTTCAACAAACCAAAATCAGATTTTGAACCAGAATTTTTTTCTTTACAAAGCTGAGTTTTCCCTTCTGGTTTGACCGGATCTCTTCACTTGTCTTTAGCTTACACATTTGTAATTCAATCAGTTGCACCTTCATTGTGTCAACCTCTTTCTGCATTATCTTTAACTCTTTCTACGAATCCAGCCCTCCCTCTTTTATAATTACCTGAGTTTTCATTCTTGGCAGTTTGATCCAAAGCTGTCATTGACCTTGCTCTAAGAAGATGAATCATGTTGTTATTTTCAAGGGCAACTGGTCATTCATCATCACATGCTCACATGCTTCTTGTGATAGTCTATGGTATTCCAGGGTTCTACATGCACTTACTTTTTCTTCTTCATTCATGGTAGGGTGTGGGTACATAATTGGTCCCAAAAGAATCATCATTCGCAACTTAAATTTTACTGCTTCTATGACTAGTCAAAATGTGAGGTTACATGTTCTTAAAGTCCATCAATAAAATGTATGTCATTCAAAAACAACACTAATTGTGCAGGTGCAGGGCTAAGCTTTGAAGTTTATCTAAGGAGATTAATAGCCACTAAGCTTTAATATATTCAATAAAAAAACAAAAATATGATATTACAATGATTCTTAGTCAAAATAAATCAATTTCATGATTTTGCAGGTCTCAACAGCTCAATTTTCAGATAATGTAATGATCACTAGGAATGAAAAATTTCCCATACTTTGAGATAAATGTCAATGGCTCCATAGAGGTTATCACAATAACGAGCATCTTTTGTCATTGCTTCAGCAAGTGAATGAGAACCTTTTGCACTAAGGTTTTCATCCCTGCAACTAGCATAAGATAACCATCTATCAATCTTGTCAAAGCAAATATTTTTGGAGTGGGTGTGCTGGAAACATAAAATTCTACACCCTTATAACAATGCTCACATCATAGCCACTTTCATTGTCTCCATAATTCTTAACCAAGATATCTGGAACATGACATTGCCACTACATGGAAGCAATTCATCTTTCCAGCTTTCAATAATTCAGAATTGATTTTCATACTTAAACCAATCCTGAGAAGGTGCAAGAAATTGATTTTTCCGCCAAAGGGAACACATTAATCAAGCATTCAGTTTCATTTGTTCAATGACACCAAACCAAATGATCCCTATAGTGTATTTGGGAGATGGGTGAGTGAGTGTTGCTTTTTCTAGGTAATTTAACACAAGATTTTTGAAGAAAGAAGCTACAATTCGCACAACTATAAAACAGAGGCAGACTGACTCGCATGCACTGATCACATTTTTAGCTATTCTAAACAAAATAACATATATTGGAGTCAAAGCATTGCCTGCATTTTTTTTTTTTTTTTTGATACCATGAGTAAATTAGACTACATGATTAGTCTTAGCAGCAGTAGAATCATTCAATACATTTATACACTTTTACAACCAGCAAACATTGATAAAGGCTGACAGGCATTTCATCAAACATCTGGAGAGCATGACCCAATCCGTCTACCAAATGGGGAGTGTTAACGTATATAGTGTTGTGGGCTTTAGGCCCAATTAGGTTACTTGTATAGCACACATATTTACTTGTCCTGCACACATATGCCTCCTATATAAAGGCACCTATGTACATTGTTTTAATCAAGAAATACAATACAATTATTCATTCAGTATTTCTAACATGGTATCAGAGCCACTGTTCTAATCCTTTGGTGTGTCACTCTTAAGCAGTCTTGTCTTCTTAGGTGTCATCTGCAGCCGTTGTTGTGAGCAGCACCTCTGCCTCCATCGCGACTCCAGTACATCAAAGACCACTGCCTTGCCGCCACCATCGCTTCCGCCTCTCCGATCAGACCACAGATAGTACCATCGGAAAGAAATATCTCCGATCTACTTTTCAGTCAAATTTCGTCTTCATCGGACCATACACGCGCCCCCACGCGCCACTTCAAATCTCGGCGTCACAGCCACGCGCCTCCACACGCCGGCCACTCTCCGCACGCGCCTCCACGCCAAACACGGTTTTGCTGACGTCATCATCTTGCCACGTCAGCCCTAGTGACGTCATCATTGCTTACGTCAGCTTGCTTACATCAGCATCAGACCGTTGACCGCGTTGACTTTGACTGGCCGTTGACTTTGACCGTTGACTTTTTGCTCGGGTTGACTTTTTCAATCCAGGTTCTCCTTACCCAGTTTTTCGTGTAGATTTCATTTTTACAGTCCATTTTTGCATATTTTGCTTCTAAATGAAGAATAAGGACAGGTCTTCTTCTTGTTGCAATAATCATAGTCGACAATCCAGCAAACATTTTTGTAATTTTTGCAAACGTTTTGGCCATAATATTGAGACTTGCTATCAGCGCAACAAATCAGCTGTTTCCACTTCTGCTGTTACAGTTGCTAACACTGAGAGTGTCCAACCCATGGCTCCTGTCTCTACACAGTCTCAGTCTTCTGGATCCACTTTCTCCATTTCCAGAGATGACCTTATAAATATCATCGCCAATGTCATTCGTATGGTTGGTAATGCATCTTATTCCTCTTCTCTCTCAGCTTTATCTGGTATGTCTCCTTTCTCTTGGCTTATGGATTCCGCTTGTTGCAATCACATGACACCTCACTCGTCCTTATTTTCTGACCTTAAACCTGCACCGCACCCTCTTAATATTCGCACAGCAAATGGTTCTACAATGTCTGTTCATAGTATAGGTTCAGTTTCAACCTTTAACCTCTCGGTTCCTGGAGTCTTTAATGTTCCTGACTTTTCTTATAATTTATTTTCTGTGGGACAATTAGCTGAGTTGGGTTATCGTATTACCTTTGATTATTCTGGGTGCATTGTGCAGGATCCTAGGACGGGACAGGAGCTTGGGACCGGTCCCAAAGTTGGGCGTATGTTTCCCGTGGACAACCTTCGTCTTCCACTTGTTGCTCCTATTTCTATTGCTGCAGCTGCTGCAGTTTCTTCCACTCCTTCCCTTGCACTTTGGCATACTCGCCTTGGTCATGCATCTTCCTCTCGGGTACAACAATTGGCTTCTAGAGGTTTGTTAGGTTCAGTGTCTACAGAAAATTTTGATTGCATTTCATGTCAGTTAGGAAAACAACCAGCTTTGCCTTTCAATACTAGTGAATCCATATCCACTGATATCTTTGACCTTATTCATTCTGATGTTTGGGGGCCTTCCTCTGTCTCTAGTATTGGTGGGTCTAGATATTTTGTTGTCTTTGTTGATGATTACTCTCGCTATAGCTGGATTTTTAATATGAAACATCGTTCTAAATTATTGGAAGCATATTCTAATTTTGCAAAAATGGTTGAAACTCAGTTTTCCAGACGCATCAAAATTTTTCGATCTGATAATGCTCTTGAATATACTCAATATGCCTTCCAAGCTATTTTGCATTCCTATGGCACTGTTCATCAACTAACTTGTCCAGGTACCTCTCAGCAAAATGGTAGAGCCGAACGAAAATTTCGTCATATTCTTGACACTGTTCGTACTCTCCTTCTCTCTGCTAAAGTTCCTGCTCCTTTTTAGGGTGAAACTGCTCTTCATGCTGTTCATACTATTAATCGCATTCCGAGTCCTGTTATCCAAAATAAAACTCCATATGAGCGCCTTTTTGGGTCACCTCCAGACTATCACCACCTTCGCTCCTTCGGTTCTGCTTGTTTCGTTCTTCTTCAGCCACATGAGCATAACAAACTTGAGCCTCGGTCAAGGCTTTGTTGTTTTCTTGGCTATGGCGAAACTCAAAAGGGGTATAGGAGTTATGATCCTGTCTCTCATCGTCTTCGTATCTCCCGTAATGTTGTTTTTTGGGAACATCGCCTCTTTGTCTAGCTCTCTCATTTCAGTGCTTCCTTATCTTCCTCCTCTGTCTTAGATCTTTTTCCAGATGAGCCACATATTCCTTCTGTAGCTGCTCCTGATCCTCCTATAGTTGCTCCTGATTCTATTGCTGTAGACTTCTCTATCCAACCACCAGATATCACTGATCCCTTTCCTAGTTCACCCTTTAATGAACATGTGGAAGATAAACAGGTTGAAGACGAGCTACCCAACCCCAATCCTGAGCTTGGGTCTCCTGCTCCTGCTCCGCCTGAAGATCTTGCACAAGACATTCCACCTCGTCACTCAATTAGGGTAAGATCTATTCCTGCACATTTACTTGACTATCATTGTTACACTGCTCTTGCTACATTACACGAGCCTCATACCTATCGTGAGGCTTCCACTGACCCTTTATGGCAGATTGCAATGAAAGAGGAACTTGATGCATTATCTAAAAACCATACTTGGGATTTGGTGACACTTCCTCCTGGGAAATCTGTGGGTGGTTGTAAGTGGATCTAAAAGATTAAGACTCGCTCTGATGGGTCCATTGAGCACTACAAAGCTCGTCTTGTTGCAAAAGGTTTTACACAAGAGTATGGGATTGATTATGAAGAGACTTTTGCTCCGGTTGCTCGTATCTCATCTGTTCGTGCCCTCTTAGCTGTTGCTGCTACTAGTAAATGGGACCTTTTTCAGATGGATGTCAAAAATGCATTTCTTAATGGGGATTTAAGTGAAGAAGTGTATATGCAACCTCCTCCTGGTCTCTCTGTTGACTCAAACAAAGTTTGTCACATTCGACGTGCACTTTATGGCCTTAAACAAGCTCCACGAGCTTGGTTTGCCAAATTCAGCTCTACCATCTCTCACTTGGGTTACATGGTCAGCCACTATGATTCTGCCTTATTTCTTCGTCGCACTGACAAAGGCACTATTTTACTTCTCTTATATGTGGATGATATGATCATTACTGGTGATGACCTTAGTGGCATTCAAGAACTCAAGGCTTTTCTCAGTCAGCAGTTTGAGATGAAAGATCTTGGACATCTCAGCTACTTCTTGGGTCTTGAAATCACTCATTCTACAGATGGACTTTATATTACTCAAGCCAAGTATGCCTCTGAACTCTTGTCTCGCGCTGGACTTACTGATAGCAAGACTGTTAACACTCCAGTTGAGCTTAATGCGCATCTGACTCCCTTAGGGGGGAAACCATTGTCTAATCCCTCTCTTTACAGACGCTTGGTTGGCAGCTTGGTTTATCTCACTGTCACTCGTCCAGACATTTCCTATGCTGTTCACCAGGTGAGCCAGTATCTGTCTGCTCCACGATCGACTCATTATACTGCTGTTCTGCGCATTCTTCGATACCTAAAGGGCACTCTCTTCCATGGTCTTTTCTACTCTGCTCAGTCTCCTCTTACTCTCTGTGCATTTTCTGATGCTGATTGGGCAGGAGACCCCACTGATCGCAGGTCCACCACTGGTTATTGCTTTCTTCTTTGTTCTTCTCTGATTTCTTGGCGAAGCAAGAAACAAACTCATGTGGCCCGCTCCAGTACTGAAGCAGAATATCATGCCCTTGCTGATACCACATCTGAGCTCCTTTAGCTACGATGGCTTCTCAAAGAATTAAGTGTGTCTACATCCTCTGCCACTCCTCTTTATTGTGATAACCAGAGTGCTATTCATATTGCTCACAATGATGTCTTCCATGAACGGACTAAACACATCGAGATCGATTGTCATTTTATCCGTTTTCATCTTGTTCATGGTGCTCTCAAGCTGATCTCAGTCTCCTCTAAAGATCAACTTGCAGATATCTTCACCAAGTCACATCCTAAGGGACGCCTTCGTACTTTGGTTGACAACCTCAAGTTGGTCTCACATCCACCTTGAGTTTGAGGGGGGTTGTTAACGTATATAGTGTTGTGGGCTTTAGGCCCAATTAGGTTACTTGTATAGCACACATATTTACTTGTCCTGCACACATATGCCTCCTATATAAAGACACCTATGTACATTGTTTTAATCAAGAAATACAATACAATTATTCATTCAGTATTTCTAACAGGGAGTAAATTGTTGATCCAAACCATGATATAGACCTTTATAGCAATTGGGAAGATCTTCTAAGAAACCAATCTCCATATTTATTACTAAAATATGTTCCTATTATCTTTTGTAACCATTACTCTGTGCCTAAGTCAAAAGTTGAACTTGTATTGATTGTGCATAAGCAAGAAAATGAACAAACAAGAACACAATACCTTAACGAGCGTTTTAGACAAAACCTTAACGAGCGTTTTAGACAAAACGTGATTTGCCAAATCGTTTGGCTTCACAAAATCAGCACGTTTGCGTTTTCAAAATCTAGATTTTTCACGTTTACAAAACACTGCAAAACTTTGCATTTTCAGAGACGCAGATGGGCTAACCACTATTTTTTTCTTCGGAAAATAAAAATAGCGCAAATACGAAAGGAAATACCAACTTTATCCCTTCCCCCATGTATGCCGTAACAGAACCTTGGCCGGTGCAGGAATCATTCCAGCAATATCGGAGAGAATATCGAATTTTGGATACCGGATTTCTAAGAAATTGAAGGTCTTTGAAGAAGAATAAAAATCGAAGAAGCAGTTGAGGCTTTTGTGAATCTTTGAAAAAAAATTTCACCTGTCGTTGCAGATCAATCAAGCTGCTGCTTCTTCTCATTTCCCTGATGCTACCTCATGAACTTCTTCTCCTTCTTTTACTTCTAGCAAGTTCTTTCTCTTTTTCTTTTTCTTTGTTTTATCCGGCTGTGAATCTCAATGCAAAATTTTGAAACTTGTGATCAGTGATGGGAAGTGAGAAAGACAAGTCTTCAAGTTCACTCTTTACCCATCCAAATGGTCATGTCACTCACGTGGCCTATAGATGGTGTATTTTTTATTCCCTTTAACTGTGTTATAATACTACTCTTTAACTCAAAAAAATAAAAAAAAAAGTACAATAGTATATATATATATATATATACTGGTTATCAAAAATATATATACTATAATAAACTATATATTCTGTACATTTTTTTACATTAGTTAAATAGTATCAGATATTTGTCAACAATGATCGTTATTGGCTCATTGCTGCTAAGAGATTTTGGGAAAAAACTTTACCATTGTTGGTAGAAGTATAGATTCTTTGATGAGGTTGATAAAAAAAAAATGACAACCTTGAATACTCACTTTTTTGAAACTATATGGATGACTTAATAACAACCCCAAGGGAGCAGCATAATTAGTTAGGAACCTTTGCCTCATGAAGTGAAGGTCACTACTGTTTTTCTTCCTTAGGGCTAAAACTAGTTTATCTTAAAAAAAAAAAATAGATGACTTAATGACAACATTATCTACCTCCACTTTCAAGTCGCAACTCTTTGTCAATGACTTTGATGAGCTCTACTTATTTCATGATCTTAAATTTACTTTAATACTTGTTTGATTCCCTTGAGTTATACCAATTAGCTTTGCTTATTTTTTTTAGTAATTATTTTAATATAATTATTTTCCTAATCATTTTAATATCTTCCTCTTGATGGTTTTTTTTTTTCAATTTTAAATTATATAAATTTCTCTCCATGATTCCAACAACGACAACATCATTATTGTTATTATTATTAATATAATTGTTAGGCTTAATTACATATTTTCAATAATAATTAAAAAAACACTGATTAAAGGAAAAATGACAAAATAACTTTAACAAAATAATTAAGTCCTTTTTTGGAATTTACACTCCAAACAGCCATTTTTAAAACAGTTTATCCAAACGCTTAATGTAGCTTTAAAAACAAAAAAACGCATATTTTCACATTTTTACCAAACGTTTATCTGTGGTTTTTAAAATGATGTTTTCAAAACGCACGTTTTAAAAATGCTCGTTTTTAAAACGCACATTTATGAACAGCCTATCCAAATAGGCCCATAGAGATTCAACATCAAAAGTGAAAACCCCCCAAAAATTAAAAAATAAATAAATAAAAGAGAACAAGATTTCCTAAAGAACGTAAGAGTGTAAGAATGAAGGTACTTGAGAATAAGATGTTGAAAACATTGCTTATCTAAATTTCCACCCATTATATTAAAATGCTGTAAATGAACCCCATTGGAGAATAAAAATAAAGTAAAGGCTCAGGAGATATAGAATTATCCCAAGCAGGCTATAAATGGCATCTATTACATGTATATTTCACTAATTCCTCAAATTCAGATCAAAATAACACTCAGTCCAAAAATTAGAATTGCCATGACTAATGGTAAATCTGTGTCACTAATGTCTAGAGTAGTGAGTCTACTGACCTACAAGTTGACATGACACTGGAAGCCATTGCACGAAGAAGTTCAATTAAATACAAGCAATTGGGAAGGAAAAAAAAAAGGGACAAAGAATTAGCATCTTATAACTCATTGCCAGCCACATTGTCCTATGTCTCATTATGGGAGCATTGAGAGGCAGCCACTAAATTGAGCTATAACTCATTGCCAAGGGTCTGCACCATTGTTTCTTATATTGTTATCCAATTCCACCATCTTTGAGGTTTCCATCAAAGTACAACCCATCTTCATCACTCTCCCACAAAGCTGACCTTGAATTATCCAGGCTATTATAGCATCCAAACTTGAAGACTCTGTGCCAAGTAGGTAGACTTAAGAGAAGCATGGATCTTGTTCTCCATTATTCCTGTGTTGATCAACCACATTAATCAGATTCAGATCCAGTATAAGATTTTTTGGTTCCCTCTTCAAAGCATTCTGCTTCAAGCAATTTTGATCATATTCTATCCCATGCTTCAATTGTCCATCTTACTTCTCTATCTTAGGCCTTCCCATCAAATATTAACCCACCCTTCTTGTAAGTACTAACATCTTAGCCAGATGATAGACCGTGAATGACCCATTATTGTTATCCACAAACATCTTAGCTAGAATTGATTGTTGAAGTGCTCCTTAAATTCAACCTTTATTTTATTTTATTTTTTTGATGGAAGGCCAAAAAACTTTTATTCCAAAACAGAAACCAAAACAAAAAACAGCTACATATCAATATTAAGGTTCTGCTCAAGAAGTTACATCAGCAAAAACAGAAGGAGCAGAGCCTAAAACAAAAATACCAGCTAGGCAATTCTTAAGGGACCATTTTGCAAGAACATGAGCAGCTCTATTCAAATCTCTAGGAACCCAGCTGTACTTCACATTATGTGAAAGAGCTTTCAACCTTAATGTATCTGAAATTATAGTTGAGATCCTCCAAGGAACATGGGAGTCTAGTTCTTGTAGTGCCTCAATGCACACTTTTGAATCGCTCTCAATTAATGCTTGGCTGATGTTGTGGCTGATCACTTGGTGAGAGGCCCAATTAAGTGCTTCTGCTTCTACTTGGATAGGGACGTTAGTTTCTACCCGCTTGGTATGGGCAAAACCAATTCCCCTCCTCAATCTCTTGCGACGAAAGCTATAAAGGATTTGTCTGATCCTACAACTGCATCACAGTTAACTTTAATGACTCCATGGTTTGGGCATGCCCATTTCCTTGTCTCTTGAGAAATTGGAGACAAGTTAAGTGAAGGAGAAGCTCTCAAATGCTCCAAGAAACACCTCACATTTTGGTCAACTATATGTCCAACCATAATTGTGCCTCACATTTTGATAAATTTATCAGATCAGTGGCCAACTCTGGCACTTCTACGAATCCAATTTGTTGGGAAAATTTAGAAAAATTAGAAGAACTGTTCTAAAATAAACCCAAGGAAAATATTTAAAGCATTTTTTTTCGACAATTATATTTAAAAACATATTTTATATCAAACAATCTCTTTATTTTCCAAAGAACCACCTAGAGTATAACAGTAATGCGCAAACAAAAAAGTAGATAAGGAGAGATGTCACTGGTTGGATGATAGTAGTAGTTAGCTCTTATCAGGTTGATTACTATTTAAGCAATGCCATCCCACAGGAAGTAGATTAAAACCAATATATATGTTGGGATATGCAGAAGCCTATGTGCTAAAAGATGTCCTAAGAAACAAGAACCTAATCTAACTTAAAATGTGAGGGGAGAAGATGGTACCTCTAAAACAGTATCAGGAAAATTTGAATAGGAGCCCTGTAAATCATAACTGTTAGTAAAGGACTTTTGAAAAATGAATATAAGCCATTTAAAAACTATAAGAGGCATGTAGAGAACCTCAAGAGATGCCAAGTCTCATGGTAGGAAATAATGCTTGGTATGGTAATTGCACAGTAATCAGTAGACTGAAACAAATATGAACATAATAATTGGGTTGAAAAAAAAGGAGACAGAATTAGATGATCGGTATAGGCATATTCCATATAGCATCATTTTTATAATAAAAAAATATTAATAACAAAATTGGACTGTACTGAAACTGAAGCATGGTTTTTTGAACACAAGTACAAAATGGAAAGGCTAAAGAAGATGTTAATTTACTTGGCTCATCAATGGCTAGGTTTCCTGCAAGGAGGATAGACAGTGCAGCACACAGGCCAGGTGAGGAGAGTAGGGATGAGTTGTTAGCAGGTAAAGTTGTTAGGAATGTGGGTGAGAGCGGCATAACTGTCAATTTTGAGCTGGATTTAGACCGGGCAAGAAAGGGCTTAACACTGTAGGGCCTTCAGCACTAGGTGGACCCAAAGAGAATAGTACTGTAAATTTTGCAGCCCAACTGCTGATGCTGCAACTCAAGATTGGAGAATTCTTAGATTGGATTAAGAAAGCTTAGAGCCTTGGAGTATGGAAGTTTATGGGGTCCCTATGTTTAGTTTGTATTAAGCCAAAGGCTGTGAAGAAGATATTGAGAAATAAAAATATAGAAATATATGGGAATTTGGCTAAAAAAGTGGAGTATGGTAAATTTTTTTTTTGATAAGTGGAGTATGGTAAATTGAAATTATATGTTGTGCAGATGTGTATGTTGCAGTCTCCTGGGAATAGGATCCTCAACGAGTAAAACAATTAGCTGTGGGGTACTATCATAATCTGTTATCCACAAACATCCAACTTGAAAACCAGAATTGTTGATTGAAGAACTCCAAAAATTCAACTTTTATTGTTACACATAACAGGGTTATAAAATGAATCCTCAAGTTGTACTATTGTTTCAACTTTAATCAGTTTTTGCATCTTCAGAGCTCACCAGTTATGAAGTGGAGAACTAAAAGATTACACAAATACATGCCATCTTCATTTGCAACAATAAAGAAATGCTGAGCAAGATAAATAACAAACCATTATTAAAGGTCATAAAGAAGTTTCACTATTATAGAATTGTTCACAACTCTTCCCCCCATCTCAGGTTAAAGAAGATAGCTGCTTTCACATTCTCGTCATAAAAACTGTATGCAATTCAAATAAATAATAGTATATTCTTTTACTTTGATTATAAACTCTTACAATGTTACTCAAGTCAACAAATGGGTGAAGGAACTATCTCTACCTGGATGGTGACATTATATCTCCAATGTTCCAGTGGGTCCACTACCAAACTCAAAAGATGCACACTTCTTTCTAAAATGAATCACATTGGGGAAAAAAAATTAAAGCAAGTCAACGAATTGAAAACCAAAGTTTTTGATTTTGGTGGTTTCACAGCCTGCTTTTCTCAATTCTTATCTTCTTTAAGATTGCATGGTTGCCCTCATTGGCTATTTTGGTCATCACAACTTTCCTCTTCAATCAAGAAGATTTCTTCATACTTAGAACGCAACAAAGTTTACATTTTTGGTATAATGGGATTAAGGAAAATAGCAAACACCTTTTAGAAGAAAGTCCAGGTTTACATTTTCACATACAATTATTTCTAATAAACTTCATATTCCTTCAAAGAATTTTTAATTTAGGCATAACTAATAATTATGGTTCCAACAAAATAATAAGCAAAAATACCAGAAAAATAAAGTTGGAATTTTTAAAGTTATGAGCCTTACCTGCTTGTATATATGTAATTTATGCAATTAAAGACGATGTTTCTAAGACCTTGTGCCAAACTGGTACTGGTAGGATACACCCCATACATGACCCAAAATGGTCACATCATTGGCAACTACCCAATAGCTAACAACCAACACACGTGTGTGCCAACAACTAGCTAATGTTGTTTAAAACACCCAAACGCACCATCTAAAGCAAATCAGCCACAACCAAACTCATCCAGTTAATTAAGAGCTGCAGTTTGTAACCTCATCCAATTCTAACATGGATCAAACTTAACTGATGCAATTTCCCCAACTCAAATAAAGAAAAAATCCTCAAACATCATAAGCATTCTAAAAGGACGTCTAATTAACAAGACCTCTTTATTAGTACCATATCAGACCATACATGATGAGAATCACCAAACAACATACTAAGTGCCAGAAAACTCCCATATAACATGAAATCACATTAAAAATACATATATCTTGGGGAGAAATGCCAGTGCCACCAATAAATATTTGATATATTGTCCATACAATGGAAGGGTTCAATTTACAAGTACAGCTACTAAAACCAACTAATCCCTTCTATGATGCAACAACAGACTACTCCAAATCAAACAATCACTTGGAACAGTACTTAATCAAACTATGAATTTTATCAATAAAATATGAGAAAGATACATCATAAGAGAAGCTTTAGAATATATATATATATACACACACACACGATCTTTTTAATAGGTGAAATAGAAGAGGAGATAAGGAAACCTTATTCAAAGAATCACTTGTAATATAAAACATTAATATACAGAGGATCAAATATAATAGGGAAGCTTAGAATGAAAGAATGAATGACTTTATATATCTTAAATATTTTTCTTACTTCTAGAGGTGCAGACTATAGGTGTTTGCAAAAACATATGATCAATCAATCAAATTATAAGTTTGATGATATATTGTAGTAAATTTAAACTCAGTTCTCAAAAAGACTCTAAGATCTCAGTTTAATTTTGTTAATAAAGTTAATGTGGGAAGTAATATCAAGAATAAAATGTCAATTATAAATATTAGTAAAGGACTTCTGAAAAATGAATATAAGTCATTTAAGAACAAAAAGAGGAGTATAGGAAAGCTCAAGAGATGTCAAGCACTTTGTCTCATGGTGGCGAATAATGCCAGCTATGGTAATTGAAGAGTCATCAAGAGGTTGAAACAAATAACATAAGAATTGGGTAGTGAAAAAAGTGGACAGAGTTAGAGAATCAGAACAGGAATATACACAGGGTATCATTTAAAGATAATAATAAGAACAACACAATTGGACAGAAACCACAGAACTAGAATGCTTAAAAATTAATTGAGGGAAAAGAAACAAAAGCACGGTTTTTGAACACAAGTACATAGGTAACAGAAAATGTTTCTCCCTTGAAATTTTAGAAGTGCTACGTAACAATGACATTGTTCAAAGCAGGAAAGGCCCAACTAACATTTTAAACTAAGCCCAGAACTTATCAAACATAATTTGAAGTAGTCTCTTTGCCTGGCAAGGTTTTAAAGATTACCTTAGAGTACATTCAATTCAACTAGATAACTCAACTAGCCATTTTATTACAATACATATATATTGAGGAGAAATGTCAGTGCAATCAATAAATAATTCTTGATCCTGATATGCTGCTCATACAATGGAAGGGTTCAATTTACAAGTACAACTCCTAAAACCAACTAGTCTCTTCTATGTTGCAACAATAGACTGCTCCAAATCAAACAATCACTTGGAACAGTACTTAGTCAAATTATGAACTCTATTGATAAAAAATGAGAAAGATACATCATAGGAGAAGCTTCTAACAATCATGTGTAAAATATAAGAGCAGATATGGAACACTATTCAAACAATCATGTGCAAAATTAAATATTAACTTATACAGGATCAAATATGATAGAAGCTTTAGAATATAGCATTTTTCCTACTACTAGACCAGCAGATTTTGACTACAGGTGTTTGCAAAAACATATGACTAGTCAATCAAATTTTAGGCTTGATAATATATTGTAAAAAATTAAACTCAGTTAACAATAAGACAGAGGTCTCAGTTTTATTTTTTAACAAATTTAAAGGGGTAAGTAATATCAAGAATAAAATGGAAATATGACTTGATTGAATAATAATAGAAAATCACACTAACATTCCACTTAATGTTATAAAAGGTAAGCAAGACCCATTTTTTAAAGCCGTAATAACACATCAGATTCAATAATAAAAACAAAGGCTCAACCCAAGAGGAAAAATAGATATAAAAATTAAAGTTACATTTATCCATACCTAAAACATTTATCATGGATATAGAAATTACATGGGGCACATTGTAAGATAAACTCTCTACAAGGATCACCACAACTGTGGCATTGAGAGCCGTCCTTAGTTTCCTCAATGAAAGTAAGGGGGTGTAGGTGATTCTGAGCGGTGTAAGCACCTCCAAACCTAATATTTGTGTATTCCCCAAAAATGCAATTAGGATGAGCAGGATAACTACAATCTGCACAGTAATAGAACCAATGTTTTGGCTCTCGTTCTTCTTCGCATATATCACAGTAATACTCGTTAGAGTCATCTTCATCAGTATGAAAAAGAGTGAAGGGATGCTCGTGCTGTCTGTACCTTGTGGTATATGGTAGCGTAGCGCATTTGAAGTCGAGAGCAAATTCACAAACAGTACAACGAAATATTTGGTTACTTTCAGAATTACAACTAGTGCAATTTTGTTGATATGTTGTGCTGGAGAGGATAAGTTGGTGCTCATGACCTTCGTGGACAAGTATGTCTGAGATCAAACTACACTGAACATCAAAATTAAAGTCGCACCTTTCACATTTATAGGAGAAGCCATTACAAGCCCGCTTACAGGCATGACACTCAAAAAACTCACTTGGTTTCATTGGGATGAGGATGAGTGGGTGTTGATGAAGTGGATGTCGCTTTTCCTTGGGTAAATTAGCACAAGATTTATGAAGAAAGAAGCTACACTTGGCACAACTATAAAAGGGAGGGACAATGGCTCGTGAGCACCCATTGCATTTTTGGCTATTTTGAACCTCATCAGTAAGATTTAAATCATGCTCGTGACTAAAGTGGGCAATTTCCGTGGCTATTTGAGTTTTGTCCTCCCCCATGTTGAATTTTTTGACTTCGTAAGGTGCTGCTGAGTCAATGGACTCATCGACCTCTGAATCCTCATCTTCAAATTTTGACAAATCTATATCCTCCCTGTTTTCCTTGGCTATAGCACAATCAAGGTGGGCAACGAAATTGCATCTGGAGCAATAGTAAAGCCCATAGCGTGTGTCCACTTTTCGAACACATATTTGACAAAATCGAGAGTCGGGTTGATGGAATTGAAGAGAAGAATGGGTGAGGTGGAGGAGATGCTTGTGACGCACAACTTTGACTCTGCGTGAGAAAGAAGCACATCGTCCATGAACCCAGAAACTGCATAGATGACACAGGTAGGGCGTACCTTTGCCTTCTTTGCCGCAAAGGTCGCAAGTGAATGTGCACGACTTCAAAAAGGGGGTCAAAGGGTGGTGGTGGAATTCAGCTTCCTCCATGGCGGTGGGGGCTAAAGAAGCGCATGTGAAGTGAAGGTTGAAGTCGCAGCGGAAACAACGATAAGTGTATTGGTTGCGAGATTCATTGCAGAGTAAGCAATTGCTAAATTGAATGTCTTGGCCATAATCTATCTGATAGGGAGAGAGAATAAGAGGATGGATTGGGTGCAAGGGATGGTGCAACCCAGGGGGTACTTCCGCACATGATTTATGATGAATGGTGTCTATCCCATGCTGTAATCCATCTTCTCTACAAACATAGCTAGGACCATAAACTGATTCTTGGCACCCACAACAAGGATGACCACGTTTTGCGTCTAGATAGAAGACCAAGGGATGCTCTGGATGGGAAAAATGTTGAAGCTGCTGCTGCTGTTGCTGCCCCATGTTCTTCTTTCTATCACATGCAAAGTAACAATGACAGTCACGGACAACATCAAATTTGTTTAGAGAGAGAAATTAAAAAAACAGAGAGAAAGAAAGAGTGTGTAAGCGTGAGAGAGGATTGGTGGGTTTTAGAGTTGAATTTTAGAATTGTAAAAAGTAAAAAAAGAGGGATTTGAAAGAGGGTGTGGTTTTATTTAACAAATATTCATTCATTCAAACCCAGGCCTGTTCTGTTAAGTAACGGCGGCCGTTGGAGTTAATGAATATTAGATGTAAAATGTTTTACCTTAAAGGGCTTGCTTGGGTTGGGTGTGGCCTGTGGGTATTTTCAATTTTTTAATGTAAAACTGTGGAAGGCGTAAAATCTTATATTGTATGGAATGGAATTTTTTTTTAAATTTATTTTCATTAATAATGAACGTAATTTTTTTAGTGAAAGGAAATGCACCTAAATAGTTATGAATATATAGTAAGAATGCTTGTGCAACAAAAAATCAAAATATATTTTTAATTGATCTTCCATTCTTGTGATTAGAAAAATATAATTTGTTTTTTTTTTTTTTTTCATTTGTTTATGTCAATCGTTATCATTTATTTAAAATCATTTAACACAAGTCTAAGTTTGCCTTTATTCAATATATAAATAAAGAGTGCAACTAAGTTTGCCTTTATATTAATATGATTAATTCTTTGTGCAGGTTTTTCCTTACACAAATTTAGCCAATACAACTTTAAAGTCAAACAAAGCTAATCCAACAAAACCTCTAAAAGAAGGTTCAATAGTAACTGTAGTTTGGAAATTTAAAAATGAATAAGCAAAGTCTTTTTAGAGTTTCACATAAACTCAAGTGAGCATGATTCAATGTTAATCCATTTTTACAATGAGAAATGCAATAGGGAATTTTTTTTTTATTCATAAAAACATTGTCTGTTTTAATGTTGAGTCTATTACTCCAATAATTTTTTTATTTAGGTTGAAATTCTCTCTTCCCCACATGTGATAAATAAGAAGAAAAAAAAAAAAAGCAAAAATTTGGTAATTTTTGAAAATGAATGTAAATTATATTTCTGTTATTATGGGATAAAATGAACATTTGATTTTGATAAGGATATGTTCAAGTTTGATTTTGGGTAAATTTTACCAAATTTTTTTATTTTATTTTTTTATCTTCTTTTGGATAATTAACTTCTATAGAGGTTATATTCCTCAATTCCATTCTTCCATAATAATAGTTTGTAATCCCATTATTGGACTAAATTTCTTTCCTCCAACTATCATGCATATTATTAAATATTAAGGTGATCTATTATTCTTTTCGAATATCAAGGTAATTAGACATTAAAAACTCACTAATATATGAAGAGTAATTATATTTTTTTTGTTTATTAAAAATACAATAAATAACAACTTCATAAATTTAACAGTTAATGGCAACTTATTATTTTGAAATTTTGTGTGTGATTATCCTATAATAGATACTAAATAAAAACGTGATTCAAGAAAAGAGCGGTCTGTGAAAAATAATTGAGTGATATAACATTTATCCAAATTGCATTAAATGTAACATAAACCAAACCATCTAGCAGTAATATATCTCACAAAAATATAGTGTCAAGTGCAATAAAATCTTACAACATTTCATTTCTATATGACAAATTTTAAGCAAAATAACCTGTTATTTATAAATACCAATAGAAAAACACACATGCATATGAACAAATTTACAAAGGCAACTATCAATACTTACCACAATTAGAATCCAATTTTGGCTTCAAAACACACTTAAAGAGCTTCCAAATTATCCTTAGTTTCAATTTTTTTTAAGTCTAACTTCATATGAAATCCCTATATAACATCTGCTATATATAGGATTATTGTGTTATTGTGCCAAAAAAGATATACCTTGTCCAACTCAGAGGATTTTCATGCCATTGTGTCAAAGAATAAATACTTGCTCCAAAACAAAGAAAACAAAAGAAAGAAAGAAAGAATAAAGGAAACAAAGAAAACAAAAGAAAGAAAGAAAGAAAGAGTAAAGGAAGAAGTAGGCAAGTAGGCAAGGCATATGCTTGCTTGCCAACTTAGACTTAAATACTTCATAATAACATTTCCAATTTCTTTTTTTCTTTTTCTGTTTTTCTTTTCCTTTTGTGTTTCCAAACATGTCCATACTAACATTTAATTTTCTCATTCATTTATAAGATTTATTTATGCATCTCTTTCTAGGTCATACACAAATGAAATTTTATCCCGTGTTACATTTAAATGATAACTTTTGACATTCTCAGGGAAAAAAAAATGATAACTTTTGTGCTGGAAGGTACTCAAAATTTAACTTTTGAAATTACTACTACTGATTGGATTATGATCCAGGGGACCATTTGGATTTGATACCGGTTCACCTCACCTGTCAACATCTCCAATAATCCAAAAAACTTGCCACACCTACAAAAATCAAATCACCCAAATGGATCAAGTTATACTATAGTAATTGTGCAACAGCTTAGAATATCAAATCCAAAGCAGCACATTGTAATCCTTAGGTTTGGTTAGCAACAAGCCTTAGTTAACCCTGTAGACAGGCTTGGATCTCAGGAGGATAAATCGTTCAAAGTAAGGCATTGCAGAATTCACTCTGGTAGGAACATTTTAAAGCTTCAATTACTAAATAACCAAGTTTCCTAAAATTAAAAGTATCCAAGGATCCGACTGCAATATACCAAACAGTAAACAACGTCAAATAACTTTTTTGAAAGAAAAGATGCTGAGATAGGTTAATGAAAATTAGAAAATATAACAGAACTCAACAAAGCCATTATCCAAAGTAACATAGTTGGCTACATTGATCCAATATTTCCATTCAGCTCTATTTAGAGTCCATGTCCCCTACTCCCCTGTTAATCATTGATAATAGCAATAAAAAATAGAATACTGAATGAATGCATTCACTAAATTCAAGAGGTAGCTTTGAGGAAAATATATAGAAAATTTGATTAAGAAAGTTTTTAATTATGTAAGCAAGGACCACTGAGCTAACTAGTAAGGAGTTCTTTATTTCATTACTTTTTCTCTCAATGTGGAACTCAACCCTCAACCCTCACAAATGCGCTAAGAACAGTTGCTGACTTTGATTTGGTTTGTTATCCCTCTTCTTGTTGTGTATGAGTTGGCTAGTCTCCACAAGAAGTCACCAAACCAAGTCTGTAGCCGTAATCTGTGTTTTTTTTGTTGAAAAGAGCTCTTTGGGTGTATTTGGGGTTGGGTTTTGCGAATGTTTTGTGCCACTATTGTAGTCACCTTTGTTAGTGAAATATGTAAATCTCTATGTTTCCCATGTGGGTTTTATTTATTTATTTCTATTTTGCATAAATCCTCCATAATTGATCACACTCACAACACACACACGCACACACATATCACCAAAAGTCCATAAATATCACAATAATCATTAAATTCTGGCCTTAGCCAATCCACCACCCCAACAACAGATCATATTAAAATTCATATCAGCATGAAATTTAATGTCTGTTTCATAACATTACTTTGAAAGACCTAGTAATCCATCTGACAATATCCAATTACCACCACAGAAAAAAATAGGCTCTCCATTGACCTTGAACAACTTGTAAAGCAAAAATTTATAGACTACATATCCTAATATCAAAATAAAAACCTATGTAAAATATGCTAGAAGGCATATAAAGCAATACCTTCCACCTGTGGCGTTATCAATATGGCTCTCAATTTTTTGGAAGCCAAATAGATGACTCCAAGCATCGGACTCTCCATATCCCTTTACATTAACAGTAATATGAACATTGTACAATGATTGTTTTCCCATACCGTTTGGCCACCATAAGTCAAGCTTGTAGAAGAAAAACTACAAATGCATATCATTATAACCTACAACAGAAGTATTGAGAGCCAAAAAATAGAAAAAAATGCAACATATTCGAATCCATAATAATCGGATGGTCCAAATGCTCAGAGATGAAAAAAATTACAACAATTCAAGGCACAGATAAGTAATGAAGGCTTATTCCTTCCATTATTCGGGCACAGTACGCAATTTTTTTAACTTGGGGGAGGTGGGGTTCTTTTATTGCTTTCACATCTCTTCAATGGTACTATACAATATCAATGAAATGAATCGATAAGGAAGTTCATTGCCTAAATTTACAAAGACATGCTATGATTTTGTAAGATATTGACAAGAAAAATAAAAAAGATGAAAAATCAAATTCCATTTTACCGAATCATAAGCAGAAGGTATGAGTATCAAAGACAAACACACAGACTAACATGGAAAACTGCAGAGGCCTACAATGGTTAAGCGTTAGGACGTGCTCTAGTAAGAATCAGGCGACTCAACCATTGTTGGCCTCCACAGTTTTCCATGTTAGTCTATGTGTCTGTCATTGATACTCATATCTTCTGCATATATATATATATATATAAAACAGGGTGAACCACTATCACTACAGTAAATTCTTTGACAAAAGAAAAACGGGAAGTAGAGTAATAAAGAGAGGGTGTCCCAAGTGATAAGTATGAGGAATGTATTAACACCAAAAGAGCCAGGGTTATTAATAAGAGATTGAATTCAATAAGAATGTGGTGTAAAAGGTTAGTTTTACACCCTCCAATGACAATGTGCCACATCAGACTTCTGCAAATAAAAGGTTAAGAACTACCACGCTCAATCACTACCTCAACATTATCAAGAACTAAAACAAATACTGATTAATAAGAAAATTAAAACCCAGCCATGCAAAACGCAAAAACATTTAAATGAAGAAGTCGCTGAGATTCTGCCGGTGACGGAGAGAAGCCAAAGAAGACGTGGCTAATCTAGCCCCCACTATTATCAACAATATGGGTGTTCAAAACTTCAGCTAATATAGATGTTCTCTTAATTTGAGTTCATATTCTCCAGTTTGTTGACACCTTTAATGGGTATAAAATTGATGGAATCCAAAGAAAAGGTGTTTAGCTGTGGTTACAGCAATAAATATCTAGTAGTTTCCTTCATAGAATGTCTTTAGGTTCTTATGAAATATCTTCAACTTCAAGGTTGATGCAGAGGGATTTTAAGTTTTGACGCCACATCTTTTACAGTCACTGGTTGCGTCACCGGATGCTTCTCGGCACGACATCTCCAGCAGCAACTTCTTGGCTCAACTGCGTGTACTAGAAGTTTGGGGTTTTTAATTTTCTGTGCTGTAGTGTTTAAAGGGAAAATGATTCTGTGTGGTTGGACCTAATCTTTTATTCATAACTATCTTATGTGACATATTGGCATTGGAGGGTGTAAATGTGGGCATTTACACCACATCCTTATTTTGATCTCTATTAATAAACAGACTTCCATGATAAGTATTGCAGGTTCCATAAGATGTAAGTTGACAAGTCTTCTTCACCTCAATTGGGAAGAAGGATGTAGATAGCTCACACAGCCTAGTTCCTAAACGTTAACTCCAAGCCATCCTAATCTTGTTTTTTGATTTTCCATGCGGGGCAATCCAATGGGGCATAGACTTAAAATTGTGCTAAAGATACTACGAATAAAACAAGTTTGCTCATAATGGTTGATAACTTCTTAGTAAAACTAGAGTATCTTAAATTTTGAATGGCTTAAGAAAGAGGCAAGCTGAAAGAAGACAATTCATCACAAATTCACATAATAATGAATGCTATCACTGACCTCGGGAAATGTATATTGCAATCCAGCAAGGATTGACAAGTGTTGACTCTGAAAATGCTCTACTAAACAAATGTTTCCTGCAACTCCCATTGTTACTTGGATATTCAAAGAACACTCAGCAACCCAGGCACTTCTATTTTTCTAACTGTGTTGTAGCATGCATATATACCCTCTTGTAATCGTAAAAAATTGATGAAACCATGTGGCGATCAATTATTCTCACTGGCTGCATCAAATAATAAAGCATCCTATCTGAATTATCTGATTCCAATATGGAAAGAACAATTCTCCCGACGGAACAAAAGCACCTTTAAATATTGAAATTCTAACTCAGAAAAAATGGCATCACTACATGTTTCATAAAATTCTATGCACATTTGCACACAAGTATAGAAACATAGCGATCCATAAGCTGATTATCAATAGACCAAACTACTGAACCCAAAATTCAAAGCCTTTGTGCAAATACGTACACATACAGACACGTACAGACATAAGAAGTCACATAAACATGTGGTATCCTCTATGGGGCAAGAACATATACCTCAAAAAGACCATCTTTCAAGCAATTTCACAGATACAATAAAAAATACTACTCCATTAGTCCAATCTCATAAAATCACATGCATGACTCAAAACCAAAAAAACCCATTAACCTCCCCAGAATATCATAACAAATCTGAGGCCTAATTTGATAAAATAAACAAAACAACAATTAGCAATGACAATCTGAAATTCACAAAACCCATCAAAGTCTACACCATAGTTGAAACAAATTTCGAGTCTTGTTCATAAATTACCCACAAACAAGTGAAAAAAGAATCGAATCCCATAAAACCCATTAAAACTGTGACAGATTTCAAACAAGAGGATACTACTAATGTTTACAATAGTGCTTTCATTTTAGGAGTTCCAAATATCATTAACATGATAGTTTATCACATATCTATTGTCATGGAAGGAAGTTATGCAATACAGCTCACCCCATTTATTGATACAGACACCTCATCCCATATGCCAGTGTTCCTTTCCCTGTAATCGTACAAATGTCAAGTCCTAAGAAACATAATTATTTTTCTTTGATATATTCTATAAATATATGGTTCATTCAACTGGCAAGAGAACATATGGATAGTTACAATAGGACAAAAACACATTCTTAAATGTAAAAGACACAATAAGAAGTGAATGTCCATGGAATTTCCTTTACCATGGGAAGATGCATACAGAATTTCTGGCATCCTGTGACTTTCCCTTTCAAAACCCTTTTCTTTATGAGTAAATAATTCATTAAAGAGCAGAGGTGCAACCCATGTACAAAGGGAGTATGCAAGAGGTACATTGATAATTTCAAAGATCAAGCATCAAAATTAGAAATGGAAAACTTTCTTGAACTAATATCCACTCATATTAGGATCTAAGAAATAGAAAAATGCTTGGAATTTTGAAGGATAAACATTATTTATATTTAATGAATCCACTGTATATTTTATGGATATATGTTGTCCTGCCACGTCAAACTTAGTTAACAAGATTTTGTGTCCCTTAAAATTCCTAACTAATACGTCCATCCGTGCTCACATCTAATCTCTAAACTTAACTTCAGCAGTTCACCCAGTGCTTTAGTCCATTTTTGTCACCAAGACACCCAGCACAAATTTCAAGAACATATTTTATATTAATAAATTGGTCAACAGCTTACTCTAAAAAGTTATAAAAAACTAGAACATGTAATACTCTCCCCCAGAATCAGCAATATCTATAATTGTCTCATTTTGCAGCCCATTGAAAGGATCAGGAGCGACTTTGTTCTCCACCAAAGTAGCCAAAACACTGTCAATAAATCACTGTTAGCCCTGACTGATTTAAAAATAAAACTTTCATTTTCTTTTTCTGCCCCCAAAGTCCCCCAACAACTATAAGACTAGGAAGCACAGACACTTCATTTGGGGTGTCATACTAGTGTCAGACACAGGACACATCTGGGACACTTTTTTTTTTTTTTTGATAAATAACGGAATTGTATTAATCAAAAGTCCAGGTACACCGGGGGTGTACGAGGAAAACAGTACATCAAACACAAAAATTACAAAGATCAAGCATTTCTAAAAAATTAGAACAAGGGAAAAGATTAAAGGAAGAACTCCACTCTAGCAAGGTGTGAAGAAGAAGATATTTAAATTTTGAAATAGACCGTTCCTTCCCTTCGAAACATCTTGAGTTCCATTCTCACCAAATACACCATAGGACACAATGAGGGACAGCCCTCCATAAATCAATGCTCCGATGCCCACCGAATGAACCTTGCCAACTCGAAAATAAATCAGAGACACCATGCGGCATAACCCATTGAAGACCAAATAGAGCCCACACCATAGACCATAATTCATAAGCAATAGGACAATGATTTATGCGTGTCCCAGCCATTTCTGTTTTATTTTTTATTTTTGAAAATTTGTGGGACATAGCTGGGACACTTATTTATTTATTTCTTTTTAGTTTCAATCTTGAACACTTATTTAGTTATCTTTTATTTATTCTTTTAGATCTTATTCTTGGTTTGTATTCTAATCTCTAAACCTCATTTATTAATCATTAATTCACTTTATTATCCATTATTGCTCATAAATTGATCTATATTTAACATTATATGAAAAAATAAATGTTTAAAAATATTTTAAAATACAAAAAAAAATTTATTTAATAATTAAAAAATATGTGAATCCCCATCGTGTTGTGTCCTAATTTTTCAAAAGTTGTCATGTTGCAGTGTCGTACTGTGTCTGTGTCCATGCTTCCTAGGCTATAACATAAACATAAGTATATATAGATACAACACTTGTCAACCTTTGTTTCTATGAATGATACTGAATGTTATTGAAAAAAACAAATCTACAGGGATAATCAACAGAGGCATAAATAGTGGTTGTTATCGAACAAAAAATTCACAAATATAATTAATAGAGGCATAAATAAACAATAGAAAAGCAGGGAGTGCAAGTAAAATAAGACCTCCTAACTCCAAAGTAAATGTTTATGAGGTAACTAAAACAGCTATATCCCATACTCAACACAGCAAACAGCAGAATAGTACACAGGTCATTCAACTTCATGCTTGACAGTCTATGTATTGAACAACTAATGAACCTCATTCAATTTCTTAATATCTGTCTGATATTCAAATTGTACAGAAAAATGCAAGGCTTCATATTTCAAATATTACCACATAAATTTTGCGTTGCGGGTAACCAAACATAAATTACAAAACCAAATAAGTTTAACCAATTCAACCCTTTATTTACTTTTTCAGTTTTTTGTTTCTATTGACCAGATTTACATGAAAATTTCATGAATTTCAATGAAATATCAAGACCAGATTTTTGCAATTACAACCATCACTAGAATCTAACCCTGTAAAATTGATGCCAAATATGGTAAAAAAAAACTCCAGGCAATAAAAATAACTTACTCAAAATACACAAATTTGAGACCTGAATCTCATTCAAATTCTTAATATAATTTAATCTTCCGAGCACAAAAGACGACATCAATAGATTCAATACGCAGGGCTTCACATTTCAAACATTCCAGCAATACATTTCGGTTCCTAACTTAACCAACACATTTTCTTTTTTTACTTAACAAAAATTGTGACAAGCAGGGTAGAAACCAAAATGTATTGTTGAAAATTTTGATCTGTGAAGCCAAAATGCATTCTTCCTACCCTACCCAACCCAACACATAACTTACAAAACCCAATAAGTTTAACCAATCTGAGTTATGGGATTGGGAAATTTAAGGCCGAAACCTAAAAATGGTGATGTTCCTTCCTAGAATAACCATGCTTGTGTCAAACCTAAAGATTGTTTGATGAAGTCAAATCTAAGATTGAGAATTTTAGATTCAGATTCTACAGGCCTACGCTGCATGAAGATGTACGGGCTAAGCTTTGGAAGCTCAAAATTCACAAAGCAATTGCAAAATGTTAAATTAACAAAGATTGAATAGAGTGAAAGATAAATTTACGTTCCGTGAACGACGGCGTTTAACAGAGGAGCGGTGGTCCGTGAACATCGCCACGAGTCAACCCGAGTCGAGTCTTTCTTGTACTCGCCCTTTAAAGCCGGCCGAGTCATGACTCGCTCGAGAGTGAGAGTCAGGGAGTGTGTGATTCTTTTTGAGTCTTTGTCGGTGCGTGAGTGAGTGTGTCAGTGTGTGAGAGAGAGACAACAAGGAAAAGAGGCAGGGGTAGTTTGGGTAATTTAAAAATAAGAGTGGGCCGGGCCAGCCATGTGGACGATGTGTTAAAAAAAATATATATATTAAATTTGGCCGACACATATGCATACAACAAAAAATTATTCATGTCATGGCTTCTTTTTTTTTTTTGAGAAAACCGACCCCTGAAACCAGGAGAAGGGAGGAACTAATCATTAATAATTTCTGCTAAGTAGTCAGCAGCTAAAGATACAGGAAATTCCTCAATCCAAGTACAGAGAGGATCAAAATTACAAGCTGCTCTAGCTAAGTTGTGAGCGACTTTGTTCCCCTGCCTACGAGTGAGCTTAAAAGTCACCTGCCTGAAATGAGTGGATAAGGCCTTTATGTCTGAGAGAATATGACCGAAGCATGCAGTTGAGTAAATATCGCTCTTCATAGCGCGGATGGCTATTTCAGAGTCCCCTTCCAGTATGATGTGGTCAAAGGAGAGCTCTTGAGCAAAGATAAGGGCCCTCCTCGCTGCTAACACTTCCACCATCTCCACCGAAGTGGGCAGAGGAATAATTTGTGATAATGCAGCCATAATTAGACCTTGGTCGTTGCGGATGATGATGCCCAAACCAGCTTCATTCTTCTCCTTAAAGACAGCGCCATCAAAATTGATCTTGAGCCAATCAGCAGGGGGGGGATCCCATTTAGTTTGGGGGCGAGATGGGGGGTGGGATGGTTCAGCCATTTGTGACTGCTGGAATTCCTAAAGAGAGTCACGCGCCATAGAGTTTAGTAGGCGCAAGTCAGGGACTGATTCACCCAGCCTAAGCTTATTTCTTCGAGTCCAGACTTGTGATGTTACCATGGCAAGTAATTCCGAAGGGTGATCATTTTCCAAGCACAATTTAAAGACTTCCATAAAGGATTCACACCCATGCGCCGCATCCCTTAGTGCTTTGAAGTGCACTTCCCAGACCCTATGCAGTTTCGGACATGACCAAAGGGCATGAAATGTAGTTTCCTGATCAAGCCCGCAAAGTTGGCAGGTAGCATCGGTGAGGACTTTTCGCTTTACCAGATTGAGCCGTGTTGGGAGGGCCTCCGAGGCTGCGCGCCACATCAGCGTTTTTGTACGGTTGGGGACCTTCAGTTTCCAAAGGCCACGCCATACACTTTTCGGATGGGAGGGGGGAAGTGGACTAGCAGGTGGGAGTTGTTCTTCGTTAATCAGGAATCTGTAACCAGCCTTGACCGTATAAGCCCCATCCACCACACTCGGCCAGTACAGCTTGTCTTCTTCATCAGTGAGACACAGGGGGATAGACCTGATCATCCTAGCTTCGTGCGGAGAGAAGTTGTAGTCCACAGCATCATCAATCCAGCCTCGCCTCTCCCGGTCTATTAGAATAGACACCTGTGCATCATTACCGAGGAAGTGGGGAGGAGATTGAATGTTAGCAAGCTGAGGGGATGGCAGCCACCTATCCCGGTATATGTGGATGCGTTTGCCATTCCCAACCCTCCAAATGGCACCCTTTTTTATGACTTCACACCCTTTGAGTATACTCTTCCAAGCAAAAGAGCCACTGTTAGCCTTGGCAGTGAAAATATCCCCCTTCGGAAAAAATTTTTCCTTGAAGAAACTGTGGAACAGGGAGTCTTTGTTTTCAAGGAGCCTCCATACTTGCTTTGCCAACATGGCATCATTAAATTTTTGTAGTTCCTTGAACCCCATTCCACCAAGATCCTTTGGGAGGCAAAGAGTGCTCCATTTGGACCAATGGATCTTCCTTTGGTTCCCTCGATGGCCCCACCAGAATTTTCGAATCAGCTGTTCAATGTCGTTGCAAAGGGTGATGGGAAGTTTGAAGCAGCTCATGGCGAAGGTTGGAATAGCCTGCACAACCGCCTTTAACAGCACTTCCCGCCCCGCTTGAGAGAGAAGTTGTTCCTTCCAGCCTTGCAACTTTGCCCAGACTCTTTCTTTGATGAACATAAGGCTGGCTTTTTGTTTCTACCTACAAGGGTCGGCAGTCCGAGATATTTTTCGTACTGTTTTACCACTTGTGCCCCGAGGAAGTTGGTGATCTGTTCCATGGTTTCTGTAGGGGTTGATTTGCTGAAGAAGAGGGATGATTTTGATCTGTTTAGTTGCTGCCCCGATGCCCTTTCATAACTACTCAAAATGTCCTGAATCCTGTGGCATTCCGAAATAGAAGCCCGGCAAAAAAGTAGGCTGTCGTCGGCGAAGAAAAGGTGGGTCAGCCGAGGACCTTTTTTGCATATAGAGACACCCCTGATATGCCCCAAAGTTGCTGCATGCTGGATAAGACTATGGAGACCCTCTGTACAAAAAAGAAACAGGAAAGGGGAGAGAGGGTCCCCCTGCCTGAGGCCCCTGGCCGGTTGAAAGATGGAAGAGGGTTCGCCATTGATAAGAATCGAATACCTAACCGTGGAAATACACTCCATCATTAAGGATACCCAGCCCTCTGCAAAACCCATTCTCTTCATCACTAATTCCAAAAACTTCCATTCTACACGGTCGTATGCCTTGCTCATGTCGAGCTTCAAGGCCATGAAGCCAGAGCTGCCAGCTTGATGGTGCTTCATGTAGTGTAACGTCTCAAATGCCATAAGGATGTTATCCGTAATTACCCTGCCAGCTTGGAAGGCACTCTGATTTTCGGAAATTACAGATGGCAAAATTCTTTTGAGCCTGTTAGCTAATACCTTGGCAACCAACTTATAGATCACAGTACATAAACTAATAGGGCGGTATTCAGTAATTCTTTCAGGAGATTTCGTTTTTGGAATTAAAACTATATGGGTAAGATTTATATCAGAAGGAATCTTACAATTCTGCAGGCAGTCCAGGACAGCGGAGCAAACATCAACCCCAACGGTGCTCCAGAAGGACTGATAGAAGAGTGGAGGCATGCCATCCGGACCCGGGGCTGTGATGGGCGACATTTGTTTCATAACCGCTTCAACCTCTTCCCTGTTGAATTGCCGAAGCAACATTGCGTTCATTTCGTCAGTCACTGAAGGTTGGACTTTGGAGAGGACTTCTTCAAAATCAGATGGGGCAGAGGAAGTGAACAAGGATTGGTAATACTCAAAAGCAATGTTCCTAATTTGAGTCTCTTCAGTACACCAAGAATTCTGATTATTTCTTAGACCGAGTATTCGATTTCTTCGGAACCGTTGGGAAGCTTTGCTGTGAAAATAGGATGTATTTCTGTCACCACACTTCAGAAAAAGCGCCCTTGAGCGCTGTTGCCACATCTTACTTTCCTTGTCTAGTAGACCATTAATTTCCAATTGTAGGGATTTAACCAATAGTTGGTCTCCACCCCTTGCTGCTGCCAATTCAGCCTTAGACAGTAGCTTCCGCTTTTCTTCGAGCAGCCTCCTAATGCTCCCAAAACTATTTTTACTCCACTCAGAGAGTTTTTCCCCGCATGTTTGTATTTTTCCAGCAACCTCCGGCATTGTAGCACCCATTATAGGCGGACCCCATGCACTAGTGACCGTTTCGCTACAACCCCTGTCCCGCAACCACATTTGTTCAAACTTGAAAGGGCGGTTTGGTCTAGGAGTGATGCCTTCGGGTTTCACAATAATAGCCAGATGATCAGAAGAGAAAGAGTGGAGGTGTTGGACCTTCGTACCTGGGTTTTTGGATAGCCATTGGTTATTCGCCACGGCACGGTCCAGCCTTTCAAGCACCAAGCCACCGCATCGTTTACCCTTCCATGTGAATTTCTTCCCCACAAAACCCAAATCCTTCAATCCAGCCTCGTCCAACACGTCGCGGAAGGCCCGCATTTGGGGTTCGCCTCGCGGACCCAACCCACATTTCTCATGGGACCAGAGGATTTCATTAAAATCTCCGGCACAAATCCAAGGCATTGAAGGACTGTCCCTGTGAATAACACAGTTATTCTCAGGCTAGTTGGGTTTGTTTTTCGGGGGTAACAGGGAAACACCTTGTTTCTTCTTTTTCTTTTCTTATTACTCTACCAGTTTAACAATGGATGACTTATCTAAACAATGGAAATCCCTCTCACTATCTGAGAAGGAAGGCACCGGCCTGTCTCTGAAACCTGAACAAGCAACAACGGAGTTCTCCATGGTTGCCAGGTTCCTTACGAAGAGACCCATAAGAAGTCAACGGATTTCACAGGGACAGTCCTTCAATGCCTTGGATTTGTGCCGGAGATTGTAATGAAATCCTCTGGGCTTAACTGAAAGGAAAAACTGTGAGATAGTTTGAAATGTAGGGTGCATTCTAATCTAATATTACTTCATTTATCTTGTTATTCTTTTAATCTAGGAATATTTGATTTCATTGCATCAGCTAAGTTGCTCATATTTCAATTATATGGTGATGGAATTTGCTTAAAAGTTGTACTTTCAGAAAGATTCTCTAATACCATCATTAGGAAACTGTCATGGTTTTCATTATGTCACCCTCAAGCTAGAAACAATTTTTCCCTCACAGTATATTATATATTGGCAGCCAAGGCCTCTCGTCATGTGGAACCCACGTCTCATCAGCGAAGATGTTGGAGTTGGTTTTATGTTCGGAAGTTCAGGCGGTATTTTTTACGATATGTTTTACTTTCTCTCTACATTTCAAACTATCTCACAGTTTTTCCTTTCAGTTAAGCCCATTTAAGTGATAAGTTGAATTGTTTAAAGGATCAGTAGCACTACATAAACTCTCTGTGTTAAACTTTTGTATCAATTGTCTACATGTTTAGAATCATATCAAATTACCAACTCTCATCATTTTTTTGTGCAGCACTTTTACAACAGTATATTCAATGAGAACTTTGCCATCCAGTGCTTTGTTTCGGTGTTATCGAGGGTAAGGGCCATTTTGCATCTTATTGACTTCCTAACATGTCATGGACACCTTTAGTGAACAGTTTCTGCCAGACTACACTGTGCTTAGCTAACTACAACTCCATTTACTTGCACATGAACTTTTTCAAGTTTAGACACCAATCAGATGGGAGTTGAATACAAACTGATCTTCTAACTCTTAGATTAAGGATTGATCAAATTAAGAAAGGGAATTTATTTGTTGGCGATATTTCAAAAATGATAAAATTGATTTGACTTGAATTACAGATTACAAACTTTACAGTTTTTTTTTTTTTTTTTTTATCTGGTTCTCTATAAATAACCATATGCTATGATCCATGCATTGCTATGTGATTCTTTCATGTGATCATAAAATGATAGATGAAGGCCACAAAATAATTCAAAGTCAAATGGTTGACCAAATTCAAGCATTAAGTCTTTCAAGTTTGAACAGAGCCCAAGTTCTTAATTTTGTTAGTCCCACCCTCAAACGGGGCTAAGTCAAAAATCTGGCCGGCCTTCACAAGAGTTTTATTTTTGGTCCTATTTCCCATGTTGCTGGGAATGTCTAATAACTCCACTTTTGAATCTGTTTTCTTATCATTTAACTATGGAAGGTCTTCTACAATGACAAGGATAGGCCAAATAGATACCTTCTTGCGAAAGAACTCATAAGTCGTCCTGATGATGAGGACCTGGAGGTAGGTTGCTACTAAATTTTTAGAATGTCTCATTAGAACAAGTTTAACATGTGTTAAACCAAAAAAATCTACCTTTACATTAATTATCACACTGTGTATGGCATTGGACTAATATTATTAATATTATTATTTGAATTGTTAAATAAATCCTACGTGAGTGGATTGTTAAAACAGTTTAAATTAAAATATTTTTTGCTTATCAATGCAAATAATATATGGAGATGTAGAGGAGAAGTCAAGACAAGGTCCATCTTTATTTGATAATGCAGTGGGCATCTTCTCTTCATTAAATCGCTTCATGAAAGCCATTTCAAAATAGTCCTCTATTTTTTTCTTTTCTTATGTATAGAGAAAGGCCCTTTGCATTTGTTCATAATCAATATATTTCAATCCAACAATATTACTCAATAAATTCTGTAGCCTGAATTCTAAATTATAATGCATAATTTGGATTTCAATATTTCAAAAGATCAAGGGTGCAGTACAATTTGTAGTAGTGATTCTTATATAATGTTGTTTACTACAATCAAAAGATGGTCAAAAGAAAAAAAAAAGAAAAAGAAAAAAAAAAATCTCTATTTGACAGAACTTCTTCCCATATTTAAATTACATAATCTCAATCAAGTGTCTGTTCTTCAATGTCTTTTTTTTTTTTTTTTGTTGAGGGGGGGGGGGGGGTGTTGGGGGTTGGAATAGTGTCTGTTCTTAAATGATGTAGCAGGAAAATGCAAGATGCATCAAATTAACGCAAAATTAGTGTTCCTCTCTCTCTCTCCCATCCCTTCTTTTTTCCCTCTAAGCCTATAATCCTGTATTGAGTAATGATGCTTATATTCTTTTTCTCCCAACTCTCCATCGAGTAATGACGTATCAAATGTGGCTTGGGACAAATATTTTGTCTTTAATTATTGGTTTGAGCAGATGTTGAACCACCACACATGCAGACACACATGATCATTTGGCATGGTCTCAGTCACTTGGATACTAATCTACAAGAAGGTTCTGCATCATGGTTTTTGGCATCATATTACATTTTCTAGGTTTGTTCGACTTTCATATGCTGTGAAAAGCATGAGAACCGCATTTGAAGACTGAAATTGAGGATTGTGGAGAACCATATGATCTTGATCATTTCCTTTTATTCACTAAATGGCATGCCATGGTGCTGAATGTGGTGGTGGAACCACAAGAACTTCACTCATAGAAACAAATTAGTGTTACCCTTCCTGTAGCAGATGAGGAGATGTCCAACTAGAAGCTTGTAATTAAGGTAGGTTTAGCAAGGAAAGAACTATTTCATGGAGCATAAGAGGATAATCAATTGATATCACAGCAATTTTTAGTACTTACTGAACTTCCTTTTAGAAAAATATGGTAGATTTTGTAACAACGAAAAAAATGAAATGTAAACTTCTAACTTCATACATATGCCATTGACATAAATCCAATCAATCCCCCCTCCCCCTTCCTCCCATGCTCGGGGGGGGGGGGGGGGGGGTGGTGGTGGTGGTGGTTGAGTGGCAGGAGAAAAAGGATTTTGCAATGTTTTTCAATGTAGATGCACTTTACAAGCCAAGCAGGAGTCAGATCAATGATGAGTTAAATTGACATCACCAACATTCAGTATTCACATAGATGATTGGAGGCATCTATACGCAGTATCAGCTTCCATTTTCTCCAATAATCTGGGTGCGATTGGCCACAAATTTGAAGTAGCATACAAACATCAGCATCCAAATGTTAAAACCAATCAACATGTTGGGTTGAAGTTTTGGGTTGCTTCTTCGGCTTTTGGTACCAATTGTTCACAAACTTGGCTTTAACTAGAAGAGAATAAAGCAATTCTACCTTGGCTGATGAATTATAAGGCATGCTCAAGATGCTAAGATATCAAATAAACCAGAAATAGAAATCATAGTTAGAAGCCATAAGAGATATTCCAAAATTGTAAAATAATATGTGTATCAATGATATGTGATCACATCAAGGTTGTTCATGGCACAAACAAGTGTATGTTTATCCTGGTCTTTTGGCTGTAATAGATATGGAGCATGAGAATGCACGTTATACACTAATCAAGCTAAGTCAAAAACACGTGCTACCTCCATTTCTTTCACAAGTGTGGCTACAGTGAAGTGATTATATACGGTTCATTTGTCTCAATTTTTGCACCTACAACAGTCAACAGTGATTTCCAGAAGGTAAGAGATATGACTATCTACCTGTCTAGTAGCTCCTCTAAGATAATCCTCTATGAACACGTAACGTAATGGATACAACTTCTTGGGCACTGACCTACTGCGAGCTGAACTTGGTAGTCTTCACCATGACCTAATCATATGCACATATGTTTTAAAGCTGAAATTTAATTAATATCATTTTATCAAATTAGTGTTAAAAGTTGTTATAATACTATTAGAACTACCGAATGAATAGAATGCCAAACTGGCAACTTGTGCCTTTCTTCAAATTCTTCTATTTTCTTTTCCTAAAATATCCTTAACACCATCCTGTAAAGCAGCTATATTATTAAAGCAAAAAATTTCTTGTCCTCTATGGATAACAGCAGGTGCAGATTTGCCTAAGAAGGATGCAATAATAGATGCAAAAAGAATGAGTATGAAAAAAAAAATTTTGAAATTTACATTTTATTGAACCATTTTTCTATGAAGTTCTCTTATAAGATGTATAAGAAATGATTCTATATAATTTGAAAACACTAGGAAGTCATGTTGTTTGTACTAAAGGATATTTTCAAATCAGTAGATTTTGATGGATTTTGAGAACCTTCAATCATTTTGGTAAACTCATGATAAATATCAAATATCTCAGAAAAATTTTAATAAAAAAATATCCATGTGTAACATGAAAAGTCATTAAGAAAACTGACAGTCCCCCCAAAGTAGGAATAGGAGATTCTCTGCATACATTAGAGTGAATGAGCTTGAATGACGTAGACACAAAAGACTCACTTTTGTTAAAAGGCAAAGCCTATTGTTTTCCAACATAGGATGAGATACCAATCAAAGGATCAAAAAGAGACCTAATCTAACATACCCTTAGACACTAAAGTTTGGACCCAATATAGAGAAGCATGACCTAGCAGTGAATACCACAACTCCAGAGAGGTGATACTGTGTGAGTGGACACAACAAAGACAACTACGTGTGAAGATGTAAGAAGAAAAAGCCATCCAACTTAAAGTTTTGTCCCAATGGTCTATATGCTATCTGATGATTCTGTACAACACAACCAATAGAAGAAAATCTTATGTGAAGCCCTAGCTCACACAATTGACCAACATATAAGAAATTTAACAAAAATTTAGGCATAAGACAAACATTTGAAATAGATAATTGAGTAGCAGAAATGATGCCTATAATGGTCATAGTTGAGCCACTGGCAATGCGATTGATATGCATATGAAAAGTATGGGTTTGTATAGTACAAGAGGTAGAATCAGGAGCAATATGATTGCAGCAAGCAAGGTCAGGATATCAAAATGAGTGTTTAACTAGTGCAACATAAATAATAGAAGAGGATGCACCCTGAGAATGGGACAAAACGTTATTGAAAAGAGTCTTTAGGCCAATTGCCGTTAGTGTAAACATGAGTTGCAAGACTTGCCAAAACTACTGGTGTTGGGTGATGGAGTTGGAGGACGCAATGTTATGCTGTTGATGTTAGCCATGGCAGCTGAGGATTGAGAGACACAGGCATGCTTTCTTCAGTATTCAATAAAATGTTCTCAAATCCTACAGAAGGTGCAGAAGGGAAAATGATCATATTTAGAGTTAGATCGCAGAGAGCCAAAGCGATGAAAGCACTCATTCTGACAAGTTGCAGATAAGTGATTAGATGCTGAAGGTGGATCAAGGGATGACGTGGCCAAGATCGGGTTACAAGGCCAAGATCAGAAGACTTGTAAATGTTACCTCTTGTACAAGCTCCTTGAAAACTTTTTCAATTGAAGGCAAAACAGAAATCTTTTTCAATTGTTCCTGATATTCACGAAATTTTGGGCATTGCATGCATAATCCATGTAGGTTCATATAGTGAAATTTGATCCCATAGATATTGCATGTGTGGAAAAAAAAAATCATCAATATTTCCCTGGCTCTTGTTTGAGACGATATAGCTCAACCATTAGCTGCCTTGGCACTATTCACAAGAGCAACCTTTTTTTATGCTCTCATCCTAGCACCTAATACTCTAACAACATACAAGCTCACAAGGAATGGAAAAATAAGAGAATTAACCAACCTTGTGAAGACACCCTAGCACTTCTAGTAGACGCAAATGAGAAGGCATGAGGTGCCCTTTTTACACATGAATATGGACTCCCTGCAGATGATTCGAAAATTGCATAGATGAGTGGGAGAGGAAGAACAAAAGATATCACATTTTGATTGGAAAAATAAGTTAAATGATAAACATCAAATGGATTTATTTATTTTTAATAAAGTGATTTTCACAAATATTGCAGTACACTCATCCCGAAAGGTTGATAATCCTTTGATGTAGTAATTTTTTAATTATAAAAAATTCTAGAATATGGTCATATGATTGAACAAGCATTTCTTAGTTTACCAAATTTGCATATGAGGTGTGATGCCAAGGAACCCTAGGTGTGATGCTTAGGAAGACCAAGATGTGATTGCCTAGAGTTTTATTTATGTTATTTACTATTTATCCCCTGTTTTAGCCCCAAATAGCCGCCAACATTCATTCTTTACTAATCTAAATTTTTAAACAGCAATTCTTATTCAAGAATTCATCAAGAAACCTAGTATAGTGTTGAACTTCTTAACGGTCCTGCATCAAATTGGTATCAGAGCCCCAAACAGCACTATGAAAGCATGATAGATCCAAAAAGGCAGAACTATACCTATACAATTGTTGACAGATTTGAAGGGTTACATGCTAGTGTCCTTCACAAAAGCAAAAATTCAAGCAATAGGTTTGATCCTTATAGAAATACTTACAAGAGACTTGATTATCGGAATAAGGCTGGAGACACAATGAAGAAAGTTCGTGTAGAAGTACCAGATTTTGCTGGAACAATTGATCCCCATGTATTTTCAGATTGGCTTGCTTCTTTGGAAAGTTATTTTGAGGGGTATGACATGTTTGATGAGAGTAGGGTCAGTTTTGCTACTATGAAATTTATCGGACAAGATCAGATCTGGTGGAGAGATGTGGAGTATGATTGTCAATGTGCTAGACAGCCTCCAATTGTTAGATGTGATGACATGAAGCAGCAGCTAAAACAAAAGTACTTGCCCTGTGGTTATGAAGATGAGCTATTTGAAAAATTCAATACTCTTAGGCAAGGTAACATGTCAGTAGTTGAGTGTATAAACAAATTTGAAGACCTCAACATTTGGTATAGAGGAATTGAAGATCCACAACAAATCTTAGCCCAATTTAAGTCAGGATTAAGGGCTGGAATTCATAGCCAAATAATTAAAAAACGAACTCACACAGTTGCTGAAGCATTCCAATTAGCTTTAAACATTGAGAAGCGTTTGAAGCAGCCCCTTACTGGAAGGTTTTCTTCCCAAGCCGGGAAAACACCTTTGGGAGAGGTTGACTTTAGAGCATCCACTATGCAGCCAAATTACAAAGTCCATACTAACTACAAAGTCAATACTGCTATTGAGTCGAAAGATAAAACTACTTTAGCTGATGATCCCCTAGAATTAGAAGAAGGCATGTCTCTTCTTTCGATTGTTGGGCGTATTCTTGCTGCACCCAATCAAGATGAGGATTGGAAGCATACTTCAATATTTCAGACCATAGTGCGTTGTGGAATTGAAGCTTGGATGCTTATTATTGATGGTGGCAGTGACATAAATGTTGTTTCTGAGACTACTGTTGAGAGGTTGAAGCTACCAACGGAACCACATCCAAAACCATACAAGGTGGCGTGGATAAATAGCACTTCTATTTTGGTAACTAAACAATGCTTGATTCCTATTTCTCATGGGTGATATAATGATTCTATATGGTGTGATGTTATTCCTATGACTTTGACACATATCTTATTAGGTTGCCCTTGGCTCTATGACCAAGATGTGTATCATTGTGAAAAGAATAATACATATCAATTTATGTTCAATAATGAAACAATTGTATTAAAGCCTATGAGTACAGGACAAATGAAGCGAAAACGAGAGGTCAAGCCTAAGGATGTTGCTGAAACTCAGAAAAACCTCAAGAATATTGCTGAAACTCAAAAAAAAGAGCTATTCAGCCACAAAAGGAAGTTGAAGAGCTGGAATATGATGCTGATAAGTCAGAAAAATTTGCTAAAACGGTAGAGCAACCAGATGAGCAACTAGTGGACCCTAATCAGCAAGTGCAACAGTCAGATCAACATGCAACAAAGTCCATGGAACCAGAAGAACAAGCAGAAGAGTCTAATCAGCAAACTGAAACATCTTGACAACTTGAAGATGATTTAAAACAGCAACTTACATGCTTAATGGAGGAAACTCTTGAATCAAAAGAAGATAGCATGATGGAGGAAGAGATAAATGAGATCGTGAAGCCTATTTCAATACTTCAACATGTGCAACAAGTTACGGATGTTCCCATTCTTGATTTCATGATTCCATAAAAGTTTACAATTCCCATTGGAGAGAAGGATGTTCCATTGTCATCATGGTTTCAAGCACCAAAGAAAAGGAAGAACACTCCAAGTCAAGCTTTTTATCTGATCTCAAGGATGCTATTCAAGAGGCCCAGGATTGTACATTCAAGAATTGTGGTCTAGTTTTGACGTCAGACCCTCTTAGCACCTTTGATAGGTCATTTCAATTATTAGTAATGAGTCTTTTAGGTTGAGAAGCTGCTGGGCCAGTTTCAATTAAGTTCTATTAGAATAAGGGCAATTTGGTAATTTCTAGAAATCTGGAATGGGTTGTCCTTGGCTGTACCAAAGGACCATGAGTCTTACTTTATGTTTATATATTATTAAGTCTTTTATTAAATTATTATCAATATTCCTAGTCATTCTAGGAATAGTTTATTTAGAGTCCAAGTCCTACTAGGAAAGGAATAACTATATATAGAGGCTCTTTTGTGGTCATGTTAATTCAGAATATAGTGATTGATTACTAAAATTTAGCAGCTTATTTTAAGCTTTGTTTGTGTGATGCAAACTTCTCCAAGGTGTGATGCTTAGGAAGACCTAGGTGTGATTGCCTAGTGTTTTACTTATGTTATTTTCTGTTTATTCCGAGGTGTGAATGTTGGTGGCTATTTCAACCCCAAACAGCCATCAACATTCATTCTTTTCTAACCTTAAGTCTTAAACATCAATCCTTATTCAAGAATTCATCAAAAAGCCTAGTAAAGTGCTGAATTTCTTAACGGTCTTGCATCAGGGAGGGAGGGAGATGAGGGGAAGGTAATCAAAAAAATGTGAGTAGGATCATGAAGCATTATAGCTCAATTCTTATATTTTTGGCTGCTTTCATGCTTGGTTTTTCAACAGCAATAAGTTTCCAAATCTAGTGACTAAAGGTTTATACAAGTATAGCCAGAGCAAGAGCAAAAGCCCATTTCTTTGAATCTAAAATTAAGTCATTGTTCAACTCTATGTCCGACCATAATTGTGCCTCACATCCTAATAAATTTTTATCAGATCAGTGGCCAACTCTGGCACTTCTACCAATCTATTTTGTTGGGAAAATTAAGATAAATTTGAAGATCTTTTCTTAAATAAACCCTAGGAAAATATATAAAGCATATTTTTATTTTTGACAATTATATTTGAAAGCATATTTTATTATCAAACAATCTCTTCAGTTTCCAAAGAACCAAATAGAGTATAACAGTAATGCACAAACAAAAAAGTAGATAAAGATAGATGTAACTAGTCGGATGATAACAATAGTTAGCTCTTGTCAGTTTCATTACTATTTAAGCAATGTCATCCCACATGAAGTAGATTGAAACCTATATATATGTCGGGGACATGCAGAAGCCTATGTGCTTAAAAGAGGTCCTAAGGAACAAGAACCAAACCTAACTTAATATTTGAGGAAAGAAGATGGTACCTTGAAAAGTATCAGATTCCTGTCAATTATAACTGTTAGTAAATGACTTTTGAAAAATGAATATAAGCCATTTAACAACTACAATAGGCATGTCGAGAACCTCAAGAGATGCCAAGCATTCTGTCTCATGGTGGAAAATAATGCTTGGTATGGTAATTGCACAATCAACAGTAGACTGAAACAAATATGAACATAAGAATTGGGTAGGAAAAAAAGGGGATAGAATTGGATGATCGGTATACGCAAATCCATATAGCATCATTTAAAAAATATATATATATATATATATATATATAACACAATTGGACAGTACTGGAACGTTTAAAAAATACTTGAGGGAATAGAAACCGAAGCATGGTTTTTCGAACACAAGTACATAGCTAAGTCACAGAAGATGCTTTTTACCCTGAAATTCTAGAAGTGCTATGTAACAATGACACTGACTAACATTTTCCAATTAAGCCATGAACTTATCAAACAGGATTTGAAGTAGTATCTTCACCTAGCAAGGTTTTAAAAATTATCCAAGAGTACATTCAATTAGACTAGATAAGTCAACTATCCAAGTTATTAGAGGATTGTAAACTCGGTACAATTCACAATCGTGCTGATGTTATGGCTGAGACTCAGAATGGAAAGCTACAGAAAACGTAAATTTACTTGGCTTGTCAATGGTGTATGAAGATGTGAGTTTCTCTGGTTCATCAATGGCTAGGTTTTCTGCGAGGATGGACAGTGCAGCACACGTGCTAGGTGAGGAGAGTAGGGATGAGTTATTTGGCAGGTAAAGTTGTTAGGAATGTGGGTGAGAGTGGCATAATTGTCAATTTTGAGTAGGATTTAGACTGGGAAAGAATGGGCTTTAGGTTGTAGGGCCTTCAGCACTAGGTGGACCCAAAGAGAATTGTACTGTGACGATGCAATTCAAGATTGGAAAATGCTTTTTCCGAGCAGAACATAGTAGGCTGGCAACTGAGGGAGAGGAGAAATTTTGGTCCTAAAGCCTTTACATTTTTTTTTTACTTTTTGGAAAAAAATCAGAATTTCTTAGATTGGATTAATAAAGCTTGGAGCCTTGGAGAATGGATGTTTATGGGGTCCCTATGTTTAGGTTGTATTAAGCAAAACGCTGTGAAGCAAGTATAGAGGAGTAAAAATGTATAAATATATGGGAATTTGGATAAACATGTGGAGTATGCTAAAATGAAATTATATGTGTGCAGAAGTGTAAGTTGCAGTCTCCTAGGAATAGTATCCTCAAAAGGTAAAACAATTAGCCGTGGGGAACTATTAGAATCTGTTAGGCACCTCTAAGGGGCATCTGCCTCAAGAAATGGGGGGAGACTTTCAACAAGTTCTAGACTTAAATATTGCAGCAGATCACATAGAAACTTTGCAGAGGCCAATTTCAAGTTTGGATATCCACTAGATTATGCGTCTTCAAAAAAGCTTGGCCTGTTATCCAATCAGATGTAGACCATTCCATTCAATCATAATTCAATTCAGGTAGGCTACTTGGAGATGTGAATGCAACATTACTACTCTTATCCCTAAAGTAAACAATCCTTCAAGCATAGGGGATCATAGACCGATTTCTTGTTGCAATTTTCATTTATAAGTGCATCACAAAGATCTTGGCTAATAAATTTAAAGCACCCTTGAATGATATTATTGATCCCAACCAAACTGCCTTTTTTCCTGGAAAGTGTGCTATTAGTTGATGAAAAAGTCCAAGGCAGGTGTACCATTAAGGTGGAAATTAGAAAAGCTTATGATTCAGTGGAATGGTGGTTTATTATTCAGTGCCTTCAGGTTGCGGGTTTTCACACAAAATATGTCAATTGGGTGAGGGAGAGTGCATTACCACTCCTAAGTACTCTGTGGATGTAAATTGAGAACTAGCTGGTTACTTTCAAGAAGCTACAGAGTTGAGACACAGGAATCCATTGTCCCCTTTCTGTTTGTGCTAGCAATGGAGTTCCTAGCTCAGATGCTAAAGAAGAGGTTTCCTGGTTGCAAGGACTTCAAATTCCATCTCAAACACAAGAAAATGAAGCTTTTTTTTTTTTTTGATAAGTAATAAAGATTTATTGAAATCAAAAAGAGAGAAACACCCAAGTACACAGGGAGTATACAGGGGTGTACATATCAAAAGTGAACATTACATAAATCAAATAAATCCAAAATAGAAGAAAAATGTTGGTTTCTCCACACAGAGAACCAATCCAATAAAGTTTTGAGGAATAAAAGCTTGAGATCAGGCATGGAACGCTCATTGTCTTCAAAACACCTATTATTTCTCTCCTTCCAAATACATCACATCAAACAATGAGGAACAACCTTCCACATCAAACAATAAGAAAATGAAGCTTATTAATCTTTGTTTTGCAAATGATTGAATAATTTTCAAAAGAGCTGATCTACTCTCAGTCCATTTAGTGAAAAGTTTTTAGAAGAGTTTAAAGTGATTTCTGGCTTGGTGATCAATGCTCTAAACATAAAGTATGTTGTGCAGGTGTATCTACTGATCTAAAGAACCAGATTTTGGATGCTTGTCAATCTAAGGCTGGTAGTCTCCTAGTTAGATATCTGGGTATGGCTCTAGTCCCTGGTAAGCTGACCTATCATGATTGTAGGCCCCTAATTGAGAAAATAACAAGATTTTAGATGAAAAATTGTTTGGAAATTTTAATGCTTATCCTTTGCAGAGTGCAGTTATTACAATCTGACTTGTATAGTGTGTCTTTGGGAGGTGAGTGAGTGTGGCTGTTTACTAGGTAATTTAAAAAATCAAATGATTTATGAAGAAAGAAGCTACACTTTGCACAGTTATAAAACAGAGGCAAAATGACAAGGCTGCACTTGTCACATTTTTCATTATTCTAAACAAAATAACGTTTAATAGAGTACAATCTTAAGTGCAACCAAAGCTATATTAAAGAAGACAGCCATTTCATCAAACAGGTTGATCCAAACCACGATACTGACCAGCGTGGCAATTGAGTATTTGATCTTCTAAAGGGGGAGAGAGAGAGGGGGGGGGGGGGGAGGGGGGGGGGGGACTCCATATTTATTAAAAAATATGACCTTATTATATTTTGTAACAACTACTCTATGCCTAAGTTATAACAATGACATTAAAAGTTGAACTTGTACAGGTTGTGTATAAGTTAGAAAATAAACAAACAATAACTGAATAACACAATATAGAGATTTAACTCCAAAAGTGAAAACCCCCAAAAATTAATAAATAAATAAATAAAAGAAAAAGAAGATTTCCTAAAGAACATAGGAGGGTAAGAATAAAGATACCTGAGAATAAGATGTTGAAAACGTTGCTTCTCTAAATTTCCACCCATTATATTCAAATACTGTAAATGAACCCCACTGGAGAATGAAAGACTATCTGCATTTGCTCATCAGAGGAAAAAAGAAGAGTGTAGCTCAAATAGAGGAAAATTTTATTCGAATATGACCAAAAGGAAATTACTATTAGGAGGTAGAATGAAATTCAAAATTAGTACAAATGCATCACTCAAAAACTACCCCTTAAAGCTTGGTAACTAAGGTCTGAGCAAATGAAAGTTTGTGGTATAATCATATACAATAGCCGGAGTTCCAATGAATGCCAATTGGTTCCTTAACCTCTCCTCATCTCTCAAAGACTATGAATAATGGCACAAAAACAAATAAAGGCTCAAAAGATACAGCACTACCCCAAGCTGGAAAAAAGCATTTATTTCATAAAAATTTCACTAATGACTCAAGTCAGATCAAACTAACACTAAATCCAAAATTTGAATTGCAATGGATAATGATAAGTCTGCGTCTACTAATGTCCAGAGTAGTGACCTACAAGATGACATGGCATAGGAAGCCATTACATGAAGAAGTTCAAGTAAATACAAACAATTAGGAAGAAAACAAAAGGAAGGAAGAAAGGGTAGCATCTTATAGCATGTGTGCTGGATTATGATATAGTCTAAATCATTACAAAAGGAGCTAACATGAAAGGCTCTTCAACTCGCCACAATTATAGACCTTGAACAGCACAGGAAAAATTATAGCATTTTTGAAGGAAATGTGATATCTGTTTTAATTTGAAGTGAAGGTTTAAAGGTCGGGTGAGAAAAACAAGTGACAAACAAGTGTGCAAATAGCATTCTTGAGCTAACAACTATAGTATAAAATTTTGAAAGTGGGTCAAAATAGCATAAAATTTCAAGTATTATATGTGTCAAACAACTGTAGTATCATTTTCGAAAGTGCTTAATAATAACAAAAATATATATTCCCATTTCATTCAATTTTAAAATTTTACCTAATATTAAGCCAGTCAATACTAATAAGCCCAAGAACTTCATCTTTGATATCCAACAAACCATTTAAAACAAAAAGGAACATACCTCTAAATCTAATCAAGCTCACACTTTCATTTTCAAAATGAATCTCCATTTTCAGGCCTTCTTTGTTAGTCTTGAGCCTCGACAAACTTGAGTTGAGCCTCCATTCTTAAGCTCTCTATTATTCACAACCTCAAGCCGAGTCTCCGTTTTTGGGCTGTCAATATTATTTACAAGTCCCTCGGTTGATTTCATTCTGTTCCGTTTAATCTGCCATTGTGTATTTCTTGCAGGTTCTGCCCCCACAAGATTGATTTCTACACCATGGGTATTCCACAAGGCTATGGCCAAGGAAGCCATTAGATCCTACTAGCAACAAAATCTTTGGAAGTGTGTGGGCAAAAGATGACCAATGAAAAAGTTAGGGTGAATTTTCTGAATGAAGCTAGGAACTCGTTTGAGCGGAATGCAGAAGCCTATGTGCTAAAGAAGAAGTCCTAAGTATAAGTAACAAGAACCTAACCTAAGTTTAAATTAGAGGGGAGAAAATAGTACCTTGAAAGTGGTATTTGGCAAGTTTGAAAAGGATTGCTGCCAATTATAACTGTCAATGAAGGACTTTTGAAAATTGAATATTAATCATTTAACCATAACAAGAGGGATATAGAGAAGCTGAAGAAATGCCAAGTACTCTGTCTCACGGTGATAAAATAATGTTGGCTATGTTTATTGCACAATTATCAAGAGACTAAAACAAATAACATAAGAATCGGGTAGTGGAAAAAGAGGACACAGTTAGATGATCATAATATGTCCACAAAGCATTGTTTAAAAATAATAATAATAACACAACTGGACAATAGTAGAATGCATAAAAATTTATTCAGGGAAAAGAAACAAAAGCATTCTTTTTTGAGCAAAAGCATAAAAATGGAAAAGAGAGGAAAAACAATTATACATAACAGATAAGAAATAGCTGCAGTTTGATTTTAGTTCCAATATATGTTCATCATCCCTGAACTCAATGTTTCACACTGAGTGCCTTCCAATGCTTAAAAAAGTACCATGAAACATTAAAAACTGAAAAATCATATTATCTACAAGTTTCTTGTTTCTAACATATGTGGACAAGGCAGGGTACAACCAAATGCAAACAAACATGAGTTGATTCAATGTATATATGTCCCATCTGAACCCTGATGACATGAAAGTGAATTAAAAAGAATTACTACACCATCATTTAACGAATTTCGTGCACCAAAAATTATGTGGAAAGTCTGGTATAGAAAAAAAAATTTTAAACCACATTTTTCCTTCCTATACACAATAATCATGGCTATTGAAATTACATTGGGCACATTGATAGATCAACTCTTTACAAGGATTACCACAAAGGTCACATTCAGGGTAGTCTTTAGCTTCCTCAATGAAAATAAGGGGGTGTGGGTGTCACTCAAATGCGTAAGGAACTCCAAACATGCAATTTGGGTATTTCCCTAAAATACAATTAGGATGAGCAGGATAACTGCAATCTGCACAGTAGTAGAACCAATGCTTTGAATCCCTTTCTTCTTCATAGATATCACAGTAATATTCATTGGAATCATCTTCAGCAGTATAACAAAGAGCGAAGGGATGATCATGTTGTCCGTATCTTGTGGTATGTGGTAATGTAGCGCATCTGAAGTCCAAAGCGAACTCACAAGTGGTACAACGAAATATTGGGTAAAATTTGAAATCACAACAACTGCAATTCTGTTCAGATTCAATGCTAGAGAGAATAAGTCGATGCTCATGACCAGGGTGGGTAAGAATGTCTGAGATCAAACCACATTGAACATCGAGACTAAATCGGCATGTCTCACAACTATAGTTGAAGCCATTGCATAAACGCCGACACGCATAGCACCAAAATATCTTACTTGGATGAGGTGATGTTGGGAGGAGGGTGAGTGGGTGTCGATGAAGTGGGTGTTTCTTTTTTTGGGGTAATTTAGCACAAGATTCATGAAGAAAGAAGCTACAATTTACACAGCTATAAAACGGAGGGAGAATGGCTCTTACGCACGCATAACATTTTTGGTTATTTAGAACCTCATCATCAGTAAGCTTTAAGACATGCTTATGACTGAAGTGTTTGATTTCTGCAGCTATTTGAGTTCCGTCCTCCCTCATATTAAATTTGTTGACTTTGTAAGTTACTGAGTCAATCGATTCATTGAGCTGTGGAACTTCATCCTCATCTTTAAATTCCAGCAAATTTATGTCCTCCTTGTTTTCCCTGAGAAGGGCACAATTGAGGTGGGCAACGAAATCGCATGTGGAGCAATAGTAAAGCCCATAGCGTGTGTCCAGTTTTTGAACACAGAGTTGGCAAAATCGGGGGTCGGGTTGATGGAATTGAAGAGAAGAATGGGTGAGGTGGAGGAGGTGCTTGTGACGCACAACTTTGACTATGCGTGGGAAAGAAGTACATCTTCCATGAACCCAGAATCTGCATGGATGACACATGTAGGGCGTACCTTTGCCTTCTTTGCCGCAAAGGTCGCAAGTGAATGTGCACGACTTCAAAAAGGGGGTCAATGGGTGTTCGTGGAATTCAGCTTCCATGGTGGTGAGCGGTAAAGAAGCGCATGTGAAGTGAAGGTTGAAGTCGCAGCGGAAACAGCGATAAGTGTATTGGTTGCGAGATTCATTGCAGAGTAGGCAATTGCTAAATTGAATGTGTTTGCCATAATCTATCTGATAGGGAGAGAGAATAAGAGGATGGATTGGGTGCAAGGGATGGTGCAACCCAAGGGGTACTTCCGCACATGATTTATGATGCCTGTATCGGAACCACCGTCCCTCTACATATTCGCATTTTGTACAATAGTAGCTAGGACCATAAACTGATTCTTGGCACCCCCAACAAGTAGCTGAACCTCTGTAGTCTGGATCGAAGAGCAAGGGATGCTTTGAATCGCAAAAATGTAGAAGCTGCTGCCGCTGCTGCTCCATCTTCTTCTTTCTATCACATGCAAAGTAACAGTGACAGTCACGGACAACATCAAATTTGTTTAGAGAAAGACAGAGTGCGTGAGAGGGAGAGAGAATTGGTGGGTTTTAGACTGGAGTTGAATATATATATACAGCAGCAAAGCAATTTAGTTTTTTATTATAGGTTAATAAATTTTAGAATTGTAAAAAGTAAAAGTAAATAAATAAAAGAGGGATTTGGAAATTGGAAGAAGGTGTGGTTTTAATTTAATTAACAAATACTCATTCAAACCCACGCCTGTTCTGTTTTCTTTCTTTGTTTTATTTAACATTTATGGATGAACTTGTGCGTGACTGAGCAGCAGCTTAAGTAACGGAGTTAATGAATATTAGATGCGAATGTTTTAACTTTAAAGGGCTTGCTTGCTTGGGTGTGGCCTAATGAGAATTGCTGCTTTTTTCTTTGAGTTGAATATAATATATAGCGGCAATTTTGTTTTTTCCTTTTGTGGCTCTGTATGAATTAGAATTAGAAATAGAATGTAAAAAGTAAAATAAATAAATAAAAGAGGGATTTGGGCGTGACTCAGCACAGCAACTCCGTTAGAGTTTGATAGTGAATGTTCTTTAAATTAAAGGCCTTGGGCTTGGGTCAGTTGGGTGTGGCCGGTGGGTATTTATTAATTTATTTATTTGTGAGATTTTTATTATTTAACAAATATTCATTCAAACACCCTATTCTGTTTTCTTTGTTTCTTTTGATTTCTTGGTTCATACGGTTTGGGAGCCTAGAGCAGAGGAGGAGGATACACTGAATTTGGGTCTAACTCAGTACGTGTTTGTTTCATTTTAATGTGTAATAAATGAGTAACTAAAGAAGTTGGAGTTGGATTCAATGTTTAATGGCCTTTTTATTTAACAAAGATTCAAACCCCCCCCTGTTTTCTTTGTTTTTTCTGGCTTCATACGGTTATAGAATACGGTTATGGAATTAGGTGTGAATGTTTAAAGGTTTTTGGGTGTGGCCCGTGGGTCTTTTGACCGGTGGGTATTTTCAATTTTTTAATGTGAACACTAAAAGGCATAAAAACTATTATATATATTAGAATTCTTTTAATTAATTTTCATTAAAAATTAAAGTGATTTATTTTTAGGGAAAGAATAAAGTATTGTATAGATGGAAATTATTTTACTTAATTTCATTAAAAAATAAACATGATTATTAAAAAAAAAAAAAATGGACTGCATTTAAAAAGTTGGGAATAAATAGTAAGATTGCTTGCATAGCAAAAATTTAAACTATGTTTTTAATTGATCCTCAATTCTTATTAATAGAAAATTATAATTTTTTTTTTATAAATTTTTTTTTCTTTTGTTAATGTTTGAGAATGAATATAAATTATCTTACTATTAATATAGGATAAAATGAACATTTGATAAGGATATGTTCAAGTTTGACTTTTGGATAACTTTTTTCGAAGTTTCATAACATTTTTCTTTTTTCTTTATTTGAATAATTAACTTTTATAGAAGTTATATCTCTCAATTCCATTCTTTCATAATATTTTTCTTTTTTCTTTATTTGAGTAATTAACTTCTATAGAAGTTATATCCCTCAATTCCATTCTTCCATCATAATAGTATGTAATCCTATTATTGGACTAAATTTCTTTCCTCCAACTATCATGCTAATTAAATCTTAAGGTGATTTATTATTCTTTCTGAAAATTAGGGTGATTAGACATTAAAAACTCACTAATTTATGAAGAGTGATTATGTATATTTTTTGTATACTTAAATATAGTAAATGAAAAACTTTATAAATTTAACAATAAATAGCATCTAATTATTTTGGAATTTTGTGTGCGATTAACCTATAATAGATATTAAATAAAAATGTGATTCAAGAAAAGGTTGATTTATGAAAAATAATTAAGTGATATACCATTTATCCAAATTGCATTAAGTGTAACATTAACCAAACCATCTAGCAATAATATATCTCACAAAAATATAGTGTCAAGTACAATAAAATCTTATTGCATTTAACATCTACATGACAAATTTTAAGTAAGCAAAGTAACATATTGTCTATAAACACCAATAGAAAAACACACATACATGTGAACAAATTTATAAAGACAACTATCAATACTTACATCAAGAAGAATCCAATTTTGGCTTCAGAACACACTTAGGGAAACTTCCAAATTATGCTCAATTTCAATTTTTTTTAAAAGGCTAACTTCATATCAAACCCCTCTATAACATCTACTATATATAGAATTATCATGACATTGTGCCAAAGAAGATATACTTTGCCCAACTCAAAAGATTTTTATGCCATTGTGTCAAAGAATAAATACTTTCTCCAAAAGAAAGAAAGAAAGAAAGAAAGAATAAAGGGAGCAAGTAGACAAGTAGGCAAGGCATATGCCTGCTTGCCAACTTAGACTTAAAAACTTCATGGTAACATTTCCCACTTCTTTGCATAGAATCTACACAATCATGTTTACAAACAGAACAAGAAACTGACGTTCATATTGAAGTTCAAGTTTCATTTTACACAAAAAAAAAGTTGATATCAAGTAAAGAGTGCAGCTAAGCTTGCTTTCGTGTTTTCTGGTTTTAATTCTTCATGCACATGTTCACTTCACCTAGGTAAGCCAATGCAACTCAAAAGATCAAATTCAATTTTACAAACAGTAAACACCACCCTTTAACAAAATCTCCAGCTGAAAGTCAATCCAGGCAGGGAAGCTTAGTTCAAATCCAATCCAATTCAATATGAGAAATGCAACGAGGAAGCAATCCCCTAATCAAGACATACTCTTGATAGAATAATGACATAAAATACTGAGAAAACACACACACAAACAAACACAAGCAAATGACAAAAAGGTTCATTTCTACAAGTTATTTACAGATGGTGACACGGACTCAACACTTAAACACTGTATTTGATAAATTTGATGGAATTTCACTTAAGAAGAACTAGTTAACATTGGCAGAAAATTTGAAGTTTATCTCAATTTGTTTAACTTCGTTTATTCCTCATATCACTGGTGAAACTAAGTAACAAATGTTTCTCAAAGCAAAACAGCACAAATAAGCAAGTAAAAGTTGGAATTATAATCCAGCATTCCCGGAATTTGTGGATAGCATCTCCTCTGTAAAACTTGACCTCAATAGAGTTTATACTTCCACATGGTTGCAAACAGCATTAAAAGCATATGTTTACCCAACTCAACGAACAGTATGCCTACCATGGTAATTCCAGCCATGAAGCATAGCTCAAGGTGTGACACCCGGAGGGACCTTAAAAGTGATCTTAAAGGGCATTACCTCGCTGGGCACCAGTGAGAAATAGTTGTTAGAGTAATAAACAGGAAGAACTCTCGTGTCCTCTCCTTCCTTGTGGTCTGTCTTCAAAGCATGAACAGAAAAATGAAAGAAGAAAGCAACTCCTATATTAACCCCATTTACTTTGGTAACCTTCAAACTATCATTTTCATTTGTGAAACATTTGCAAATCTTCTGGAACAAACCAACCTCATGTTTTTTGTCTGTCCCACTAGTTGCAGGTTCTCCCAAGGCCATATCAAAATCACCATTTCCTCGCCTAACCGTGAAATTGTTCATATAGGTTAAATTTCTAGTCAGTTTTCTTGGCCACATTTTCAACATGCATTTCAATTTCAAAATTGGACCCTTTGATGAAAACCTTAGATGTAATCTTGAGGGGTATTTTTTTTCCTTCTGTATGGCTCCAGAAGCTTGTAATCTCCACCAGACCGATGCAACCAGTAAAAGTTCCAAGATATAATGCCATAGTTTGACGTGTGGTAGCGTTTGAGGAGGAAGAAGAAGACCGGCTTTGGGTTTTTAGATTTTGGGTACTTCATCGCAACTATGGGTACTGTTGTTTTGGCTGGAGCAGTGAAATTTTCAAAAACTTTGTAGTACAGACATGTAGCTTCTAGATCCCAGACCGAGGCTTCAATAGCTATGTTGGATAGTTCCTCAGACATAGTATTGACAACCTGCTTATGGCAAGATCGGAAAACAATTGCAAAGATACATACAATTGCAAACATGCATTATTTCGTATGCGTTCTCTTCTGTAATATATATATTTTTTAAGAAACACAAATTTAAGCATTTTAGCCACCCCTGGTCCTTTTCAACCCACGCATACAAAAACAAAAAAGAAAATCAGCCATGTGCATATTAGCAAGAATTTTTTTACTAACCTTTTATTTTGATCTGTCAAAAAGAAAATATCAGTTTTATTTATTGAATTCAAAAGGTTTTTCAGTTTCAATATGTGTTCTATGAAAACACTTCATCAGATATTATATATTCATTGAATTTCAAGATCCAACCCAAACTTATAAATTATAACTCTTCCTAGTGTAGAAATTACCTCTATAAAATATGTAGCCAGATTCAGCTGGACATGGATTGGTTCTACAGCACGACAGCCATAGAAACCTGCTGTTTGGTCTAGGAGATGATCATAAAATTGACCTCTAAGCCCAGTCCAAGGGTTCTGTGTCTTCCAAATCAGGATAGCAGTGTATTTACTCCATATACCAGAAGTTTAGCCGTCCAGCAAAGCTGAATGTAGTTAGCCAGTTGAGCCTGATGATCATTTTGAGATAGGTCACCACACCCACACACGCACAAAAAGGAAGAAGCAAAAGGCATCTAGAATTGCTAGAGAAAGATTTTCATTCACCTTTAAACAAAAATCATGAAGATCCTTTGGGGTTCCATAAAGTTCAATCTAATCAACACATTTTTTTGGCTTTGAATAGGGTATGCATTTATGATTTCCCACAGGGGTTTGGAACTTCTTCCGTGTACCCACTATGAAACCTCTTAAACAATGGAATCTGCCAGCATTCTTGAGGCATTGTTGCTTTGATAGTATCTGCAACAGGCATCCCAACAGAACCAGCCTCAGTATTGAATCCATAGCTGTAAAAATCATTCTTAAAAAATGTTTCAGGATTCTAGAGTTCACAAGGGCCGTCAGTGAAGCCCCCCATTCCATTTGCAAACTCATCCCACAAGGATCCTTGGATGTAAACACATGTACTATCAAGGTAAATATTAAGAAGATTTGCTGATTTAATTAGAGTTTTCAAAATAAGTATGGAGTCTCAGGTCATTTTTAAAAGCTTTGTTGATGTCATCTGGTGGAACTTGTTCATTTCCCTCTACCCAATGAGCAAGACTAGGATGGTTCCTTAGAAGCTTGGCAGTGTCTCTTGCACATAGCAAGAAAAGATCATGATCAAGGGGACCATTTGGATTGGACACCAGTTAACCTCGTTCATCAGCATCTCCAGTAATCCAAAACTCTTGCCATAGCTACAAAAATCAAATCAGCCATATGGATCAAGTTATACTAGAGTAATTTAATAGTGCAATAACTTGGAATAATAAATCCAAAGTAGTACATTGGAATCCTTGGGTTTGGTTAGCCTCAAGCCTTATTTAACCCCATCCACAGGCTTGGGTTTAGGAGGATAAATCGTTCAAAATAACGCATTGCAGAATTCACTCTGGTAGGAACATTTTAACGCTTCATTCACTAAATAACTGAGAGTACAAAAATTAAAAGTACCAAAGAATCCTACTGCAATATACCAAACAGATGACAATGTTAAATAAATATTTTGAGAAAAATGACGCTGAGATAGGTTAATGGCAATTGAAAATATACAACTGAACTCAACAAAACCATTATCCTCAGTAATTTAGTTGGCTACATTGATCCAATATTTCCATTTAGCTCTATTTGGAGTCCATGTCCTCTGTTAAATCATTGATAATGGCAATAAGAAGTAGAATACAGGGCTGGGATAGCTGTGCCAACCTTAGGCCAAATGATGTTCTGGAACAGGATCTGTCCAGTTTAGCGATGATACCCATGAAGGCTGTGAGTGATGTCCCCGGGGCGAGTGCTTTGGTGGTGGGAGAAATGAGTCACTCGGAAATGGGTTTGGGTGGAGAGGATAGTCTACCAATCCCTCTTATGTCTATCACTTCTCTTGGGTTGCCCGTGTCAGCTGAGTTGAGCTGTGGTAATGAGGCATTGGAGTGTGCAAAAACGATGGATATCTCTAGTTGGGTGAAGAACAGACTTCCTGGTTTTAGCAAACTGGTGGGGCTGCCTCTGAGTCGACATGAGAAGTTATGTATTGCTTTGTTGCAAAAGATTGAGAAGGAGACGGAAGACGCAAAAGAGTTGAACAGGAAAAGTACAGTTCCTAGAAAAACTGCCATTATTAAGGAAAGAGGGATGAGAGAGCTGAGGAATTTGCATTCTTCGGTTAATTACGATTGCAGGTAGAGTGCTGGCTGCTATGCTAGTTTGTCAATAGGGTTTCTCTTGTCTTTATGAATTTGAAAATTCTCTCTTGGAACGTTAGGGGCCTAAATGATTGTCGGAAACGCTTCATTGTGAAAAATTTATTGCGTGAGTGGAAGTGTGATGTTATATGTCTTCAAGAGACTAAGCTTACTGGTTTGGACAGACAAATGGTTGGCAGCTTGTGGAGTTGTCCTTATGTGGACTGGGTGGCTTTAGATGCTGTCCAAACGGCTGGCGGGGTTTTGTTGATGTGGGATAGGAGGGTCTTAGAGAGGTTGGAGTTTATGATGGGTTCCTTTTCTGTGTCTGTTCGGTGGAAAGGGGTGGGGGATGGCTTCACCTGGGCGTGTTCTGGGGTTTATGGCCCAACTGATAACAATGCGAGGGGGTTAATGTGGGATGAATTGGTTGGTATTCAGCAATACTGGAACGTCCCTTGGTGTTGCATCGGGGATTTTAATATTGTCTGTTTTCCGAGTGAACGGTCAGGTAATTCCCGTCTCACTTCGGCTATGGAACTTTTTTCAGAGTTTATTGAAGACCTTAATTTGATTGATCTGCCTTTAGAGGGAGGGAGCTATACCTGGTCTAGCGACTTGGATTAGCCTTCGATGTCTAGGATAGATAGAGTTTTGGTGTCCCATTATTGGGGGGAGCATAATCCGAATGTGGTCCAGCAGATTTTGCCTCGCCCTATTTCTGATCATTTCCCAATTCTTGTGGAGGTAGGGGGAATGGCGAGGGGGAAAAGTCCGTTTAGGTTTGAGAATATGTCGTTAAAGACGGACGGGTTCTTTGATAGAGTCCATTCTTGGTGGAACCGACATTCTTTCTCTGGTACTCCAAGTTTTGTTTTTGCCAAAAAACTGAAGGCCTTGAAAGAAGATATCATTTAGTGGAACCGTTCGGAGTTTGGTCATGTCGGACGCAAAAAGTCTCAATTACTAGAGACCTTGAAATTGCTAGATGCCAAGGAAGGGGAGTTTGGTCTCTCTGATGCAGAGTCTTGTGAGAGAGCTGTGGTGAGATCTGATGTTGAGAATCTTATCTCGTTGGAAGAAATCTCTTGGAGACAGAAATCCAGAATGTTATGGATTAAGGAAGGAGACAATAATACCAAATTCTTCCATAGGGTGGCTAACTCCCGTAGAAGGTTTAACCATCTGAGCATTTTGGAGGTGGATGGGGTGAGGTATGAGGAGAAGTCCAAGGTGGCGGCTCATGTGGTACAATTTTATAAAAAGTTGTATCAGGAGACAGAAGAGTGGAGACCTTTTGCGGAAGGATTGGAGTTTGATCAAATAGACGGGTCGGAGAGGGGCTGGCTTGAAAGGAGGTTTGAGAAGGAGGAGATTCTTCTAGCTGTTAAGGAGTTGGCTGGGGATAAAGCTCCAGGTCCAGACGGTTTCTCTATGGCCTTTTTTCATCATTGTTGGAGAGTGGTGGAAAGAGATATTCTTGCAGTTTTTGAGGAGTTCTATCTTCATAGTAAGTTTGAGAAATCTTTGAACGCTACTTTCATAGCCTTAATTCCTAAGAAGAATGATGCTTCCAATATTCAAGATTTCAGGCCTATTAGTTTGGTGGGGAGCTTGTACAAGATCTTGTCTAAGGTTTTGGCAAACCGTTTGAAGCTTGTTTTAGATCAACTAATCTTTGAGTCTCAGAATAGTTTTGTGGGAGGTAGACAGATTCTTGACTCAGTCCTTATTGCCAATGAGTGCGTTTATAGTCGAGTAAAGAGTAAGACTCCGGGGGTTATATGTAAGCTTGACATTGAGAAAGCTTATGATCACGTGAATTGGGAGGCTTTTCTAGATCTATTGAAGAGAATGGGCTTTGGGGAGAAGTGGTGTAGATAGATTCGCACTTGTATCTCAACTGTTCAGTTCTCTATTTTGGTTAATGGGGCTCCAGCTAATTTTTTTAGGAGCACGAGGGGTCTAAGACAAGGGGATCCTTTATCTCCTATGCTGTTTTTGGTTATTATGGAGGTTTTAAGTAGGATGTTGAAAAGAGTTGAAGGTGCCGGCTTGATCAGGGGTTTCAAGGCTAACGGGAGACGGGGGGAAGGGGAATGTGTATCGCATCTTTTGTTTGCAGATGATACTATTCTGTTTTGTGATGCGGAAGTGGAGCAGATTCTCCATGTTCGGATGCTTCTTCTTTGCTTTCAGGCTGTGACAGGTTTGAAGGTTAATGTCTTGAAGAGCGAGATGGTTCCAATTGGGGAGGTTAATAATGTGCATGCTTTGGCTAAGATTCTGGGTTGTAGGATTGGGACTCTGCCTATGACCTATCTTGGTATGCCGCTGGGGGCTTCCCATAAGTCCCCTGCTATTTGGAATCCTATCTTGGAGAAAATTAAGCGGAAGTTAGCTGGGTGAAAGAAGCTATCTCTGTCAAAAGGCGGAAGACTTACGCTGCTTAAGAGCACTCTAGATAGCCTTCCTACTTATTATTTATCTCTCTTTACCATTCCCTCGCATGTGGCTAATAAGATTGAGAAGATGCAAAGGGACTTCTTGTGGGGGGATTCGAAGACTCACTTGGTGGGGTGGAATAAGGTGTGTGCTCTTAAGGCGAACGGTGGATTGGGAGTAAGAAAAATAACTACTTTTAATCAAGCTTTATTAGGAAAATGGTTATGGCGGTTCGGAGCTGAGGAGAATCGTCTTTGGAGGAGGGTTGTAGCTTTGAAGTTTGGGGAAGAGTTGGGGGGGGGGGGGGGGGGGGGGTTGGTCTTCCAAGCTGGGCAGGGGTGTCCACGGGTGTAGCTTATGGAGAAGTATTCGAAAAGGCTAGGAGGTGTTTAGAAGATTCATTCAGTTTGAGATTGGGGTGGGAGATAGAGTGAAATTTTGGACAGATCAATGGTGTGGAGAGTTACCACTCCATATTTCCTTCCCAGTTGTGTATGGGATTGCTTATAATAGAGAGGCTTCTGTGGCCTCTTCTCTTGAAAGGTTGGGGACTGAGGCTCGAAGAAGCTGGAATGTTCGCTTACTCAGGGATCCAAATGATTGGGAGTCAGGTGAGGTGGAGGATTTCCTTCGATTCTTGGGTTCAAATTTACCTAAATCTGAGCATGGCGACCATATGAGGTGGAAGTTGTCGAAGAAGGGGGATTTTGACATCCGCTCCTACAATAAGCTTCGCAGTCCCTCGCCTATTATCTTTCCTTGGAAAGGTATTTGGAAGGTTAAGGCTCCTCCGCGTGTCTCTTTCTTTGTCTGGAATGCAGCTTGGGAGAAGATTCTTACAAGGGACAATCTGCGGGGTAGAGGCTTTGATCTTGTTGACTGATGCATTATGTGTCGATGTAGCGGGGAGACAGTGAATCATTTGCTTCTACATTGTGATAAAGCTCATCAGCTGTGGAGCTTAGTTTTCAGATCTTTTGGGATTTCTTGGGTTTTGCCAAGATCAGTTGCAAATACACATTTTGGTTGGTGGAATTGGTTGGGAAAGCACTTTTCTAGCATTTGGAATTTAGCCCCTCTATGCCTAATGTGGTGTATTTGGAGGGAGCGAAATAGGCGAACTTTTGAGGATATGGATAAATCTGATGACCAGCTTCTAGCTTTCTTCTGTGGCTCTCTTTTTGATTGGTCTAGGGCTTGGGGACTCACCTCTAGTGATTCTCTCCCTTTGTTCCTTAGCTCTCTTCTTTGTTCTTAGTTCTTTGTTGGTCGTTGTTTATTGTGTTTTTTCTTGTTTGTTTCCTTCCCTGTATCCCTTTTCTGCCTTATGTTGTTTTCATGAGGTAGCTTCTTGAATATACATCTTTCTTACTTATCAAAAAAAAAAAGTAGAATACAAAATGAATGCATGCACTAAAATCTAGAGGTTTCTTTGAGGACAAGATATATAAAAATTTGATTTAAACAGTTTTTAATTATGTAAACAAACACCGCTAAGGTAAGGATTTCTTTATTTAAGTTTCAAAGCATTCAAGAAAACGAGGTGGCCAGAAATACATTAGGCCTAAAGGCAAAGGCAGTCAGAAAAGATAAAATTATAAAACAGACAATTGTCTAATAGAGCATATAGCCCAAAATAGAGGTCAAGGTCAAATGATAGCGATGGTAGGAATAATCCTGTAGGTAACCCAAGAAATTAGAAATCAAGCATTGTTGAGTTGTACCAAAGAAAATCAAGAAATTTCTCACAAGCATAGGCTTGCTCATGTCTCCACTTGTTCCGACAACATGAGTTATACTTGTTTTAAAATCAACTTCAGACACTTCAAAAAGAGGAAATAGTTTAAGCTTGCCACCCTGTCAGTACTCTACAGTTTTAAGTAAACAATTTGTGGACAATTTAGGTTGGAGAAAATAAATACCCTAATAATTTCAACAAGCATTATAAAAATCAACAATGCCACAATTTATGGTAGTTTTCATCATTCTGGGACTGAATTCAGTGATTAACTTACGATCAACATATAAAGTTACAAGATTGCCATAATTCTTAAGAAAGAACTGCAGATTATAGTTGTTAGCTTTTTTCAGTTATAAAACTTTCTCTACAAAACCGATGCATCAAAATATTCTTGGCATTACCATCATCTTATGCTGCAAGCATCCCGTGACAATACACTCAGTACAAAGCATACCAATCTTGGTGAATCTGAAAACTTTGATATTCCAGGATTTGTACCAATTTTACCAACCCCCCTTCTCACCATCCCCCCACCCCCCCAAAAAAAAAAAAAAAAGGAATAAAAAGAAACACACACACACACACCCCTGCATAGAAATGCACAAATGCAAGGCCATGCCATGCTGACAAGCACACACAGTGATAGTGTAGCTTGAATAAGAGGTGCACCCAATGTGTGCCACATGCATTATAGCCTATTGATAGTCAATTAGCTAACTTAGCATTGTTGCTTTTAGGTAGAGAAGCGCCAGAGAGGTCCACCAACCGCCCATTGATATACATATTGGGACATCATTCTAACTCAAAAGCTTAAGCCAATAGGTTTGCACCCAAGTATATATATCAACTCTTCAGTTTCTTTACTTCTTCTCAATATGGGAATCAATTCTCACACATGCACTCACAATAGATCTCCCCTCACATGTGAGCCTCTTACCACATCAACCTAGCTTCCCATTGTGTGAGCCTTTTGCAAATCCAAAGCGTTAGGAATTCAAGATTTGCACAAAATGCAGCAATCAACAAATTCACACCAACCGCATCAAGAACAAGACAATCATTCAAACACAAGTTGAACCATAAGTCTAAAACCAATTTCTTGGGTTGAGAAGTGTCCCTGGGGTCCACCAATAGCCTATTGATATATATTGAGGTACCTATTGATATACATTAAGGTACCACTCTAACCCAAAACCAAAAGCTTAAGCCAAAGGGTTTAGGCCCAACTGTCTAAGTCCATCAACTGCTGACTTCAATTACTTTTTCTCTTGATGTTGAACTCAACCCTCACATGTGCACTAAGAACAGTTGTTGAATGTGGTTTGGTTTGCTATTCCTCTTCTTGTTCTGTATGAGAGAGCCAACAATACTGCCTAGTTCTATTTGTAGCTCTAATCTTTGCTATTTGTGAGAAAGAGCTCTTTGGGTGAATCTGGGGTTGGGTTTTGTGATTGTTTTGGGTCACTATTGCAGTCACTTTTGTTAGTGAATCTTTCTCCTCAATGCCACCAATGGACATACGTCTAAAGCTGAACCAAGTAAGATCTCTATGTTCCCTGTGCTGTTGCTTGTTCTACTTTTCGTGAACACTCCATAAAATTGATTACATTCACATCACACGCACACAAAGAGAGGGGGAGAGAGAGAGAGAGAGATCACCAGAAGTCCATAAATATCACAACAATGATAAAATTTTGGCCTCTCAGCCAATCCACCACCCCAATGGCGGATCATATTCAAATTCATATCAGCATGAAACTTGATGTTTGTTTTCTAACGTTCCTTTGAAAGACATAGTAACCCATCTAACAATATCCAATTACCACCACAGATAAAAATAGGCCGTATGTTGACCTTGACCAAACTGTAAAGCAAAAATTTATAGACTAAATATCATAATATCAATTCTAGAAGGCATATAAAGCAACACTTTCTACCTGTAGCAAGAACAAGACAATCATTCAAATGCAAGTTGAACCATAAGTCTAAAACCAATTTCTTGGGTTGAGAAGTGTCCCTGGGGTCCACCAATAGCCTATTGATATATATGGAGGTACCTATTGGTATACATTAAGGTACCACTCTAACCCAAAACCAAAAGCTTAAGCCAAAGGGTTTAGGCCCAACTGTCTAAGTCCATCAACTGCTGACTTCGATTACTTTTCCTCTTGATGTTGAACTCAACCCTCACATGTGCACTAAGAACAGTTGCTGAATTTGGTTTGGTTTGCTATTCCTCTTCTTGTTCTGTATGAGAGAGCCAACAATACTGCCTAGTTCTATTTGTAGCTCTAATCTTTGCTATTTGTGAGAAAGGGCTCTTTGGGTGAATCTGAGGTTGGGTTTTGTGATTGTTTTGGGTCACTATTGCAGTCACTTTTGTTAGTGAATTTTTCTCCTCAATGCCACCCATGGACATACGTCTAAAGCTGAACCAAGTAAGATCTCTATGTTCCCTGTGCTGTTGTTTGTTCTACTTTTCGTGAACACTCCATAAAATTGATTACATTCACATCACACAGAGAGAGAGAGAGAGAGAGAGAGAGAGATCACCAGAAGTCCATAAATATCACAACAATGATAAAATTTTGGCCTCTCAGCCAATCCACCACCCCAATGGCGGATCATATTCAAATTCATATCAGCATGAAACTTAATGTCTGTTTTATAACGTTCCTTTGAAAGACATAGTAACCCATCTAACAATATCCAATTAACACCACAGATAAAAATAGGCCGTATGTTGACCTTGAACAAACTGTAAAGCAAAAATTTATAAACTACATATCATAATATCAATTCTAGAAGGCATATAAAGCAATACTTTCTACCTGTAGCACCATCAATACGGCTCTCAATTTTTTGGAAGCCAAATAGATGGCTCCAAGCATCACATTCTCCGTATCCCCTTACATCAACAGCAACATGAACTTTGTACAAGGATTACACATACGGTTCAGCCACCACAAGTCAGGCTTGTCAAAGAAACGCTGCAAATTCATACCATATCACCTACAATAGAATATTGAGAGCCTAAATGAGAAATGGAAAACTGTCCTGAAGTTGATATCCACTCATATAAGGATCTAAGAAATGGAAAAATGCATGAATTTTGAACGACAAAACCTTTTTTTTTTAACATATATAAGAAAGTAATAAGCAAGAAATAAGCTTTGAAGGACAAAACCTTATCTAAATTTGATGAATCCTCTGTATATTTTATGTCTATATTTTGTTTTTCCGGGTCAAACTTAGTTAACAAGCTTTTGTGTCCCTTAAAATTCCTAACTAGTAAGTCATCCCTGTTCTCCCAGTAGTTTTTTACTCCATCATGCCACTCGCATGGAATCCCAAAATCATAAATGTAATCCTAAAACTAAATAATATATAAATTGGACAGGTTTTGATTTAGTTATAAACCTCGTGGTCACCACCTTGACCCCCTTGGGAGGAATTCTCGCAGGATGATCAGGTGGGTGAACAAGAACAGCAAGCAAATTTTGACCATCAGGATGCCGAATATCGGTGACATCAGGAAGAAGTTGCAAAAGAAGCAAACGTAGGTAGGCCCGAAGCAACATTTATAGCATAAAGTACAACAAACAACACCAGGGACTTCTCTATCATAGTAAATGATTTCCAATGGATAGTTGTGAAAGGAGTTTAGAATGTGCTTGTAATCTCTATAATGTTCGATGAGATCTAGACTGCATGACTTATGGAGATAGAAATCACAATCAGAGCAATTGAATACTTTAATAGAGGTTGAGAGTTGTTCACAGCATGAATAGCAGTTAGCATAACCACTGATTAGAATGCTGTTGTGGAGGAACAGGGAATAGGGGTGGCTGAAATGATCAATCTTTTGAAGTTCAGGGAGTTCAATAAGCATAAGGGCGCATAAATAATCAATCTTTGGGTGCCATTTGGCCCAAATGGCATTGGCCATTTCCAGAAAAATTAAAATTTTCAGACAATGTTTTTTTTTTTTAACTCTGACCCAAAAACAGTGACCAACTATCCAAGTACCGACAAATTACAAGAAAATAGTTCACACAAGGTTGACAGGAAAAGACACAGTCAAGTTAAATTTATAGGGAATGCAACCAAAGGAAAATCTTACAATTTCTTAAAAATTGGCATGAAAATCATTTCAAGAATTATAAAATCTCAAAGATCATATTTCATGTCAATCAATAGCATACCAACTTACTCTAAAAAGTTGTAAAAAATAAAAACCCAAACGCGAAATACTCTCTCCCCAGAATCAGCAATATCTATAATTGCCTCATTTCACAGCCCATAGAAAGGACCAGGAACAACTTTGTTCTCCACCCAAAGTTCCCCAAAACACTGTCAATCAAATCACCATTAGCCCTCACTGATTTAAAAAAAATACGACTTTCATTTTCTTTCTCTGCACCCAAAAGTCCCCAAACACCTATAACATAACCATGAGTATATACAGATACAACACTTGCCAAACCTTTGTTTCTATGAATGATAGTGAATGTTACACAACAAAAATTTATACAAGCATGATCAACAGAGACATAAATAGTGGATGTTATAAAAACAAAAACTTTCACAATTATAATTATAGTGGGGAAGAGTAAACAAGAGTACACAGGTCATCATTCAACTTCATGCTTTACAGTGCATGTATTGAAAAAACTAATGAAGCTCATTCAATTTCTTAATATCATCTGATTTTTTTCTAATCGTACAGCAACATGCAAGGCTTCGCATTTCAAAGATTTGAAAAACTAAATAAAATTAACAAATTAAACCCATGATTTACTTACTCCAATAAACAGATTTGAGACCTAAATCGCACCCAAACACAAAATGCTGAGAGAGAGAGAGAGTTCTCAGTGAGTGAGAGTCTTTGTATTTGTCGGTGTGTGTGTGTGTGAGAGAAAAGGGCAAGGGCAAAGGGGTATTTTTGGTATTTCGGAAAAAAGGTGCGGGCCACGTGGATTGTGTCTTTTTAAAAAGTTAAAAACTGTCGGGTTTTTTTTTTTGGGAAATTAAAAAAAAAAAAAAAACTCAACTACAGTTTTGAACTTTTTAAAAAGACACCATCCACTTAATATACAAAATTTATTCCAAACGAACTATATATGCGTTTAGGACCAAACAATGTCGTTTTAATTTTTGTCAGAAGTCGGTGGAGAATGTAAATCTTTACGTCGTGTCCTTGAATCATTTTGAACATTTTACAAGGATTATGCTGCACTTTGCCATTGATTAATAATTCATTTTAAAAAAAATTTGATATCACTTTTATGAAAAATAAAAAAAATTATCAAAATATTAATAATTTTTTTTCTTTTCTCATAAAAAATTTCTTTAAATAAATTATTAAACAATACCCTAAGAACACTCGTTAACATTTTCTTTTTTACAAATATTCTAAAATCTTTACCTCCATTTTGTTAATGTCTCCGCACTACGAAGTGTTTTGTTAACACTTATTCCAATCAGATTACTTAAATTTTCACTTAATATTCTATTAAATACGTTATATTCTTTTCTTCTCTATTTTTTTTTTTTGTCAACAAATAAAATTTAATTTTATAAGTGGAAGTTATGAATCTTAAACAAATATATTAGTAATTCAACTCATAATTGAATAAGAATGAAATTAAAGTTATTAGCGGATCAAAAGAATAGTTGTCTCCTTCTCAAAAAAAGAGTAGTTTGTCCCTCTTTTTTTGGTAAGTTCGTTTTTTCAGCAAGAGGCCCCCTGACTTTAATTTCTTGCCTTTATTTGCCATATTAGGGCCACTATATTTATTGTGAAATGAAAAATATTTATTTTATGGTGAACATTTAATTTTTCATAAATCTAAACATATACTGTACATAATCTCACACTATTTGCATCTAATAAGAATTAAGAAACAATTCTTCTTTCTCCAAAAAAAAGAAACGAATTCTCCTCCAATTATTTGGGCATGACTAATCAACTCTAATAAATGATCAAATGAAGTAGAAAGCTCAAAGCATTACTGTTATATAACTCAATCCAATGAGTTAATATTTTCAATTTTCATTCACAGCCCCTTTGAATTTGATAACTAATTGAAAGTTCTCTTATATGACCCACTTTTACAAAATGATTTACAGAAGCTATTTAAAGTGGGAAAAAAAATTGCTACAGAAAATTGGAAGTCGAGTTTCAACATCCTAAGATTTACTGACGTTGCAACCCATATATCTTCTTTTCCATGCTTGGTCTTTAATATCCTTGTTCCTTCCAAGCATTCTTCAGCATTACGAAAAACGTAGATGGTCCTTTCGTGGATTCTCATTTTTCTAATCAACACTGCATGAACAATTTAAATCCAGCATTGCCCAAGCGTTTGTAAAGCACAACTTAAGGCCCATCAATCCACCTTTGTTTTAACGAGGCATCTAGAACATCCATATATACTATGTTTTCAAAATGCAGAAGCCACCCATTTCCTCAGATCAAGCCCATCCGAAAATAATTCTCTACTGAGCTGCTTTTGTGTATCATATTTAACAACATGATACCAAACCACATGCATCTCCACTAGTGGAAATTTCAATCCCCTATCCATATTTTGTTTAATAGGACTTGTTAGCTAGGAACATTTCACAATTTGGTTTAATGTAAATGCTTAACAAAACATAGGTGAGAAACTCTAATGACAAGACAAATTCTGCAGCAAACTAAAATCAGAAAAGAGAAAAAAGATAAGGCAAGAGACCAACTCAAAAATGGATTCACATACTCAAAATACCGTAAGGGTATATACAGGTAGGAACTCATTACTATCTCACTTGTACCCATTCAGCAACCATTCACTTTCCAAAACCAAGTATTATGCCATGGGAATAGGGTCCAAGTAACTAGAAGCTTCCATTAAAAATCCTGCATTGCATTTGTATGCAATAGAGGACTTTGAAGTTAGCTCAATTCTTACATCTTTGGCTGCTTTCATGCTTGGTTTTTCAACAATACTAAGTTTCCAAATGTAGTAACTGAAGCTTTATACAAGTATAGCAAGAGCAAAAGCCAATTTATTTGAATCCACAATCAAGTCATTGGTCAACTATATGTCCAACCATAATTGTGCCTCACATCTTGGTAAATTTATCAGATCAGTGGCCAACTCTGGCACTTCTACCAATCCAATTTGTTGAGAAAATTAAGATAAATTTGAAGATCTTTTTTAAATAGAGAGAGGCTTGTGTCCAGTGTCTAGTTCCACTAGACACGTTGAAGATCTTTTTTAAATAGGGAGAGACTAGTGTCCAATGATCAATTCCACTGGACATGCTAGGATACGAACATGTGTCCAAAACTGGACACGTGCTAGCATCTCAACGTGTCTAGTAAAACTAACCACTGGACACAAGCCCAATCTTTTTAAATAAACCCAAGGAAAATATTTTAAGCATATTTTTATTTTTGACAATTATATTTAAAAGCATATCTTATTATCAAACAATCTCTTCAATTTCCAAAGAACCAAATAGAGTAAGGAGAGATGTCACTAGTTGGATGATAAGAGTAGTTAGCTCTTGTCAGGTTGATTACTATTTAAGCAATGCCACCCCACATGAAGTAGATTGAAACTATATATATGTTGGGGATATGAAGAAGCCTTTTTGCTAAAAAATGGTCCTAAGAAACAATAACCTAACTTAACTTAAAATGCAAGGGGAGAAGATAGTACCTTGAAAACGATATCAAGCAAATTTAAATAGGATTCTTGTCAATTATAACTGTCATTAAAGGACATTTGAAAAATGAATATAAGCCATTTAACAACTACAGGAGGCATGTAGAGAACCTCAAGAGATGCCAAGCACTCTGTCTTATGATGGAAAAAAAAAAATGCTTAGTATGTTAATTGCAACCATTAATAGACTGAAACAAATCTGAATGTAAGAATTGGGTAAGAAACCAAGGGGGTAGAATTAGATGATTGGTATAGGCATATCCATTAGCATTATTAATATACATATATATATATACACACACAAAATTTGGATAGTACTAGAACACTTAAAAATTACTTCAGGGAATAGAAACCGAAGCATGATTTTTTGAACAAAAGTGCACAGCTAAGTCATAGAAGATGTTTTTTACCCTGAAATTTTAGAAGTGCTATGTAACAATGACTAACATTTTCTAATTAAGCCTTAAACTTATCAAATAGGATTTGAATTAGTCTCTTCTCCTAGCAAGGTTTTAAAGATTATCCAGGAGTACATTCAATTAGACTAGATAGCTCAACCATCCAAGTTATTAGAGGATAGTACACTTGGTACAATTCACAGTCGTGCCAAGGTTGTGGCTGAGACTTCGAATGGAAAGGCTAAACAAGATGTAAATTTACTTGGCTCGTCAATGGCGTATGAACATGCAAGTTTCTCTGGTTCATCAATGGCTAGGTTTTTTGCAAGGAAAATGGACAGTGTAGCACACGTGCTTGGTGAGGAAAGTAGAGATGATTTGTTAGTAGGTAAAGTTGTAAGGAATGTGGGTGAGAGTAACTGTCAATCTTGAGATGGATTTAGATTGGGCAAGAATGGGCTTAACATTGTAGGGCCTTTAGCACCAGGAGGAACCAAAGAGAGAAAATCTAAGTTTGTACATGAAAACTAGGAATTAAAAAATATATATATATATATTAGCAACTTAGAGTTAAATATTTAAAGGGTTAATTGTCCTCCAAATTTCAAAATTGAATAATATCTTCTTCATTTTATAATTACAATAATTAAAATAATAAAGAATGAGAATTTGAACCATGTTTCTCCTAATAAAGGACAACAAGTTTTGTCATTGAGTTGGCCAACCAAATCCTTGTCATTAATAGCCTGTTTGGATAGAGGGGGGAAAGAGAGGGAGTGGAGGGGAGTAGAGTAGAGTTGACTAAAAATAAGTTAATTTTGTGCTAAATCTACTTTATTCTCCCTCCCTCTCCCTCAATCCAAACAGACCATAAGATAGGTTTAGCAAGCACAGAACTATTTAATAGAGCATAAGACCATAGTCTATTACCATCACAGCAATTTTAAGTACTTACCGAACTTTGAAAAATATAGTAGATTCGGTTACAAAGAAAGGAAAAAAAAAAAAAAAACACTACTAACTACATGTGCATTCCATTGACATAAATCCAATCACCCCACCCCCTTTTTTTTTGTTTTTGTTTTCAGTGTACAAACACTTCACAAGAAGGGACCTCCAAGCAGCGAGTCAGATCAATTATGTGTTGAATTGATATCACCAACATTCATTATTCACATAGATGATTGGAGGCATCTATAAGCAGTATCATCTTCCATATTCTTCAATAAAGCAACGTACAAATATCACCATCCAAATGTTAAAACTTAAAACCAATCATCATGTTTGGTTGAAGTTTTGTGTTACCGATTGTTCTCATGCTTGGCTTTAACTATAGAAGAATAAAGCAATTCTGCCTCTGCAGATGAATCATAAGGTATGTTCAAGATACTAAGATAGCAAAATCAACCAGAAATAGAAAACATGGTTAAAGTACATAAGATATATCCCAAAATAGTAACATGGTATATGTGTCAGTGGTATGTGACAACATGAAGGTTATAAATAGCACAAATCAGTGTATGTTTGTCCTGGGCTTTTGGCTGTAGAAGATAGAATGCTGGTAATACATGCCTGAATTAAGAAAATATGCCAGCTTCATTTATTTCACAACTGTGGCTACAGGGAAGTGGTTCTATATGGTTTATTTGGATCAATTTTGCCTCTATAACCATTAACAGTGATTTCCGGGTATGAGATATGACTACCTACCTGTCTAGTAACTCCTCTGAGATAATTATCTGTGAAGGATTAACGTAATAGATACAACTTCTTGGGCACTGAACTATGGCTAGCTGAACTTGGTAATCTTCACCAGGACCTAATCATATGCACAGATGCTTTAAAGCTGAAATTTAATTAATATAATAGAATCAGATTCATGTTCAGAGTAGTTATAATATACTATTGGAACTACCAAACTGGCGACCTTTTTTCTGAATAAAAATGCCAAACTCGCAACCTCTGCCTTTCTTCCTCTTATTCTATATTCTTTTTTCTTTTTTTAAATGTCCTTAACACCATCCTATAAAGCTGCTGTATTATTAAAACAAAAAATTTCTTGTCCTATATGGACAACAGCAAGCGTAGCTTTGCCCTAGAAAAATGCAGTAGTAAATACAAAAAGAATGAGAGCATGAACAAAATGTATTGACGTCTACGTTAGACTCAATCAATCTATTGTGAAGTTCTTCAGCATTATGTATGAGAAGTGATGCCATATAATTTGAGAACACTGTGGAAGTCATGTAGTTTGTACTCAAGAGCATGGTCATGTATAGATTTTAGTAATGTAACTAAGTAACTCAAAATAATTATTCATAAAAAATATCCTGAGTGTAATGTGTAAAGTCATCAAGAAAACTGACAAAATCCCCCTATAGTAGGAATAGGAGATGCTCCCTGTACATTAGGGTAAATGAGCTCAAATGGAACAAACGCGAAAGACTCACTTTTATTGAGGGGCAAAGCTAGTTGTTTCCAAGATATCGAAATTTGTTCCTACACTTTTCCTCTTTGTTATAAACTCACCGTCAAATTGCATATATTGCTCTTATCAATGGGATCAATACTGGTCTTTATTTATTGCATTCACAATATTTTTTATAAATACTATGCAAATAAGCTATGGTACCCAAATGGACACTGTTAGAACTTGTCAACAAAACTTATACGTATAGATCACATGCTTCGAGAAAAATTGATGTCTTTTACCAGTTGTGTATAGAAAAATGATATTTTATCTACTTGTAATTTAGAAAAAACGACACTTTACCCACATGTGTTTTTTGAGTTAAACTTTATATTCAATGGCATAATTTAACATACACTAATAAAGCTAATATGAGATATATAAAATAGATATATAAAATAGAATATTAATTTGCTCAAAAGTCAAATTACTCATTTTTCTTCAATCAGCTACTGAACATACTCATCACCTAAACATTCAATATCATATGACTTTTCTCAGTCAATCTAATAGTATATGGAGGATCCATCACTCATTTTCATGTAAGTTGAAAAAGAAAAAAAAAACAAAAGATTTCTATATTCAATTTTCCCTAGCATGATGCCAATATCTTTTCATGGTAACAAATTAAGCATAGAAACTTAATTTGAGTATATATTCAATCAAATCTCCCCCTTGTTTTTTTCTTTTTCTTTTTCTTTTTCTTTTGCTGAATATAATTCAATCAAATATATAGACAGCCAAATATTCAAAACTATTACAACAAACTATTACAACAATGTTCTTACAGTATCTGTTACAATAATAATAATAAACAACACAAAAGAGTAAATTTCAAATAATATTAGACAGAACATAGCATAAACATGTACGAATTTAGATCAAAATAAAATTAATGTAACACGAAGCGATTCGAACCTGAATTCATCAAATAATGTTAACATATACAAAAGGAAGGAATCAGAGTGTAAAATAGAAAGGAAAGAAGAGAGGAATAGAGATCTTACAGATTTGATCTCAAGTCCAAGCTGTTGTTATGAGATTTCTGAGTTTTGGTTTCAATTTTTCCCTAAAATTGTATTTTCAATAAACGGACCGTAAAGACTCCGGAGAGTGGAAGAGAAAATGTTGGGAGGGAAATGAGCCAATTTAATGTGTTGAAATTGGAATGGAATTCAAAACGACGTCATCTCAACTCAAGCGACATTATTCCGTTTTCGCGCGCTTTGGCGCTTGAAATATCGCCCCCTCCTCCTCCGGTCCTTCCCAAATTCATAGACCCTTTAAACGCATCGTTTCAAGGTTTTTAAGACCACATTTTTTTGGACTTGTTTCTAAGTTATGTGTCAGGGTTCACTTTGATTGTTTTTGTTTTAATTATAAATTTCAGTTGGATTTGTTGAACCATATACAGTATTAATTTAGCCCCAATAATTTTTTAGGATGTTCAATGTTGCTGTTAAGATGGAGAATACTGGTTTAGATCACAAAGTTTATTATTTAGCGGATTTATGAATTAATTAATTACTAATTAAAACAATTATGTGAACCCAATTTAAGTTGTGCAACCAGAGATAAAAGGAAATAATGAATCATTTTCAAAACTTAAATTGTTAAATTGTTAAAATTGTAAGCTTCCTTCTAATATCTCGACTTCTAAAGTTGATAATTGAACTCGGTAATTCTCGTAGCTAGAAAATGTATTTCAAAATTAATTAGATTTTCATAAAGATAATAAAACCGATAAATTAAATGGATTTTGTTAGAAATTTGTCAAAAATAATTAGATTTTTTTTTTTTTTGGTTTAGTAATTCTATTACACCAGATATGCCATAAAAGCAGTAAAAAAACCAATTAGATTAATGGTTCTTTTAGGAAACCCGTTGGAAATCGATTAGACCTTCCATACAAGAAATGGAAAACAAGAAGTAAAAAATGATTGATTAAATCAATGGGTTTTTTTTGGATAACAAGAGTCAATCAACCCAATAGGTTGATTATAATGTTTACCGTGATTGGAACTTATAACAAACGTAAATGATAAAGAAAAAACTTTTAAAATGTCTCTTATAAATTTAGGAAAAAAAAAACAAGGAAAAACAATATTTCTCTATTAATTTTCGGTAGTGCAGTTTTAATAACTGATGAAGAACAGAATCAGTAGGCTGCACAACTCGGCTTTGATGGGCTGAAAGTGGTAGCGAAGGCCTGAAAGATAAACAAAATATCAAAAGAGACCGGAATGGACCGGCCTAAGACCCTCCAATGACTAAGTTAGTATCTTCTCTCGAATGGAGTTCTAACTGTATTGGGAGTAAAAATCTCAGAATTTCATACCTTTGTCTGATTCGGACCGGTCCTTATATAGGGAACTTTGGGGCGGTTACTTGGTTTAGTAACCTCCCCAAGATTTATGGAAATCCAAGATTCCGGAAATAACTTCTCTAACGGCTATAGAAATAGTAACCGTTGATGGAAGTTACATACTTAGGAGAAATTACTGGCGGTGAACACGGATTGATTAACCAATCCAGAATTTGTTGTGATACATGGTCGTCCATATGCTTTGCCCATGGACGACTCTTTGTATACATTGATATTGTGTGGTCATCCATGAGCTTTGCATATGGACGACCCTTCCGACCTGATTGCCTTAGGCTCAGTTAATTCATTAAACTCATGGACGACCCTTCTGGACGGATCAGAGATGGTCTGGCCATTTAGCTGACTAAAATCCATGGACGACTCCCTTGGACGAACCACAGATAGTGATTTTTTGTTATCCCATCAATTGCCCCCTTGTCCATGGGTCGTCCAGAGAGATGTAAGACGTGTGTTAGCTGTAAATTGGAGCATGCCATGTGTCGTGAGCTCATTAGTGAATAATCACGTCGATTGATTTAATCGAGGAGCATGCCACGTGTCAGCTTTTGATTGGTCAGGTCGCTTTAAATGCTCCACTGGGTCGCCTATAAATAGTAGAATCCCTCCCGTACCCTTCACATTTTCTGAAATTTTCTTCCTGAAATCCCTCGTCTAGAAGTCTCTCCGCGTCCATAGTCTCCTTCCATTTAGAGCCAGGTACTCTCTTCTCTCTCGTCTTTAGGTTTTTTTTTTAGTTTTCTAAAAATGTCCGCTACTGCTTTTCCTTCGTCTAGCAATAGTACAGAGAGAGAGATAGACGAGTATTATGATGGATCCAGTGATGGTGATTCTAGTAGCGATAGTCATAGTAGTGGGGGGAATTCTACGGACGAGGAGTACGTCTCCGGCATCCCTGGATTACCTTTAGAAGTGATCCAGGAGCAACTTAGGAAAGCTTCTGGTTCACAAGCTGGTTCCTCATCTAATGTTCGTCCACCAAGTCCTTTGGACGAGGAGGAAACAGTCTATAGTTGTGCTGTAGGTATCCATTTCAAAATGACTGAGCAAAGGCTTTCCAATCTTAGGACATGGTACCAGATTCCAGACGAGATTAACCCTAGATTGCCCGTCCATGGAGAATGGTGCTGTAAACCCCATTTTGGAATAGGTGTTTATGAGGCTTATTTCTTAGGTGGTCTTAGGTTTCCATTGAACTCATTTGCTAGGGAGTTATTAGTTAGATTAGGTTTAGGTGTATGCCAGTTTAACCCCAATGCGTGGAGATTAGTTATCTCCATACAAGTTTTGTGGAAGGAAGTATTTGGTGAGGATCGTCCTCTCACTGTGGACGAGTTCCTTTATTGTTACAAGCCTTCAGAAATAAATCAATCTAGTGGCTTTTACCAGTTCACAGCAAGGGCTAATGATTGTAGGCTAATCAAATCCCTAGCCTCATCTGACAGGAATTGGAAGACGAAGTTTATCTTCGTCTCTAGTTTCTGGGCAGGGAACCCTGCGGACGTTGGCAAGGATCCTTTTCCTCCTTATACGGGGGATTTGCGAAACCTTTGTCTTGAAGGTACGTCCCTCCCCTCTTTACTGTTATTTCTTTATTTTACTCTTTATTTGCATTTCTAACTTCTGTTGTTTCACAGCCGTTAAACGTCCGTCTTTAAGCAAGTTACACCGTGATCGCGTCCATAGGGCTCGTCTACACGTTGACAGGATTTTTCACTCTCTAGTCTCCCTTAAACATCTTGCTAAGTGGGGACTTGGTCCTGAACCAACGGACGAGGCTATTGCCCACGAGGTCACGGTGCGAAGAAGTAAGCATTTTTTCTCTCTTTTTTTTTTTTTTTGTATATAAAAATTTTTGTCTTATTGCTATTCCTGTTTATTTTAGGAATGTCAACAATGAAAGAGAATAAAGGAAAAGAAGTCATTACTAAGGGGGTCGTCCTGAGACTCAGACTCAAACTCGTCCATCAGCTGGGGACAAAAGGAAATCTGTGTCCAAAAATTTGGACTTAGGAAGCCTCCCCAGCCGTCGAGGCAAAAAGGCAAAACAAGATTCGTCCCAAACAGTGAAGCTCAGCACTCCTTCGTCGCAGCAGCCTAGTCAAGTATTTGACGTAGATCTGTCCACTTCAGTAGAGGTTACTCCGTCCAAGACTCCTCCGCCTAAGACGACCATATCTGCTCTGTCCAAAGCTTCCCATAAGGCCACTTCAAACATTATTGAAAATGAAGATTTGGCTTGGGAGCGTTTTCAAAACGCTGTTTTGGACAAGGATATAAATGTTTGCTATGACATGTCTCTAAAAGATTTTGAACATTCTGGTGTCCATGATCTTTTTAAGGTATGCAATTATATATACATATATATATATATATATATATATTTTACTTTTTTGTCTTTACCCCCTCTCCTTTTCTTTATTATTTATTCTTTCTTCTTTTGGTTTTTATAAGGTATGTCAAAGTTCATGGTTGCGTCTAGGCAGGCTACAAGTTTGGACAAAACGAGGATCCTATTAGAGACGAGGCTCCAAGAAGTGAAGGACGAGACTAAGAAATAGGCCGAGGTAGCTACAAAAGCTAAAGAAAAGAGTAAGGAGTTAGAGAACCTAGTTGACGAGTTGAAGGCTGACGCAGTGGAGAAAGACACTCATCTTGACCATGTACAGAAAAAGAATGACGAGCTGAGTTCTCTTCTCTCCAAAGCCAAGAAGGATGCAGTGGCTGAATTCAAGTCGTCCAAGCAGTACACTGACCTCCTAGATTCTAATTATACAGCAGGTTTTGAAGATTTTAGAATGGATGCTATGGAAAACTTCCCTGAAGTAGACTTTAGCACCATTAAACTGAACCTTAATGCTGCTACCAGTTCCCTCCTTCAAACCGGTTCTGAAGACGCCAATATTGAAGACGATGCTTCAACCTTGCCTCCTCAGGACGCCTCCAATGTTAATGCCCCTTCAGCTTAAAAAGTGTTCAATGTATTTTCTTTTATTTGGTCCCTTGTTTTTAGGACCTCTATGTAATACAAATACATTTAGCTCATCCATTGTTTTAGGACGAGTTGTTTGAACAAGTTTTATTTCGCAAGGATGTTTGGGCGTTGGTCGTCCGTCCTTAATTAACTATTTCTGGCTTTGGTTATAATATAGACGAGACTTTCTGTCCTTACTTTTAATTTTAACTCGTCCATAAGAGGAATTGCTCCCTTCTCTGATATGAACATATATTTTTCCATTCTTTTATATATTCTTTATCTTTGCGAAATGGTATTAACCTCACTCATCCTTAGACTTGGTTAATTTTTCATTTCATAAAGATTAGGTCCCTTTACACGTACATAGCATTGACTCGTCCAAGGCTCGGACGGGTATGTTTAGCTCGTCCGTGGACTTTGTTGTTTTTGTGGGTGCTTAGACGAGATCGAAATACGCCTGTGCTTTTTACTTGTCCATGGTTTGGGTTGTTTTAACAAATGTCTTAACAAGATTGAAACAGCCATACATTTCTTCGTCCATGGCTTAATATGCACTCATCTGTGCATTTTCTCGTCCATGGCTTAATATGTATTATGCTTTATCTCGTCCATTATATGGACGAGTATGCTTTGGGTTTTATTGCAATTAGCTTTAAGCATTGGCTTTGCTTCGTCCTCTAATTTGGACGAGCATGCCTTGATGTTTTTCCCTTAGGAATGTTTGATAGTATATCTCCGCGTCCAGAGAATTATCTCATCTTATGCTTTTCAACCTTTTCAGGGGTAAATTTGAACAATCGTAGTATGGGAATCAGTGAATTACACAACATTATGTACATTCCACAAATATTGTTCATAACATAAATATTGTTCATAGACGAGGCATGCACCTTAGAGGCTAATGCCTTTATTTAAACAACACAAACCATGACGTCGTCCATAAATTTAACATAATAATAATAAAGCCACACAAAATATAATAATAAAGCCACACAAAATATTAAGTTTTTAATCCCTGAGCTCGTCCAAAGTCATACTTCTCTAGGCTGGCATTTTACTGATAGTATTTCCTCAAGTGCTCCACATTCCAAGGATGCTCCAACTTCCTCCCATCAAGGGCTTCTAAGTAATAGGATCCTTGTCTTTTGCAGTTGACAACTCTGTAGGGGTCTTCCCAATTTGGTCCCAGCTTCTCATGGCCTGGGTTCTTTGTTGCTAAGGAAACTCTTTTTAGGACGAGGTCCCCTATGTTGAATCGTCTTGGCTTGACCATTGCATCATACCGCCTTGCCATAAGGTTTTTATACCTTGCCATCCTTTGCTCAGCATCCGTCCTTACCTCGTCTATTAAATCGAGGTTCAAACAGAGTTGTTCCTCATTAGTTTCATCCTGGTAGGTTGTCACCCTATGATTGGCCATGTGCACTTCCGCAGGTATAACTGCTTCAGTTCCATATGCTAGCTTGAAAGGAGTTTCTCCTGTAGGAGTTCTCACTGTCGTTCTATATGCCCACAAAACACCTGGTAGCTCATCTAGCCATACTCCCTTAGCCCCCTCAAGCCGAGTCTTGATTATTTTTAACAAGGATCGGTTTGCAACTTCTGCTTGGCCGTTAGCTTGTGGGTGGGCTGGTGAGGAGTAGTGATTTTGAATGCCAAAGTGTATGCAAAAATCTTTAAAAAGTACATTGTCAAATTATCGTCCGTTGTTCGATACCAGCACCCTGGGTACTCCAAATCTGCACACAATGTTCTTCCACACGAAATTTTTAACATTTTGTTGTGTAATTTTCACCAAGGGTTCAGCTTCTACCCACTTAGTGAAATAATCTATCCCCACCACCAAAAACTTCATCTGTCTGGTTCCAATTGGAAATGGGCCTAAAATATCCAAACCCCATTGTGCAAAAGGCCAAGGGGCCGTCATTGGGGTAAGATATTCTGATGGCTGTCTAAGTATGTTACTGAAACGTTGACATTGATCACATACTTTAACATACGCCTTAGCGTCAGCTTGGATGTTTAGCCAATAGTACCTTGCACGGATGACCTTGTGGACGAGTGATCTGGCTCCTGAGTGATTACCGCATGCTCCTTCATGAACTTCCCTCAATATGTAATTTGCTTCGTCTGGAGCTAAGCACCTCAGGTATGGTTGTGAAAAACCTCTTTTGTATAACATTTCGTCCATAAGGATGTATCTGGCTGATTTAACTCTGAGCTTCCTGGCTTCGTCCTTCCCTTCTGGAAGCCTTCCGTCCTTCAGGTACGAAACTATCGAGGTCATCCAATTCTCCTTATCTTCTATTTGCAACATTTCTGGAAGGTCTATGCTTGGCATGTATCGTATTTCATCTAACTTGTCCATTGCTTCATTAGCGGAGGCTTCCTTCGCTAGAGTGTCCGCTTCCATGTTCTCTTCCCTTGGGATTTGAACGAAATTAGCTTCTCTGAATTTCTTCACAAGGCGTAACACCTTCTTCAAATATCTCCTCATTCTATCTTCCTTGGCTTCACATGTTCCATTTACTTGGCCTATGACCAACTGTGAGTCTCCCAAGACGAGTGCTGAGCTCACTTCTACAAATCTAGCCAACTCCAACCCTTTAAAAAGGGCTTCGTACTCCAACTCATTATTTGTTGGAAAAATCATCAGATGTGCGCAGCGGAAAAATTAAATTAAATTATGAACGGATCTACTTCATTCGAAATTGATAACAAGCACTATGTAAGTTTCAGAATTAGAGATCAAGAAAGCGTACCTTGGTGTAGTGAAATTCAAAACCTTGAAGATCAAACGTTCTTGGGAAGACTTTCAATCTTCACTCCAATTCCACATGATGCCCAAGATGTGTGGTCTCTCAATTGGTAACCAAAAAGGATTTAAGAAAGTGTCTTTCACTCTCTTCCACACCATTACAATGATGTTACTCACTCATCCATTTTCTGAACGTTTTTCCCTTTTGTATCTAACCAATTATCTAATTGGGCTGGCTTTTGGGCCTTTCCAATTAGGCTTAAGTTTGTGGCTTGGAGTGGGACCAAAAGGGACCAATAAGACACTAGCTCCAATGGGCCTTGGGCTTTTCTGTCAACTCTTGACAAGTCCAAAGTTACCATTAACTATATTTAATACCACTATATAAATATAGTTGCACTCTAGGCCTTATCAATAAATTATATCCCAATACTTTATTGTACATGCAACCCCTTCATTAAAATATTCGTAGTAATACAAAGTCATGAAATGTTGACTGCCACTTTGTAGATTACTACATCTTAATCCTTGAGTACCCGGTTTAATCCTTTATGTTATTCAATATATATTTATGAAATCCAATTTTACAAATATATATACTTTAGTAACTTATTACTAAAGTGGTCGGGCCCGACACTCTGAATAACCAAACCCATTAAACTTATCTCAAGGGAATATTTTATATCTCCGTTAAGAGATTATGAATTCCATCTTGAGAATATATGTTCCATCAACATTAAATGCGGTTGCCCAACATACTGAGGTTTTGACCGTTCTAATAGATCTCACTCCTGATATATCAAAGCAACCTACATCTCATGATCAGGTCCATTATTCTCTCAGGATTTAGAGTTGATGTAAATAGAAGTCGTGAGATTTATTATTCAATTGACAGTCATTTGGAGAATAATAAATCTCACAGCGGTCCAGTTCAATATGTCTTAACTCTTAAAACATATCAACATACCAACTAGAAATCTCCATTTCCATGATCAAGACAAATCATCGTAGTTGATATGTTATAGTCTTCGCAGATGAAATGCCCAATTTCATCACCGACTACGAACTAAATTCTGAGTTTACAAAGAACTTGTGATTTATATCTTCTGTGACTAAATCACATAAATCACATACTATGCATCTCATGGACTAAGATAATATCCCATTAGTTCATAAATAGTCTCATATAATTAAACAACTTAATTATTCATGATATGCCAATAAATTGGATTTTAGGGCATAAATCCCAACATTATTAGTTGTCTGGTATTGCAAGCGAGCCTTGTACTTCAGTTTATCTCCTTCTGGTGACTGCAAAACAACTCCTATACCTCCTGTATACAGTGTAGATGACCCGTCTACATGGACGACCCATGTTTTACTGTCTTCTTTCTCATCCAAGTCTTCATAACTTGGAGTGAATTCTGCAATGAAATCTGTCAAGGCTTGAGCTTTTATTGCATTCCTCGGTTGGTATCGAATATCAAACTCACTGAGCTCAACTGCCCATTGAATTAATCGTCCTGCAGCTTCAAGTTTGTTCATTACCTTCTTGAGTGGATGATCAGTCATGACAATGACGACATGACCTTGGAAGTAGTGTCTTAGCTTCCTAGAAGCGGTTATTAGCGTGAAGGCTAACTTCTCTATCAATGGGTACCTTCCTTCCGCTCCTCTCAATGCCCAGCTAGTATAATACACAGGCTTTTGCACCTTTTCTTCCTCCCTGATCAATGCTTAACTTACGGCATGTGGGGACACTGCTAAGTATAGATATAATTCTTCTCCTGGCACGGACGGACTTAGCAATGGAGCCGTGGTAAGATAGTGTTTTAGGTCCTGGAAGGCCTTTTGACACTCGTCCGTCCATTCAAATGCCTTCCTGAGAATCTTAAAAAAGGATAAACACTTATCAGTGGCTTTTAAGACAAACCTATTCAGAGTTGCAACTCGTCTAGTTAGGGATTGGACTTCCTTAATGTTCTTCGGTGGTTCCATGTTCAATATGGCTTGGATCTTGTCTGGATTTGCCTCAATTCCTCTCTCTGAAACCATGAATCCTAGAAACTTTCCTGACGATACTCTGAATGCACATTTACTTGGGTTCAGCTTCATCTTGTATCGCCTAAGTGTTTCAAAGGTTTTCTGAAGATCGTCCAAATGGCTTCCCTCGTCTAAGCTCTTCACAACCATGTCATCCACGTATACCTTTACATTTCGTCATATCTGTGGACGAAACATGTGATTCACCAACCTTTGGTAAGTTGCCCCTGCATTCTTCAGATCGAAGGGCATCACCTTGTAACAAAACAAACCTTGACTGGTAATAAAAGATGTCTTTTCCTGGTCTACCTCGTCCATCTTTATCTGATTATATCCTGAGAAGGCGTCCATAAAGCTAAACAGTTGATGGCCAGCTGTAGAATCAACCAGTTGATCAATACGAGGCAAGGGATAACTATCCTTAGGGCAAGCCTTGTTCAAGTCAGTGAAGTCAACGCACATCCTCCACTTGCCATTTGCTTTTTTCACCATCACTACATTTGCCAACCAATCTGGGTAATAGACTTCCCGGATGAACTGTGCTGTGGTTAGTTTTTGAACCTCTTACTTGATAGCCTTCTCTCGTTCAGGGGTGAACACCCTCTTCTTTTGACGAATAGGCTTAAAAGGGGGAGACACGTTCAGTCGATGAGTGATTACACTTGGATCAATGCCAGGCATGTCGTCATGACTCTATGCAAAAACATCGGCATTCTTCTTTAGAAACTGGACAAGGTCTTCTTTCGCCTTCTCCTTCATACTTGTTCCAATTCTAGTGAATTTCTCAGGATCATTTTCTTGTAATAAAACATCTTCCAATACTTCTGTCGGTTCTGCAACAATTTTTCTTTCTTCTATACTCATAGTCTGCATCTGCTCGTCCATAGCCAACATGGCTAGATAACACTCCCTGGCTGCCAACTGATCTCCTTGTGCTTGTCCAATTCCTCACTCCATAGGGAATTTGACTAATAGATGGTAGATAGATGTTACCACCTTCCAACTGTTCAAGGTTAGTCTTCCAATGATGGCATTATATGAGGATGAACAATCCACCACAAGGAAATTTACTTCCTTAGTTATCTGCTGCGGGTATGACCCTACCACTACAGGCAAGGTAATGGTACCAACGGGCTGCACCTTCATTCCTCCAAATCCTATCAGTGGCGAGCATGCTGGACGAAACTGATCTCGTCCAAGCCTCATCTGCTGGAAGGCAGGATAATACAATATATCCGTTGAACTTCCATTATCCACCAACACCCTCCTAGTTCTGTAATCTGCTATGAGTAGGGTAATGACAATTGCATCGTCATGTGGATGATGAATTCTTTCAGCTTCTTCATCTGTGAAAGAAATGGTTGGCTCGTCCGTCCCCCTCGTCCTTGGGGATCGTCTAGAGAGTTGGACATTTTGCACCACTTTAAGATACGTCTTCTTTGATCTAGAAGATTGTCCTTTAGAAATCCCTCCAATAATAACCCTTATTTCTCCGAGTGGGGGCCGTGATGACTCTTCCATCTTTACTTTCAATTTTTCATCTTTATGATCCCTTCCAACGAAATGCCTTAACTTTCCTTGTCTAATGAGATTCTCAATCTGCTGTTTCAAGTCATAACACTCGTCCGTGTCATGCCCATGATCTCTATGGAAGCGACAATATTTATTCTTATTGCGCTTGTTTGGATCCCCCTTCATCTTCTCTGGCCACTTCAAGGAAGGATTATCCTTGATTTGCATGAACACTTGATCGAGTGGGGTATTCAAGGGTGTGTAATTTTGATTCCTTGCTGATGGGCCTGCCTTCCTGCTATCCCTGTCTTGATCCTTCTTATCTTCCGTCCGTCCCTTCTTTGGACGAGGCCCTTGTTTAGAGTGACGTGTGGGGTTGACTTCTATTCTCTCAGCCCTCTTCCTCTTCTTAGCTATGATTGCGTCTTTTGCGTTCATAAAGTTTTGGGCTGAGTGGACGAGTTCAGCCATGGATTGGGGCTCTTTCTCATACAACTTGTGAATGAATAAGTCCGAGTTAACCCCATTATGGAAAGCTGCCAGTAGTAGTTTGTCGTCCACCTCGTCTACTGTCAGAGCTTCCCTGTTGAAGCGTGTGATGAAGGAGCGCAGGCTTTCATTCTCTCATTGCTCTATAGTTAACAAGTTGGATGAGGAACGCTTGTGCCTCTGTCCCCCAATGAAATTATTGACAAATAATTTGCTTAACTCCTCAAAAGAACTTACAGAATTTGGGGGTATTTTGCTGAACCATACTCGTGCTGATCCCTTAAGAGTAGTAGGGAAGGCTCTACACATAATTTTGTTTGGAACCCCTTGGAGATGCATGGTGGTCTTGAAAGTAGCGATATGATCAAAAGGATCGCGCGCTCCATCATATGAATCCAGGGAAGGCATTTTGAACTTCGGCGGCAAGGGATGCCCATTGATGGAAGCCGTGAAAAGGGAATCTGTTCGGTGAACCAAATCTTCTACGGGATTTGCCCTTCTCATGTTCTCCTTCATCTCGTCCATAACCTTCCTCATTTGATCCATTTCCTTCTCCAAATGTGGCACCCCTCGCGAAGTGGTGCCTCTTGATTGAGTCTCGGGCTCAGCATGTCTCCCTCCATCTTCTTGACTCTGGGATTGTCTCTCAGCATGTTCTTCACAGCGCTGCCTCTCTATCTCCTTAGTCAACCCTTAATTCTGGCGAGTTAACTCCGCCATAGCAGCCGCCATGGATTGCATGTGTTGGATGGAAGGCGATTGCATGACAGGCACTGATTGGTGATCTCGGTGGGGATGGCTGGAAGCATCCCTACTCTCTTGGTGGCCTGGGCTAGTGGCCCTTGATTTAGTCCGAACCATACAGCCTTTTGTCGAAGGAAGAAACTGCCAAACTTGAAGTTTCTATCCCCACAGATGGCGCCAACTGATGAAGAACAGAATTAGTAGGCTGCACAACTCGGCTTTGATGGGCTGAAAGTGGTAGCGAAGGCCTGAAAGATAAACAAAATATCAAAGGAGACTGGAATGGACCGGCCTAAGACCCTCCGATGACTAAGTTAGTATCTTCTCTCGAATGGAGTTCTAACTGTATTAGGAGTAAAAATATCAGAATTTCATACCTTTGTCTGATTCGGACCGGTCCTTATATAGGGAACTTTGGAGCGGTTACTCAGTTTAGTAACCTCCCCAAGATTTATGGAAATCCAAGATTCCGGAGATAACTTCTCTAACAGCTATAGAAATAGTAACCGTTGATGGAAGTTACATACTTAGGAGAAATTGCTGGCGGTGAACACGGATTGATTAACCAATCCAGAATTTGTTGTGTTACATGGTCGTCCATGTGCTTTGCCCATGGACGACTCTTTGTATACATTGATATTGTGTGGTCGTCCATGAGCTTTGCATATGGACGACCCTTTCGACCTGATTGCCTCAGGCTCAGTTAATTCATTAAACTCATGGACGACCCTTCTGGACGGATCAGAGATGGTCTGGCCATTTAGCTGACTGAAATCCATGGACGACTCCCTTGGACGAACCACAGATGGTGATTTTTTGTTATCCCATCAATAACCATGTGCCTAACACTAGTGCACTGCTATTTTATAGTATCCTAAGAGCAATTGCACCAGTCGATGCAAATTTTCCTTCTATTTTGCACAAAAAAAAAACTACTTTTTCTATTTTACACACTCATTTTTACAAAACACTCACATCAGTTTATCTATTTTACACATTTATTCAATAGAATATTCATTCTTTTACAATTTTTTATTATTCCCTCCCTCACCGCTTCTCTCTCACAGACCCAATCCGAAGGTTGATCCTCCTCTGCTGCGGCTATGAAGGTTGATCGGAGCCTCCTCCGGCTCTCGCCGAAGACGACTATAGAACAAAACCCTAGGTCCGCACAAGTTAACGTTGAATTTTCTGGAATGTTCTTCACTGAGGATGTCAGGGGCAAAAGAGGAAATTTCGACGTGGGAGAAGAGGGGACGAGCGGTGAGAGCCGCAGGGATGAAATCGTGGCCGTCGGATGGGGCAGAGGGCAAAGAGTGAGGAGGGGCAGAATGGGAAATGAGGAAAGAGGAGAGGTTGTGAAGGGAGAGGGAGGTGTAGTTGGAGCCGTAGAATGGGTTGGGGTCGAGGTGGAGGACGGTTTTGCCATTGGCAGAGGCGGCGGCAGCGATCATGGATTCTGGTAAGCCTGTGCTAAGGATGATTAGATCGAAGTTGGTTGGCTCGATTGGAGGGTATGATGAAGCAGAGACAAGAAGAGAGTTAGGTAAGAGTGAGAGTGAGAGCAAAGACAAGAGACAAGAGAGAGAAAAAACTAATAAAATATTAAATGCACCTGCTACAGTAAAATATTATGCACGGTTACTGTAGCAATTGTGCATAAATGCACAATTTTGCACCCACTGATGTGGATTTTTTTTGGGCCAAAATGTGTAAAAGGTGTAACTTTTTCTATTTTGCAAAACTTTCCACAAGCTAATATGATTGCTTTAAGAGCATTCTCATCAAAGATTTCAAAATTTTAGCATTTAGCATCTCAAAAACATATTTTATCAATTTTAATAACTCACTTTACAAAAATTTTATATTTTTTTTATCACTTCATTAAAATTTTATTATTTTTATTATTTTTTATTCTCAATCTCATCTCTTCCACTACCAACAAACCCACTACCACTGCCAACACCCACTGCCATAGCCATAGCCATCACCACCACCCCCAACCTCAACCCCCAACCAAAAAAAAAAAAAAAAAAAACCAAAACTAAAACACAATCCCAAAACCCCTGCAACCAGGCACCACCATTGGAGGAAAAAAAAAAACACACACACACACACAAAAACTGGAACCACCAAAAACCCATAAATTGGAACTTTCACCAACCACCAGCCATGTTCACCACCACCAACACTACCGTGGTAGCCACAACCCACTGCAAAAAACCCAAAATAACCACCATTAGCCCCTACCACCACCATTATGGCAGCCACAACCCACGGCAAAAAAACCCAAAACAAAACCACCACCACAACAACTATCGTCATCAACAATCCACCACAAAACCCATTAAAATAAACCAACACCACCAGCCAAAACAACCACCATCAAAATCACAAGTTACCTCCAAAAAAAAAAAAAAAACCATAAAACTTCAAAACCACCACAGCACCACCACTACCACCATGATTTTTCAGTTGTTGATACCAGTGAAACAAGAAAAAAGAGAAGTAAGACCGGTGAGAGAAAAAGAAAGAAGAAAAGAAAGAAGAAAAGAGAGAAGAAGTTAGGATTTTATTAAAAAATAACTATAAAACCCAAACTATATTATTAATTAGGCAAGGTTTGAAACAAATTTCATTTCTAACAAATCAAGTCTAGAGGACTCGATTTTGCTCTGAGAAAATCAAGTGTGAGACACTCGATTTCCAAGTGCAAATTCACAGGGCAAAATCGAGTGCAGAGAACTCGAATTGTTAGAAATCAAATATGTTTGAAACATTGCCTAACTAATAATATAGATTGAGTTTTATAGTTATTTTTTAACAAAATCCAAGAAGTCAAACCTGTGAGAGAAAAAGAAATAAGAAAAGAAAGAAGAGAATAGTGAGAGAGATTAGAGAAGGAATAACATTTTTTTTTTTTTTTTGTTTACAATCCAGCGACAGTGAGTTGTTATCAATAACAGGTCACTGTAGCTAAATGCTAAAATATTTAGCATTTAGCATCTTTATTGTAGGTATGTTTTTATGATTTGAGGTGTTAAAAATGTTTAAAAATAGCATTTAGCATTCTTAACACATTTGATGAGAATGCTCTAACATTGGATTGGATTGGAGTAGTTTGATTGCTGAGCTATTTCATGCTATCACATTTTATTTTATGCTTACAACAAGTGGATTGAGAAATCTGAATACACATCCTGCTTAATGAGGTAATCAAATCATCCACAATATGTGTTGGAGCATTTTAATATTAATTAATTAAAATAGATTTATATGATAATATAAATGTAAATACGTGGGAATTAATATAGAAGATAAGAAGTTAGTAAAAATGTTTAATCTCACGTTAAAAAGGAGAGTGACAATTTTATTCTTTTTAATTGTAGTGATTAATGGGCTGATATGTATTGGAGCAACTATTAAGCTAGATATATTCAAAATATTATCCATATCTATTGGTGAGTAAATGACTTTTTTATTATGGAAAATGAAGAGTCATTCACCCACTTACTAGATTAGTTGTTAATCTTGTAACACCCACTACACCCACTACATCACAATATCTCGTGAGGGCTTCTTTCGTGTAATCATCTCTAGTAGCATGATACCAAAACCAAGTGCATCTCTTCTAGTGGAAACTCCAATACTCCATCCATATTCTGTTTATAAGGAATTGGACTTGTTAGCACGAAGCATTTCACAATTTGGTTTAATGTGAATGCTTAGTGAAGGATGAAAAAAGATGATAAATTAAGCATGAAAAAGATAATAAATGGAAAAGTTCTATGTAATTCAAGCATCTTAATGAAACAAGTTGATGATTACTAAGGATAAAGTTGAAATTACAGACAATCATTGATATACTTATGATAAGCAGTGAGAATAAATAGTTTTATATACATTATATTAATACAAATAATTTTTTTTTAAAAGGCTTTTAAAATTATATATCATTGATATACTTATGATAAGCAATGAGAAGAAATAGTTTTATATACGTTATATTAATACAAATAAATAGTTTTTTTATAAAAGGCAATACAATTATATATCATTGAAATACTTATGATAAGCAGTGAGAAGAAATAGTTTTATATATTTATATACATTATGTCAATACAAATAAATAGTTCTTTTAAAAGTCTTTTAAAATTATATATATATATATATATATATATATATATATATTAATGGCCAAGAAAATTGCCACGGTTAGGGGATTTTAATTTTAAGGAGATGTTTTTACATCTAATTGATGTGATTTGGGAATAATGTAAATTTGTTAAATACATAAAATTTTATAAATGAAGGGATTTTACATTTCTATTATTTAAAATCCACCATGTATTAATTTTCTTATTTGGTTGCATTGTTTGTAGAAAATCTGAAATGATGATAATTGTAAATTTGAAATTTAGACATAATTAGAAAGTGTAAGTATTAAATTGACTATATTAATTATGGTCCCCTCCATGATAATTTCTTGTTATTATTAGGTCAAGACACTAATTTTTTTTTTTTGAGAAACGGTCAAGACACTAATTGGTTTGTATTTTTGTAGAAGGGGGATTGAATACCAAATCTCTTATTCAATGATAATTGAGATTTTTTTTTTTTTTTTTTTGAGAAAGTAATTGAGCTAATTAGAATCCACCTCTTTTTATTTTCTTTCATTTTTTAGAAAATAGTAAGTATTAGATAGATTAGATTGATGTAGAAAAAAAGAAAAGAAAGGAAAGATGATTAATTTCGTTATCATAATGCCTTTTTATATAGTTATTATACCAAAATTATTCTTGAATTTAGAAACACGAAAAAAAAAAAGACATGACCAAAATGTGGACAAAAATTATTCTACCACCATAAGATGGTTCCACAAACCTTGACTTGGGGTTTCGCATCAAGGCTGACCTTGCAAGAGATTTCGTCTTTTGTTAAGGTCTCAATTGGGATCTTTCGAGGCTAATGGGGAGTTGGACTTTGGAGGCTAATGGAGATGGAGAGCTCAAAAATGTGGACAGTTGGACTCTGCTCTTTACCTTTAGGTTCTCAAGCTCTATTGGCTCAAAATTTTGATCTTTAGGCAATTTATGCGAAGACCCAAACTGGGAATTCTCTGTATAAGTTTTTAATGGGTTTTGAAGAACCGCATGTTCACCATTATTACTAAACTTTTCTCTAAATAGCAAGTTAAGTGGCTATAAGGGCTAGCTAGCTGTTTTTAGCTTGGTTAAATCAGGAAATCTACAGGAAAATTACTCCAAAAACCTTCCAGACTTTCTTGTCATGTAACATCTCTTTCTTGTCAGTACAACTTGATCTTTTCTTTGTTAGAGTACTGTAGAATTATGATTCAAAGGAAACAATTACATGAGCTGATGATCACTACATCAGTTATAAAAAATGTAATCCTTTGAATAGGCTATTTGATTTTTGTGCAAATTTTTAACACTGAAGACCTCAATTATGCTAGTCAGTTTTCAACCAAATTGAAGTTCCCAGTGTATGCATTTAACAATTGGAACTCTATCACTAAAGGTTGCTCTAATAGTTTCTCAAAAAAAAAAAAAGGTTTACTCTAATAGTAACAATTCAGATGAGGCTTTGTATATGTACAAAGAAATATAGCAAAGGGGTACTTGCCAGACCCTTTTATATTTCTTTTGTGCTTAAAGCATGTTTAGAAGTAACATACACAAATTATGAAAAAGTTTTTACATTTCTTTTGTGCTTAAAGCATGTTCAGAAGTAACTTACACAAATTATGAAAAAGTTGTACATAATCGCGTTGTAACATTTGGTTTTAATTGGATATGTATGCTTCTATAGGATTACTGAGTATACATTTGATTTTTTTTTTTTTTTTTTTTAAAGAGAGAGTATTAGTTTCACCATCATGATGCTCTTTCATAAAATTATAATAAAACCATCATTTTTTTTATTAAAAAACATTAGACAAATAAAAAAGCAAAAGAAAAACCAAGGGAATCTATGGTCTATATTAATTCTTACCATCTCTTCAAAGTCTTTCCAAATAACCAAGAAAATAAGAAACAACATCAAGACAAAAATACTTTAAAAAAGTACACTTTTTTTTGGTTGCATAGAATCTACTTAATCATTTTACAGATAGAACAAGAAACTGAGGCTCATATTGAAGTTCAAGTTTCATTTTACACATAAAAAGCAAGTTGATATCAGAGAGGATAGCTAAGCTTGCTTTCGTGTTTGCTATGGTTAATTTGCCATGCATATCTTCACTTAACCTAGGTAATCCAATGCAACTCAAAACAACAAATTCAATCCAACAAAACCTTTAGTTGAAAGTCAATCTAGGCAGGGAAAGCTTAGTTCAAAGCCAAACCAATTTAATCTGAGAAATGCAACAGGGCAGCTTCTTATTTATATGGTTTTAATTGAATAAAGGCCCTACCTCTCTGTCTCTTTCTTTCATTCCATCACACCCTTAATCAAGACATACTCTGATAGAATAATGACATAAAGTACCGAGAGTCTGAGACAACACACACACACACACAAGCAAGCAAATGATAAAAAGATCCATCTCTGCATTTTATTTACAAATGAATTTAACAATTAACACCGTATACAATAAATTTGAAGGTATTTCAGTTTCACCAAAGAACTAGAGTTAAAATTGGCAGAAAATTTGAAGCTTCTCTCAATTTGCTTAGCTGCTTTATTCCTGGTATCACTGGTGAAACTTTTAAGTAACAAATGTTTCTCAAAGTAGAACAGAACAATTAAGCATGTAGAAGTAGGAACTTCACTTCCAGCGTTCCAGAAATTTGTGATCTCCTCCGTAAAACTTGACCTCAATAGAGTTCATACTTCCACAAGGTTGCAAACAACACTAAAAAAGTATTCTTTATCCAGCTAGTGGACAGTATGCTCACCATGGTAATTCCAGCCACGAAGCGTAACTCGAAGCGTAACTCAAGGCGTGACAACTGGAGGGACCTTAAAAGTGATCTAAATAGGCATAACCTCGCCGGGCACTAGCGACAAATAGTTGTCCGAGTAATGAACAGGACAAATTCTCGTGTCCTCTCCTTCCTTGTGGTCTGTCTTCAAAGCATGAACAGAAAAATGAAGGAAGAAAGCACCTCCTACATCAGCCCCATTTACTTCAGTAACTTTAAAACTACCATTTTCCTTTGTGAAACATCTGCAAATCCTTTGGAACAAACCAACCTCATGTTTTTCGTCTGTCTCACTAGTTGCAGGTTCCACTGAGGCCATCTCAAAATCACCATTACCTTGCCTGGCCGTGAAATTGTTCATATATGTTAAATTTCAAGAGTCAGCTTTTCTTGGCCACATTTTCAACATGCATTTCAATTTCATAAGCGGACCCTTTGATGAAAATCTTGGATGTAATCTTAAATAACATATAAGTACGAAGAATGTCTTCTAGTAAAATGCATTATTTTCATATGTGCTTTCTTTCGAAATATTATTTGGTTTAAGAAACACAAATTTAAGCATTACAAGCACCACCCTGGCCCTAAGAAGCACGGGTGTGTTTCGGGATTCGGGTGCGGGTGCGGGTACGGGTGCGGGACTCGGCAATTTTTAAAAAAGGTGGGTGCGGGTACAGGTGCGGCGGGACTCGGCGATTAAAAAATTATTAAAAATATTATTATTTATATTTTTAATATATTGCTAAGCATAATTTTTCACATTATATAAACATATACCAAAGCACAGAGAGAGTGGCTGGGATGCACAGACTGAGTGAGTCAGTGAAGATTGAAGAAGCCAAGCAACCAGAGCACAGAGAGAGAGACGAGCGATGGAGATTGGAGTGAGGGAGGGAGTGAGTCAGTGAACAACCAGAGAGCACAGAGAGAAGAGAGAGACGAGCAATGGAGTTTGGAGTGAGGGAGGGAGTGAGCACTGAGCAGCCCAGCAAGGCAGCAACTAGAGAGCGATGGAGATGGAGTGAGGGACGGAGGCCTTTGGAGTTTCTGGACAAAGTGAGAGTGTGTTAGGTTTTAGGTTAAGTCAAACGGTGCGTTTTGCACCTTTTTTTTTTTTTTTTTTTTTTTAATTTCGGCCTGAACCGGCCATATCGGCGGTTTCGGTCGATACGGCCGATATGGCCGAAACGGCCCGAATCGGGCCGAGTCGGCCCGATCTGAGCCGCGTCGGCACACGTCGGCTTCGCCACATGGCCCGACGCGGCACGGACATGCGATCAACGGTGTCCAGCACGCGTCGCCGCGTCCGTGCATGTCCGACGCAGGTGCGGCGCCTCTGGTGCCGCACCAGTGCTTTCCAGCCCTGGCCTTGTCAACCCACACATACAAAAACAAAAAAGAAAATCAGCTATGAGCATATTTGCAAGATTTTTTTTTATTATTAACCTTTTATTTTGTTCTGTCAAAAAGAAAATATAAGTTTTATTTATTGAATTCAAAAGATTATTCATGCTCAAATATGTGCTCTATGAAAACACTTCATCAGATATTAAATATTCATTGAATTTCAAAATCCAATCCAAACTCATAGATTTTAACTCTTACTAGTGTAGACATTAGCTCTATAAAATATGTAGCCACTGCCAGATTCAGCTGGACATGGATTGGCTCTGTAGCACAGTGCCAACCATAGAAACTTGCTGTTTGGTATAGGAGATGATCATAAAACTGACCTCTAAGACTAAGACCATTCCAAGGGTTCTTTGTCTTCCAAATCAGGACACCAGTGTATTTACTCCACATACGAGCCGAGTCTTCCCAGTACTCGCCATTTAAGGCGACCGAGTCACGACTCGCTCTGAAATGAGAGAGAGATTGTGTGATTCTTTTGAGTCTTTGTCGGTGAGTGAGTGTTGTGACTTGAGAGAGAGAGAGAGAGAGAGAGCAGGGAAAGGGACAAGGGTATTTTTGGTAATTTGAAAAATATGAGGTGGAGCCAGCCACGCGGAAGATGCGTTAATGAAACTTGTCGTTGCGTTAAAAAATAAAAAATAAAATAAAATAAAATAGGCATAAATTCACTTTTAGTCCCTACATTTTAGCTTTTTTTTTTATTTTGGTCCCTACATTTTAATTTTACCACTTTTAGTTCCTAAACCAATTAACGCGTATTATTTTCATCATTTCCGTCAGTCAAACCGACGGAAACAACTGACGTGGCTACCGGAGCAATTAAAATATTATAAAAATGCCACATCATCCATGACACATCAGCATATAAATTTAAAAAATTATTTTATTAATTTTAACTAAATAATAAAAATAAAAATAGAATTAAAAACTAAAATTCAAATCAATTAACATCTAAAAGGTTTTTGAACAAGAACACCAACCCAAAAATTTTAAAACCTAAAAAATTAACACAAGATCCAAACCTGAACACTATTCTCAAACCGGCCACACGCTTTTTCTTTTTTTTATCTCAAACTCAAACTCTATTCTCTCATCTCAAACTCAAACTACACGGCCACACACCATTCTCTCATCTCAACTAACCCAAAAAAAAAAAAAAAAAAATCTCAACCCAGAAAAACACATCTCAAACCCAACAAACCCACCTCAAGAAAACCCAGATCTGATGGCTGGAGCACCCGATTGGCCCGGAGCTTTGCGATGTCACTAGGCTCGAACGATTTGACTCCGGCGATGAGAGCGAGGCTCCGAGGAGGTAGCCGCAGCTAGTGAAGAAGGTGAGGTTGTCGCTGAGATTACAACACCTTCAGCGAGCTTCTTCATCGAAGAGGTATTGAGGGGTGGTGGGGAGCTGCTAGATGTTGCGAACTGGGATCAAGACTTGGATCCCTTGGTACGGGTCGTAGAATCGGGTCTGGGTATTATTCGGGTTGGGTTTCCATCGAAGAAGAGCTCGTCGACGGGGAGCATGACCACCAGATCTGGTTTTGCTTGAGTGGGTTTGCTGGGTTCAACTTGCTTGAGATTGGTTTTTCTGAGTTTGAGATTTTTTTGTTTGGATTGATTTGGTACTTTGGGGCTTTAGGATTTGATGATTTGTCTAGGTTTGAGAAAATGGTGCCTTTGAGATTTATGATTTTGTTTTTGAGCTGAATTTTTTTGGGTTTTTTGTGTGTTTGTTTCCTAAGAAAATTTTTGGGTTTTGCTAGTTTGTTGATTGGGGAATAACATGATATTCATGTGCTGGGAAAGAAGAAATGTTCTTACGAAAAAAAAATTTAGATTAATGTTCTTTGTGTTTTGAAATTTGAGTTTGTGTTTATGTTTGGTTCTGGTTTAAGCTTTTGTGTTCTTGTTCTTTTGTTGAATGTTCTTGTGTTAGATCTAAATTGATGTATTTTATTGTTTTTAATTCTGTTTTTTCTTTTTTTATTTAGTTAAAATTGATAAATTATTTTTTTTAAAAAAAATAGATGCTGAGGTGTCATTTTTTATAATATTTTAATTGCTTTGGTAGCCACGTACACGCGTTAATTGGTTTAGGGACTAAAAATGGTAAAATTAAAATGTAAGGACCAAAATGAAAAAAAGCCAAAATGTAGGGACTAAAAGTGCATTTACGCCAATAAAATATTTCAAATTTGCCTCTTTCACTGTTGGAATGCGTTTAGGTTCATGCAATTTGTCGTTTTGTTACTTCCTGGCAGTCGTATGTGTCTGTTCATATGACGGTGGAGATTGAAGAGAGTTCGATGCTGAGTGTTTGTTAACAAATTTTGTTGTATTTTTACAAGATTGCAAACTTTTACTTGTTAAAGTGTCCCAAGTGTTTGTTAACAAATATCCCCGACCACTTTTTTAGTTTTTTTTTGGATAAATATATTGAAGTTTTCAAAAAGCTTATATAATAAAATTTGAATTTTTCATTAAATTGGATAGAAATTCTAACAACAAGAGGTAAAATACTCATTACCAATCATTATAAAGATGATATTACTCAATTTTAATGTGGGAGCATTGCAACTCTATAGGTGCATTTGTATAAGCCGTTAGAAAACAGTGTTTTAAATTTGAAATGAGCATTTTTAAAAAAATTATGAGGACTTGTGGTTGCAAAACAAAATTTTGAATTTTAAAAACGCTCTTTTAAACTCTCAAAATGCCTAACCAAACAGACTTCATATAACCTTAAAACAAACCAAGCTTAGGTTGGTTTATAGGCTTATTAATAAACTTAAAAAACAAACTTATATCTTACTAAGTCTTTCATTAATTGAGAGTTGGGATCACATCTCCAAATTGAGCTTGAGCACGGCTTGATTAATGAATCATGCCAAGCCAAGCTAAGCTCAAGTTTCTGGACTTTCTTACGAGCTCAAGTCAAGCTTAAATATAATTTTTAAGCTTGATTTAAGTTTAAGCCAAATTTGAACATTTTACATTTATTGTGAGCTATGTATGAATTATGCTCGGCTAGTTTACAATCCTAAATTTCCGACCAATTTCTCCACGTTCATTTGCATCCTAACTAGCATCAATTTGATGAATTGCATATGTGCGCGCCTAAAACGAGGCTACTGGGCCGTGATTCACTTGGGCTCACAATCTATTTGTATAGTGGGCTTGGATTTCCTACACTAGGTCGTTCTTGTGCTGAGACTGATCGAAAACTGTTCTATCCCTTTTTGTTAGTCTTATCTTCTCTCCTTCTGCCCTCCAAATTTTTCAACAACCTTTTTCCTTCCCCAGCCCATCGTATTTATAGCCAGATGTTAGTGGAACAGTGATGATTGCCTCTGGCGCTAGTGCGTTTGGAAGTCCAATGCTGTTAGTCGTAAGTGGGCGTTTAGGTGGGAGTGGCCTTGGAATTGGTTCTTACTCTGGGATGCTCGGCGACTGTGATTCCCGATCGTGAGTTGGTCGGTCGTTAGTTCACCGGGGAGGATTCGCGGCGAAGGATACTGGTTTGAATAGCCTGCGCATGTGAACAATGTCAGCGTGCCGTTCTCCGAGCATGCAAGGAAAGTAGAGTCCCAATGGGCCTGGACACTGGTTGGCCCAAAGAGCCTTGTTGCCGTACAGCATAAATTATTGGCAAAACTACACTATTGGTCTCCGAAGTTTACCTACTAAACATTATTGGTTCCTTCAGTTTGAAATGAGCGCAACTGGTCCTTCAAATTTAAAAAATGATTGATCTTTATGTTAATAATCATTAGTCTCAGTGCTTACATGACTAACAAAGGTATGACATGACATGGCAATTTTTGAGTGACATGACATCAAATTAAAAATTAAAAAATTAGAATCCAAAATCACACATCAACCAATTAGAAGCCAATAGCTTGTTTGGTTTGAGCAAAAAGGGGTGTATTCTGTATTCATTTTCAGTTTTTTATGGGACTCACCACTAAAAAACTTGTTTGACTTTGTATTTGTATTCAATTTTCATTTTCAAAATCCAAAAAAAATAGGATTTGAATACAAAAATTCAAAATAACTTTTTGGTGTTTTCATTTTCTTGAAAAAAAATATAATGGCATTTTGTGTAAAAAACTAAATCTGTGGTCCCTCTAATATTGACTTGTCCCATTAAAAAAAAAAAAAAAACTCTCTCAATTGTGTTGAATTTTTAACTGAAAAATATAAGTGAAAAAAAAGCAAAAACTAGACTAGAAAATAATGCCAAACATGAAATGGGTTGAGCAGAAAAAATAAATACAAGATTTTTAGAAACAAAAAATTAGTTTAGAAAATGAAAAAGGATAATGAATCCACCCATTGACAACCAAACCGGGCCCAAATGCCCAAACCATTTCAAACTGACCCATTGACAAACGGGTATTCTCAAATCACTGAAAATTTTATTAATCCTAATCTTTAACTTTGCCATCCTGCCACTCACTCACGTCGTCCCTCTCCTGTGATGCTGTGCAGTCACATTTCTACTAGTGTGAGTGCAACTATTTGAATCTTCGAACCCCATTTTCTTGATTTACCAAATTTTCATTAACATTAACATACCCCATGTGTATTTCCCACATGCATCTTCGTGTCAATTTACATGGTTTGCACTTTGCAGTTGTGGGTTTATCAATGAAACATAATGGGCATATTTCCAATAATTGGACCAAAAAGCAAACTTCCAAGGTCAATACTTCAGTCAGTTCATAAAAGTCCTCTAATATTTCATCTCTATCTCTCTCTTTCTCTCAGATTGGGGTTAGCGATTTTCAGTTTGATTTGGGAATACCAGTTTGTTAACGAGTCAGTTTAAAATGGTTTAGGCGTTTGGCTTCTAAAAGGGTTGATGGGTTTTTTAATGGGATTCAGATCCTCTAGAGTTCCTAGGGTGCTCTAGCAAGTAGATTTCCTTAAATCTTAACCGTTATTTAATGATTTAATGGTCTTAGATTTTGTCATGTCAGCATTCTATTAATAATAATCTTAATTGCTTTGTTTTCAACATTATTATATTATTTTAAAAGTATTATTAGTGGAATGCTGATATGGCAAAATCTAGACCATTAAATCATTAAAGAATGGTTGGGATTTAAGGAAATCTATTGGTAGAGTACCCTAAGAACTCTAGAAGATCTGAATCCTTTTTAATGAGTCATATTTTTTATTCTTTTTTTTTTTAGGAATGATATGTCTACAACATTTTTTCAACATTTTTACAACAAATCCTAAGTGGCAGGTTGTTACTGGTTGTTATTTTTGGGGCAAAGAAGTAATCTTAATGTTAGTTTCAAATTTGAACCAATAACAACTAACCACCTGTGATTTGTTGTAAAATTGTTGTAGATGTAGCATTTTTTTTTTAATGTTAAAATGTCATGTCACTAAAAAATTGTCACGTCATACCTTCATTAGCCATGTAAGTACTGAGACTAAAAATTGTTAATACAATAACTCATTGTACTCATTTTTTAAACTTGAGGGGTCAATAGTGCTTAGTAGGCAAACTTTAGGATCAATAGTATAGTTTCGCCTAGAATATTCATTGCCTAAAGTCCTAAACACTTTTTTTCCCCTTAATGTGCAATAGCAATGTTAATATTTAGAGAAATATTGTCAAAAACATAGTAGTGAGTGCTAATTTTGAGTATGTTTTGTATATTAGTATTTTGTTTGAGATAGAATCTCATAATGTTTCCTACAAAATCACCTATTCAATCTTGCTTTTTTTTTAAAGGGGTGTCTACATAATTCTAATCCCAAGCTAAGAATAAAGTTGTTCAAGGCCCTTTTCTCCAAAAAAAAAAAAAATGTTGTTCAATGTTTATTGAATTTGCATACCATTAATTATCTTGAAGCTTTCTTTAGGGCTAGCAAAGCATAAAGTTTTTTATACATATTGGTAAATGAATCCAGTCTTGTTATGTAATATACCCCAAATACCTTCCAAATTTCTAGTCTTGTCACGTAATATCTCCTTACTTGAAGCCCTTGAAAAAACAGTATAACTCTATCCTTTCTTTGTCAGAAAAATGTAAAACCATGATTGAGTAGAAACAATTTTACATGGGCTGATGATCACTACATCAGTTATAAAAAATGTAATCCTTTGAACAGGCTAATTGATTTTTGTGCAATTTTTTTACACTAAGACCTCAATTATGCAAGTACCTTTTTGCTTTAAATTTTTTAAAAGCATGTTTAGAAGTTACTTATACAAATTATGGATGTTCATAATCCCATTGTGAAAATTAGGTTCTAATTGGATGTGTATGCTTCTACTGGCTTACCCCTATTTATTTATTTTGATAAGTTGGTTTCCTCCTATTTATCCGTCAATGTTCAGATTGGAAGCCACAGGATTTAAAGCAATTGACTTTATTCAAAGTGGAATGTGGTGGCTAATAGCCTAATAGTTCTGGAATTCAAAAGGCCTAGTGAGTTTAAATTAGTTGCACAAGGCACGCTTTCATGTTTTTAAGTAAAAAACTAAAAATATTTAAGGGCAACTCAGCTCAATTTAACTTAACTAAACCTTACAGCTACATTGGAGTGGGCTCTAAAGATCCTAAACATCTAAACAGGGTTATATAGCCAAATTCAGGCCAAAATGGCCCAATACCACTTTTTTTTGAAATTTTTAGCAAAAAATCACTGTTTCAGAAATAAATAGCAGAGTACCACTTTTTCTGGAAATCGAGTTTCAGAAACTCGAGTTCCCCTCAATTCTGCCACCGTGGCATTGCTGACATGGAATTTCTATGATAAAAAAAATTTATGTGGTACTCGAGTTTGAGAAACTCGAGTTCCATGCAACACGGTACTCGAGTATACCAAACTCGAGTACGTTTTATAAATAAAATGCAGGGAAAAAAAAAAATTTACACAGTACTCGAGTTTGGGATACTCGAGTACTGTGTAAATTTTTTTTTTTTTTTGTTTTTTGTTTTTGTTTTTGTTTTTGTTTTTTTTTGGGGATAATGAACAAATAAACATAAATGTAAAAATAAGTGACTTTTTTATGTTTTTATTTATTTAAACAGAAGCACTGTAAAATATAGAGATTTTAATTTCAAAATATAAATTTAATTTCTACATTAATTAAAATTGTTCATTGTTTTCTCATAAAAATTGTTCATTGTTTTCTGTATAAACTATTTCTACAATTTTGTATAAAATTATTTTCTGTTCAGCATTATTTAAGAAATTGTTCACTCTCTTTTTTGCATAAATTATTTTCTGTTTACTATTTAAAAAATTTTTCATTGTTTTCTCATAAAACACCTAATGAAATCGTGTTTTCTAAATTTAAATGCCAAATCTAAATGCTTTTTCATGTTTGAATTTCACAATAATCGAATATATTTTTCTGCATTGATAAAATCTGTTTCTACATTAATAAAATTTGCTCTTTGCACATCATATTTACTGTATATTCAAATTTACTTACTGCATTCATTAATTTTTTTTTTACATTAATTAAAACTATTCACTGTTTTCTCATAAAAATTGTTCACTGTTTTCTACATAAACTATTTTTAGCATTCTGCATAAAATTATTTTCTGTTCAGCATTATTTAAAAAATTGTTCACTCTCTTTTTTGCGTATATTATTTTCTGTTCACTATTTAAAAAATTGTTCACTGTTTTCTCATGTAACACCTAGTGAAATCGTGTTTTCTAAATTTAAAAGCCAAATCTGGATGCTTTTCATGTTTAAATTTCACAATAATTGAATTTGTTTTTCTGCATTGATAAAATTTGTTTCTACATTAATAAAATTTGTTCTCTACACATCATGTTTACTATATATTCGAAGCTGCTTACCGCATTCATAAAATTTGCTTTTTGCATTAATTAAAACTGTTCACTGTTTTGTCATAAAAATTGTTCACTATTTTCTGCATAAACTGTTTTTAGCATTGGCGCAGTTATTGCATTTAAATGGTTTTTGTGCTTTTTTAAATATGTAACCATCTGAATAATGGACAAACTCCATAAAAGAAAAATGAATGATTCGCATAGATCACCTAACGGTAAATGCCTCGAAAAATTTGAATTTGTAAGAAAGTTCGAATTAGTTGAATGTAGAACTATTCATTAAGTAAAACTGTTTTCTGCATTAAGTAAAACTGTTCACTGTTTTCTCATGAAAATTGTTCACTATTTTCTGCATAAACTATTTATAGTATTTTGCATAAAATTATTTTCTGTTCAGCATTATTGAAAAAAAAATTCACTCTCTTTTTTGTGCAAATTATTCTCTGTTCACTATTTAAAAAATTGTTTACTGTTTTCTCATAAAACACCTAGTGAAATCGTGCTTTCTAAATTTAAAAGCCAAATCTGAATACTTTTTCATGTTTAAATTTCACAATAATCGAATTTGTTTCATGAAAAAGTATTCAGATTTGGCTTTTAAATTTAGAAAACACGATTTCACTAGGTATTTTATGAGAAAACAGTAAACAATTTTTTAAATAGTGAGCAGAGAATAATTTGCACAAAAAAGAGAGTGAATTTTTTTTTTTCAATAATGTTGAACAGAAAATAATTTTATGCAAAATACTATAAATAGTTTATGCAGAAAATAGTGAACAATTTTCATGAGAAAACAGTGAACAGTTTTACTTAATGCAGAAAATAGTTTTACTTAATGAACAGTTCTACATTCAACTAATTCGAACTTTTTTACAAATTCAAATTTTTCGAGGCATTTACCGTTAGGTGATCTATGCGAATCATTCATTTTTCTTTCATGGAGTTTGTCCATTATTCAGATGGTTACATATTTAAAAAAACACAAAAAACATTTAAATGCAATAACTGCGCCAATGCTAAAAACAGTTTATGCAGAAAATAGTGAACAATTTTTATGACAAAACAGTGAACAGTTTTAATTAATGCAAAAAGAAAATTTTATGAATGCGGTAAGCAGCTTCGAATATATAGTAAACATAATGTGTAGAGAACAAATTTTATTAACGTAGAAACAGATTTTATCAATGCAGAAAAACAAATTCGATTATTGTGAAATTTAAACATGAAAAAGTATTCAGATTTGGCTTTTAAATTTAGAAAGCACGATTTCACTAGGTGTTTTATGAGAAAACAGTAAACAATTTTTTAAATAGTGAACAGAGAATAATTTGCACAAAAAAGAGAGTGAATTTTTTTTTCAATAATGCTGAACAGAAAATAATTTTATGCAAAATACTATAAATAGTTTATGCAGAAAATAGTGAACAATTTTCATGAGAAAACAGTGAACAGTTTTACTTAATGCAGAAGACAGTTTTACTTAATGAATAGTTCTACATTCAACTAATTCGAACTTTCTTACAAATTCAAATTTTTCGAGGCATTTACCGTTAGGTGATCTATGCGAATCATTCATTTTTCTTTTATGGAGTTTGTCCATTATTCAGATGGTTACATATTTAAAAAAGCACAAAAACCATTTAAATGCAATAACTGCGCCAATGCTAAAAACAGTTTATGCAGAAAATAGTGAACAATTTTTATGACAAAACAGTGAACAGTTTTAATTAATGCAAAAAGAAAATTTTATGAATGCGGTAAGCAGCTTCGAATATATAGTAAACATGATGTGTAGAGAACAAATTTTATTAATGTAGAAACAAATTTTATCAATGCAGAAAAACAAATTCAATTATTGTGAAATTTAAACATGAAAAGCTTCCAGATTTGGCTTTTAAATTTAGAAAACACGATTTCACTAGGTGTTACATGAGAAAACAGTGAACAATTTTTTAAATAGTGAACAGAAAATAATATACGCAAAAAAGAGAGTGAACAATTTTTTAAATAATGCTGAACAGAAAATAATTTTATGCAGAATGCTAGAAATAGTTTATGTAGAAAACAGTGAACAATTTTTATGAGAAAACAGTGAATAGTTTTAATTAATGTAAAAAAAAAATTAATGAATGCAGTAAGTAAATTTGAATATACAGTAAATATGATGTGCAAAGAGCAAATTTTATTAATGTAGAAACAGATTTTATCAATGCAGAAAAATATATTCGATTATTGTGAAATTCAAACATGAAAAAGCATTTAGATTTGGCATTTAAATTTAGAAAACACGATTTCATTAGGTGTTTTATGAGAAAACAATGAACAATTTTTTAAATAGTAAACAGAAAATAATTTATGCAAAAAAGAGAGTGAACAATTTCTTAAATAATGCTGAACAGAAAATAATTTTATACAAAATTGTAGAAATAGTTTATACAGAAAACAATGAACAATTTTTATGAGAAAACAATGAACAATTTTAATTAATGTAGAAATTAAATTTATATTTTGAAATTAAAATCTCTATATTTTACAGTGCTTCTGTTTAAATAAATAAAAACATAAAAAAGTCACTTATTTTTACATTTATGTTTATTTGTTCATTATCCCCAAAAAAAAACAAAAACAAAAACAAAAACAAAAAAAAAAAAAAACAAAAAAAATTTACACAGTACTCGAGTTTCCCAAACTCGAGTACTGTGTAAATTTTTTTTCCCCTGCATTTTATTTATAAAACGTACTCGAGTTTGGTATACTCGAGTACCGTGTTGCATGGAGCTCGAGTTTCTCAAACTCGAGTACCACATAAATTTTTTTTATCATAGAAATTCCATGTCAGCAATGCCACGGTGGCAGAATTGAGGGGAACTCGAGTTTCTGAAACTCGATTTTCAAAAAAAGTGGTACTCTGCTATTTATTTCCGAAACAGTGATTTTTTGCTAAAAATTTCAAAAAAAAGTGGTATTGGGCCATTTTGGCCGCCAAATTCATTTATTTTAGATGAGGTAAGTCAAGAAACAAGGATCATAATTAGCTAATCATATGCGCACTTTTGGGTATATAACCAACTGATGCTCAGAAAATCAACATATCCTTCTAGTTTAACAAGCAGACAAAGAGAACTGGTACAAAAAGGGGGAAATTTTGTTAATCAACTCTGGGTCTTAAAAGATAATGCCCTATGCATCATCTGCTATCTTCTTTCCCTCCCTATTTTTTCCTTATCTACCAAGTATGCTAAGTGGGCAAAATCACTTAGAAGCTCAACCAACTTTTAAATCACCAACCAACTAATAATCCAACCATCCAATTACATTGAGAGATTATTACATTAAACACAGAATATTAGAAATATTTGAGTGGCTAGTAAATCAAACCAATGTCTCTCCCTTCTCATCTTGATCCAAGTAATAGAGAATGAAAGTCTTATCTGGAGCATATCCTTCATCTGTCATGTGTCTAAACAACTTGGCCAAAACCTCATATATGTTTCCAGATTGTGCATGCACTCTATCCCAACAACGAAGCTTTGAACTTTCTTTTCAATCTCAATCCAACTCATACCTGTCTCTTTTTACACCACCATCTCCCTCATTCTCTTAATAGTCCTAGCTCTCTCTTTCCGTCTCCCTTCAGAAGAATATATATTGGACAACAAAATATACGGTGCTTGGCTTTCAGGTTCTGCCCAAAACAACTGATCTTTAGCATATTTTCCCGTCTTTGAATCACCATGAATGCTACAAGCACCAAGCAATGCTTGCCAAACATCTATTCCAGGATTGTCAAATCATCCAGCAATGAGTTGTTTTGCTTCAGAAAGAAGTCCTGCCCAACCCAACAAGTCAACAACACAAGTGTAGTGTTCTAATCTTGGACTTAACCCGTGATCTTTAGCCATGGATACCAACAACTCCAAGCCCCTTTCAACTAAGCCAACATGGCTTAAAGCATGGAGCAAAGACAAAAATGTAACATCCGTTGGCTGTATGCCTTTCAACCTCATCTCTTCATACAGTTGTAGTGCCTTGGAGCCATCCCCATGAAAGGTAAAAGCTGCAATTAAAGAGTTCCATGACACTCTGTTCGTTTGAGACATCTGACTGACAACTTTGACCAAATCCTTAATATCCCAGCACTTGCAGTACATGTTTATAAGTCCATTGCTGACACAAATATTATCACTGAAGTTCTTTTAGATAACTAAAGCGTAGATTTGTGTACCAAGACCCAAAGAAGTATCAACTCCAAATGCCCCAAGGACAACTGAAACCATGTCTGGGTCAACCTAAATCCCTGCTTAGCAATTTTAACAAACATCTGAATAGCTTCTTCCTCAAATGCATTTTGCGCAAAACCCACAAGGATAACAGTCATGGAAATCTCATCAAGTTCTTCTGCAGACTCAAAGATTTTCCATGCATCTTCTACACTTCCACACTTTGAGTACATGTCCATCACTGCAAAAAATTAAGAGGCAAATATATAATTTCAATTTCCTAGAAAACTAACTTTTCGATTTTCTAGGAAAAAAAAATCTTAAAAATTAAAAGGGCACACTTCAATTTCAACAAAGCAAAATCAGATTTCAAACCAGAATTTTTTTTCTTTACAAAGCTGAGTTTAACCTTCTAAGTCTTCGTTCTTGGCAGTTTGATCCAAAAGCTGACATTGACCTTGTCATGTTACCTTGCTCTAAGAAGATGAATCATGTGGTTATTTTCAAGGGCAACTGGTCATTCTTCATCACATGCTCACGTGCTTCTTGTGATAGTCTATGGTATTCCAGGGTTCTACATACACTTACTTTTTCTTCTTCATTCATGCTAGGGTGTACCTACATAATTGGTCCCAAAAGAATGGTCATTTGCGACTTAAATTTTACTGCTTCTATGATGGGTCAAAATGTGAGGTTACATGTTCTTAAAGTCCATCAATAATATGTATCTCATTCAAAAACAACACTAATTGTGCAGGTGCAGGGCTAAGCTCTGAAGTTTATCTAAAGAGATTAATAGCCACTAAGCTTTAATATATTCAATAAAAACAAAAATATGAAATTACAATGATTCTTAGTCAAAGTAAATCCCAATTTTAAGATTTTGCAGGTCTCAGCAGCTCAATTCTCAGATAATGTAATGATCACTAGGAACAAAAAAAATTCTATACCTTGAGATAAATGTCAATGGCTCCATAGAGGTTGTTATCACAATACCGACCATCTTTTGGCATTGCTTATGCAAGTGAATGAGAAAATTTTGCACTAAGGTTAACATCCCCTGTAGCTAGCTTAAGATAACCATCTATCAATCCTCCAACAGCAAATATTTGGCGTGGGTTTGCTGGAAACATAAGATTCTACACCCTTATAACAATGCTCACATCATAACCACTTTCATTGTCTCCATAATTCTTAACCAAGAGATCTAGAACATGACATTGCTACCACATGGAATCAATTCTTCTTTCCAGCATATTCAATAATTCAGAGAAGTTATAGAGAATTGCAAGAAACTGATTTTTCCACCACAGGGAGCACATTAATCAAGCATTTAGTTTCATTTGTTCAATGACACTAAAACAACTGATCCCTATAGTGTCTTTAGGAGATGGGTGAGTGGGTGTTGCTTTTTCTAGGTAATTTAACACAGGATTTTTGAAGAAGCTGCAATTCACACAACTATAAAACAGAGGTGACCTGACTTGCATGCACCCATCACATTTTTAGTTATTCTAAACAAAATAACGTTTATTGGAGTTAAAGCATTGGCTACTTTTTTTTTTTTTTTTTTTTTTGTTGATACCATGAGTAAATTATAGTACATGATTAGTCTTTGGAGCAGCATAATCATTCAATATGTTTATACACTTTTACAACCAGCAAACGTGGATAAAGTTTCATCAAACATTTAGAGAGCAAGACCCAATCCGTCTACCAAATTGGAGTAACTGGTTGATTCAAACCATTATATAGACATTTATAGTAATTGGGTATTTGATATTTTAAGAAAACAATCTCCATATTTATTACAAGAATATATTCCCATTATCTTTTGTAACCATTGCTCTGTGCATAAGTTAAAAGTTGAACTTGTATTGATTCTGTATAAGCAAGAAAATGAACAAACAATAACACAATATAGAGATTTAACTTCAAAAGTGAAAACCCCCAAAAATTAAAAATAAATAAATAAAAGAGAACAAGATTTCCTAAAGAATGTAAGAGTGTAAGAATGAAGGTACCTGAGAATAAGTAGTTGAAAACATTGCTTCTATAAATTTCCACCCATTATATTAAAATTTTGTTAATGAGCCCCACTAGAGAAATAAAAAATAAAGTTAAGGCTCAAGAGACATAGAATTATCCCAAGCAGGCTAAAAATGGCATCTATTACACACGCACAGATATATATATATATATATATATTTCACTTATGCCTCAAATTTAGACAAAATGACATTCAACCCAAAAATTAGAATTGCCATGGCTAATGATAAATCTGTGTCTACTAATTTCTAGAGTAGTGAGTCTAGTGACCTACAAGATGACCTGACACAGGCAGCCATTACATGAAGAAGTTCAATTAAATACAAGCAATTGGGAAGAAAACAAAAGGGACAAAGATTGGGTTCGAATATAAATAAGTGTAGCTTCTTATAACTCATTGCCAGCCACAATGCCCTGTCTCATTATGGGGGCATTGAGAAGCAGCCACTAAATTGAGCTATAACTCATTGCCAAGGGTCTGCACCATTGTTTCTTATATTGTTATCCAAATCCACCATCTTTGAGGTTTCCATCAAAATACAACCCATCTTCATCACTCTCCCACAAAGCTGACCTTGAATTATCCAAATTATTATAGCATCCAAACTTGAAGACTCTGTGCCAAGTAGATAGACTTAAGAGAAGTATGGATCTTATTCTCCATTATTCTTGTGTTTATCAACCACATTAATCAGATCTAGTATAAGATTTTTTTTGTTCTCTCCTCAAAGCATTCTGCTTCAAGCAATTTTGATCATATTCTATCCCATGCTTCAATTGTCCATCTTACTCCTCTATCTTAGGCCTTCCCATCAAATATTAACCCACCCTTCTTGTAAGTGCCAACATCTTAGCCAGATAATAAACAGTGAATGACCCACTATTGTTATCCACAAACATCCAACTTGAAAAGCCAGAATTGATGGTTTAAGAACTCTTTAAATTCAGCCTTGATTGTTGAAACAAAACAGGGTTATAAAATGAATCCTTCAGTTACACTACTATTTCTATTTTCATCAGCTTTGACATCTTCAAAGCTCACTAAAAAGTTATGGAGTGGTAACTGAAAGATAACACAAAGACATGCAATTCATCATTTGCAACAATAAAGGAAACACTGAGTTACATATGTAACAAACCATTAAAAATTATCCAAAAATTTCATCATTATAGAATTTTTTACAAATTTTTCCCCTCTGGTTATAGAAAATATTTCCCATCACATGCTCACCATAAAAACTGCATGCAATTCAAATGAATAGTAATACATGTTTTAATTCCTTTATGAATGAATGACATGCAGGATATTTTCATAAAATCTGTATTCTCCACAAAGTAACATAAAAATGAATGCTATCACTAACCTCAGGAAATGTATATTGCACTCAAAATCTAGCAGGGATCGACACATATTGAATCAGAAGAGTGAAGATGTTCTACTAAACAAATGTTTCCCTCGGTTCTCATTATTACTTGGATATTCAAAGAATACTCAGCAACCCAGGCAATTATTTTCAATGGCTGCAACAAATAGTAAAGCATCAGTATCTAAATAATATGATTACAAGTATAGAATAATTCTCCCGAGGGAAAAAAACACCATTGAATATTGAAATTCTAAATAATAAAGAATTGCATGACCAAGAATAAATGTTATAGAGAACCATATGAAAGAAGGATGAGCTCTACACTACAATTTTTACAAGCATGCATATCTACAGGTTAAGAGGGTACTAGTACTAATGATTGCACTAAAAGATTAATTAACTTGTACAACAAGATGAAGTTCTGAAAATCATTAACATGATAGTTAATCATATATCTACTGTTATAGAAGGAAGTTATGCACTTGGAACACAACTCACCCCGGTTACTGATCCAGACACCTCATCCTATATGCCGATGTTCCTATCCTTGTAATAGTACAATGGTCAATTTCTATAAATATATGTCTCTGCCCAACTGGCAGGAGACCATATGGACAGGTTAAAATAGGGCAAAAATACATTCTTAAAAGCAAAAAACACAAGAAGCAATGAATGTCCATGGAATTTCTTCTCCTAAAATGGGTGGGATGCATATAGAAGTTCTAGAATCATGTGATTTTCCATTTGAAAACCTTTTTATTATTTTTTTTTTATTTGTACATAATTCATTAAAGAGCAGGGGTGTGCAACCCATGTACATGGGAAGCACACAAGATACACCAACAACTATTAACAATAATTACTAAGATCAAGCATCCCAAGTAAATTAGGAATGGAAAATTGTCCTGAAGCTGATATCTACTCATATAACGATCTAAGACATGGAAAATGCTTAGAGTTTTGAAGAAGAAAACCTATATTTGAAGAATCCTCTATGTATTTTGTGTTTATATTTTGTTCTTCCAGACTAAACTTACTTAACACTTTGTCTCCCTTATGCACACCAAATAAACATAAAATTCATGATCCATCCATGTTCACGTCTAATCTCTAAACAAACCTTCAGCAGTTCATGACAGAAAATTTCTAATAATGTTCATATCAATATGCATCTATGATTGAAAAATAGAAAGGCTTAGGAACTGCCAACTTCAAGACAAGTTTGATAAATTTCAACACAATTAGAAATGTCAAAATCAGATAACAATTTCCATATTTTTTTTAAAATTTTATCATCTATAACTATCATTTTTTTTTCTTGGTAAGTTACTCACACACCAAGGGGATTCAAACCCTCAACCTCACCCACTACCCATACTTATATGGGTGTTGAGGGTGCCATTTGGCCCAAAGGGCATTGGCAATTTCAGGAAAAATTAAATTCATCAGATCATCTTTTGGTTAAAATCAGACCCAAAAACAGTGACCAACTACCCAACGAGAAAATAGTTAGTACACAAGTTGGCAGGAAAAGGCAAGGGCATAGTTAAGTTAAATTTATAAGCAATGCAACGAAAGGAAAATCTTACAATTCCTTAAAAGTTTGGCATAAAACTTATTTCATATTTTGTGTCAATGAATTGCATTCCAGCTAACTCTTAAAGTTGTAAAAAACAGGAATGTGTATCTTGCCCCGAATCAGCAATATCTATTATTGCCTGGTTTTGCAGCCTAAAAAAAAGGATCAAGACCAACTTTGTTCCCCCCACCTAGGTTGCCAAAACGCTGTCAATTAAATCACTGTTAGCCCTGGACGATTGAAAAATACAACTTCCAGTTTCCTTTTCTGCCCCAAATTAAAGTCCCCCAACAGCTATAACATAACCATGTATATACTACAGACAACACTTGCCAACCTCTATAATTGAACAAAAATTTCTGCAAGTATGATAAAAAAGGGCATAAATAATGGATGTTATCAAACAAAAACTTTAGAAGTATAATAATTAGAGGCCCTAAATTTTAGAAGTCCTATGTAACTGACATTCTTCAAAGCAAGAAAGGTTCGACTAACATTTTGTGAACTAAGCCCCAAACTTATCAAACAAGATTTGAAGTAGTCTCTATACCCAACAAGGTTTTAAATGATTAGCTAAGTAGCTAAGAGTACAATTATACTGCATAACCCAACCAGCCAATTTATCAACAATTAAAGCTCCCAAATCACCATGATCTTAACATCAACATTACAAAGTAAATAGTGTACCTTAAGTTAAGATACTGGATCAATATTCATACAGAGATGATGTGTAAAATTTATGTTGAGAAGAGATAAGAAAAGAACCTCACCGTCTATGATAAGAGGAAGGGCACTTGTTAATCATGCATAATCAAGCTTTTCGTGGAAATAACAGCAGCAGTAATAATAATCATAACTAAAATAGTGATATAAAATATGTTGAAACATGTAATTATGTAGTAACCTGAAATGCTGTTGAATCTAAGCATTCAAGTTTTGCATATAAATGCACCATTTTCGTCTCCAAAATAATGGGCACCCACCTAATATATAAAAACAGGGCTGAGGGCATGGACTCAAGAAAAATGAATGCAGTTTGAATTGCATAGAAACAAAGAGAAGAAAAAGTAGTCATACAAAACTTAAAAGAACTAATTGCAGTTTGCCTTTTAGTTATAGTATTGGATCATCATGCTCCACGCCAAGCTCCAACTTCCCTTGCTAAACAATGTGCCAAAAGATATTAAAAATTTAAAAGCCCTATTATCTACAGGTTTCTTGTTTCTAAGAGATGAGAACAAGGTAGGGTTCAAATAGATATAGACAACCATAAGTCAATACAATGTATTTATGTCCTATATGGACCATGTTTAGAAGAAATAGAGATAAAAAGAATTATTGCAATGTCATTTGATGAATTTCACACATCAGAAATTCTGTGGACTAAGTTTAGAATAAAATAAAATTTAAAATTACATTTTCACTTTCAATGCACAATCATCGTGCATGTTAAAATTACATTGGACACATTGATAGATAAAACTTACACAAGGCTTATTACATATGTGACATGGCGGGTGGTCTTTAGTTTCCTCAACAAGAGTAACGGGGTGTGGGTGGCAATCAAATTTGTAAACACCTCCAAACTTGTAATTTGGGAATTCCCCAAGAATACATTCAGAATGAGTAGGATAACTACAATCTTCACAGTAGTAGAACCAATGTTTTGAGTCTCGTTCTTCTTCACAAATATCACAATAATATTCACCAGAGTCATCTTCAAGTCTATAACATAGAGTGAAGGGATGCTCATGTTGGTTGTACCTTGTTGTATGTGGTAGTGTAGCGCATTTATAGTCTAGTGCAAATTCACAAGTGCTACAACGGAATACTTGCTCGCTTTTATTACTACAGCAACTGCATTTCTGTTCTTGTGTGATGTAGGAGAGGATAAGTGGATGCTCATGACCTTCGTGGGTAAGGATGTCTGAGATCAAACTACATTGAACATCTAGATAAAACTCGCATTTCTCACACTTATAGGTGAAGCCATTGCAATACTGAGAACAGGCTTTACACCAAAAATACTTACTTGGTTTCATTGGGAGGAGGATGAGTGGGTGTTGATGAAGTGGATGTCGTATTTTTGGGGGTAATTTAGCACAAGATTCATGAAGAAAGAATCTGCACTTTACGCAACTATAAAACGGAGGGAGAATGTCTCTTACGCACCCGTCACATATTTGGTTAGTTGGAACCTCATTCGTGAGCTTTAAGTCATGCTCGTGACTAAAGTGTGCAATTTCTGTGTCTATTTGAGTTTTGTCCTCCCCCACATTGAATTTTTTGACTTCGTAAGGTGCTGCTGAGTCAATGGACTCATCGACCTCTGAATCCTCATCTTCAAATTCTGACAAATCTATATCCTCCATGTTTTCCTCGGCTATAGCACAATCAAGGTGGGCAACGAAATTGCATCTGGAGCAATAGTAAAGCCCATAGCGTGTGTCCACTTTTCGAACACATATTTGACAAAATCGGGAGTCGGGTTGATGGAATTCAAGAGAAGAATGGGTGAGGTGGAGGAGGTGCTTGTGACGCACAACTTTGAGTCTGCGTGGGTATTGATAAGCACATGTTCTATGAATCCAGGAACCACATGTATTACACAGGAAGGGCATACCTTTGTCTTCTTTGCCACAAATGTCGCAAGTGAACGTGATCCACTTCCAAATGCGGATCAATGGGTGGTCGTGCAATTCAGCTTCAGCTTCCAAAGTGGGCAGTAAAGAAGCGCATGTGATGTGAAGGTTGAAGTCGCAGCGGGAACACCGATAAGTGTATTGGGCACGATATTCTTTGAAGGATTCTTTGCAGAGTTCGCATTTGTAAAATTGTTTGTCGTCACAGGAAAATGCCCATGTCAGTGGAGAAAAGAGAATAAGAGGATGGATTGGGTGCAAGGGATGGTGCAACCCAAGGGGTGCTTCCGCACATGATTTATGATGAATGGTGTCTATCCAAAGCCGTGGCCGCTCATCTCCACATTCTTTACAACTGTAGCTAGGACCATATACTTCTTCCCAGCACCCCCAACAACAATCTCCGCTTCTGTCGTCTGGATTGAAGACCAAGGGATGCTTCGGATGGGAAAAATGCTGAATCTGCTGCTGTTGCTGCTCCATCTAATCTACTCTAATCTATCTTCTTTATTTAATTGTTATGACAAAACATGCAAAGCAAAGTGACAGTCACAATCACAATCACAATCACAATCACAGACATATCATCATCATCATCATCATAAAATTTCTTTATTGTTTATAAAATAAATAATAATAATAATACGTTGAAAGAAAGAAAGAAAGGGCTGGTGCAGTGATGAATCCAAATAAATAAATAAAAATCAGAGGAATTAGGAATCGGTGGTAGGGAGATTTTGAGAGATTGATTTATTGATTGACTGGCCTGGGTTGAGGAGGCTTGCTGCTTTTTTCTTTGAGTTGAATATATTACATAGCGGCAATTTTGTTTTTACTTTTTATGGCTCTCTATGAATCAGAATTAGAAATTGAATGTAAAAAGTAAATAAATAAAATAAAAGGGCAGATTTGGGCGTGACTCAGCACAGCAGGTAGGTTGGAGTTTGATCGTGGATGTTCTTTAAATTAAAGGCCTTGGGCTTGGGTCAGTTGGGTGTGGGCCGTGGCTAAAGAGGGATTTGGGCCTATCTTAGCCCGTGTTTGTTTCATTTTAGTGTGTAATAAATGAGTAGCAACTAAATAAGTTGGAATTGGATTCAATGTTTAATGGGCTTTTTATTTAACAAAGATTCAAATCCCCCCCTGTTTTCTTTGTTTTTTCTGGCGTCATACGGTTATGGAATTAGATGTGAATGTTTAAATAGCTTGGGTGTGGCCCATGGGTCTTTTGATCGGGTGGGTATTTTCAATTTTTTAATGTGAACACTGCAAGGCATGAAAACTATTGTATAGATTGAAATTCTTTTAATTAATTTTCATTAAACATTAAGGTGATTTATTTTTGGGGGAAAGAATAAAAGTATTGTATAGGTGGGAATTATTTTACTTGATTTCATTAAAAAATAAACGTGATTAAAAAAAAATGGAATGCATTTAAAAAGTTAGGAATAAATAGTAAGAATGCTTGCACATCAAAAATTCAAACTATGTTCTTAATTGATCCTCCATTCTTGTTAATAGAAAAATATAATTTGTTTTTTACTTTTTTTTTTCTTTTGTTTATGTCAAACGTTATCATTTATTTAAAATCATCTAACACATATCTAAGTTTGCCTTTATTCAATATATAAGTAAAAAGTGCAACTAAGTTTGATTGATATGATTACTTCTTTATACAAGTTTTTCATTACCCCAATTTAGCCAATACAACTTTAAAGTCAAAACAACAAAGCTAATCCAACAAAACCTCTAAAAGAAAGTTCTATAGCGACTGTAGTTTGGGAATTTAAAAATGAATGAGCAAAGTCTTTTAGAGTTTCACATAAACTCAAGTGGGCTTGGTTCAATGTTAATAAATCTTTACAATGAGAAATGCAATAGGGAAATTATTTTATTAATAAAAACATCTTATGTTTTAATGTTGAGTCTATTACTCCCATAATTTTTTTTTATTTAGGTTGAAATTCTCTCTTCCCCACATGTGATAAATAAGAAGGAAGAAAGAAAAAAACAAAAAAAAAAAAACAAAGATTTGGTAATGTTTGAGAATGAATGTAAATTATTTTACTATTAATATGGGATAAAATGAACATTTAATAGGGATATATTAAAGTTTGACTTTGGGATAACTTTTACCGAAGGTTTTTTTTTTCTTTTATCTTTTTTTGGATAATTAAATTCTATAGAAGTTAATTTCCTCAATTCCATTCTTCCATAATAATAGTTTGTAATCCTATTATTAGACTAAATTTCTTTCCTCCAACTATCACGCTAATTAAATATTAAGGTGATCTATTGTTCTTTCCGAACATCAAGGTGATTAGACATTAAAAACTCACCAACCTATGAAGAGTGAATTTTTTTTTTTTTTTTTGGTATACTTAAATACAATAAATGAAAAACTTTATAAATTTAACAATAAATGGCAACTAATTATTTTGAAATTTTTCATGTGATTAACCTATAATAGATATTAAATAAAAATGTGATTCAAGAAAAGATTGATTTATGAAAAATAATTGAGTGATATACCATTTATCCAAATTGCATTAAATGTAACATAAACCAAACCATGTAGTAGAAATAAATCTCACAAAAATATAGTGTCAAGTGAAAAAAAATCTTTTTACATTTAACATCTATATAACAAATTTTAAGTAAGCAAAATAATCTATTGTTTATAAATACCAATAGAAAAGCACATGTACATGTGAACAAATTTACAAAGGCAACTATCAATACTTACATGAAGATGAATCCAATTTTGGCTTCAAAATACACTTAAGGAAGCTTCCAAATTATCCTTTGTTTCAATTTTTTTCAAGTCTAACTTCATATGAAATCCCTATATATCATCTACTATATATAGGATTTCATGCCATTGTGTTAAAGAATAAATCCTTACTCCAAAACAAAGAAAACAAAAGAAAGAAAGAAAGAATAAATGAAGAAGTAGGCAAGTAGGCAAGGCATATGCTTGCTTGCCAACTTAGACTTAAATACTTCATAGTAACATTTCCTATTTCTTTTTTTTATTCTTTTTTTTCTGTTTTTCTTTTCCTTTTGTGTTTCCAAACATGTCCATACTAACATTTAATTTTCTCATTCATTTATAAGATTTATATATGCATCTCTATCTAGGTTATACACAAATGAAATTTTATCTCTTGTGTTGCATTTAAATGATGAATTTTGAGCTAGAATTTACTCAGAATTTAACTTTTGAAATTACTAATATTGATTTCTATTGTTTATGTTAACAAGAAAGGACAATTCAAAAATTCTATAGAATTTTATACTTTTTTTTATGGGAAGAATTTTATACTTTTATTTCAAAGCATTCTTCGGCTTGCTAAACAAACTAAATTCATATGCATGTCTTTCACTCACCCCATTACCTTTTCTTTTTCTTTATTCTTATTACCTTATTGTCTACATTTTGAATATTTCTTTGCATCTTTTGTAATTCATTCTTGATTTGGAAGAAAATAATAAATGACATTAAGAAGTTAAGTGAATGAATTTTTTTTTTTTTTTAATCTTTCCTTCATATATATATATATATATATATATATATATATATATCCTAAACTTCTTTTTCTTTTTCTTTTTTTGAGAAAATATATATTCTAAACTTAAAAGTTATCTTTCGTGTGACCCAATTCATTCAAAAATCATCTATATGCTTACATTAAAAAAAATCTAGAACCCTCTTCAATAGTATCCTTACTTTTCAAATAATATATATATATATATGTGTGTGTGTGTGTGTGTGTGTGTATAGACATACACATTTTCTATCATAGAATCTATTAACAATTGTGTTCGTAAATGAATTTGCCTAACTATTTTACATTAGACTTGAAAAGGTCCATCCTCAAAACATTTGACCTAAATTGTTGGAAGATCATTTTCATTAGTCAGGAGTCAACATCAAGAAAGATCACTATTGTTGTAGTATTTCTTCTCTTTCTATGTGAGTCATAAATTTAAGCTTGTAAAAGTTATTTATTGTAAGCTTTTATTTTAATTTTTTATCATGTTTTGCCAACCTACCATTTGCATTGAGCCACCAAATCTTGACAAAAATATATTTAATTTTTAAACTTTTTTTTTTGTATTAGCATATGATGTGTAGTGTCACGATATGGAGGCCAATCCCAAGGTGGCAAGGAATGGTGGCCCAATGAGCCCAATACAATAAATTTGTAGAGAGTATGTCAAGAACTAGGCCCAAATGAATTGGACAACAGCTAGAATGGATTTAAAAGATACTCAAGCAAAAGCAATAAGAACTACTCTGAATAAATTCACTCTCAGCACAATCCGAGAAGGTAAGTTTTAATATAAACCAACTGAACAAGTTACAGATACAATTTTGACTGTTACAACACTTTCTCTCTCAAATTTTTTCGATCCCTATTCTAGGGGGTCTCCCCTCTAATTTATACTACATCTCTTCTTCCATTTTTACCCTCCACGTGGACAACTCATCACTTATGCTGATACTTGTCCCATCAACCTTCTCTAGAAGTCCTTGGGGGTGGTTGTAAGGCTGAAAAAGTACTGTTTAGAGATCACTTCATCATTAATGCGACCAGAGGGTTTGATGCAGTGCGTTCAATACGATGGTAACAACTTTCTTTTAGATATTTCTAAGCCCCCCCCGCCCCCCCCAGCCCTCTGATTCATTCAAGATGCACATTCTAATCACTAGAGCTTCCTAGAAGGTCACCTTGAACCTTAGGATACACATTTGAGCCGTGCTTAACTTGTCCGAGAAGATATTCCTCCTCAGACTATCTTCCCATTCATACTTCATTCATGAGACTCTAAGCTTGACCCATCCAATCAAGGTTGTCAAAATCAGGATCCTGCATAGGGTCATGGGAGATAAGTGAGATTGTAAATCGTAGGATCAAATCATGGATAGTAAGATCGAACATTATTTGAAAAAAAAAACACATTGGTATGTTAAATAATCATATAAATTATATATTTATTGATATAATTACCATACTTCACTACTTCCATTTGTACGCATCATTTAAAGAAGCCAAAAATCTCAAAATGTGACACTTTATTGAAATATTTTTTATTTGGGTCCAACTGACACTCTCTCTACATTAGAGTGGAAAAAATTGGTCTATTGAGATTCTATTTTTCATTTAGGTCCAACTGAGCCTTCTGTCAAATTAAAGAAGATTACAAGAAAACAAGGTCATTTGAGATCGTTAGAATTGTACAATCCTACCAATCTTGAACGATCGCAAAGATTCTTGAAAGATGTGGATCGTTTTAGGTAGGTGGGATTGAAAAATTGTAGGATCGTAAGATCCAAATTGGGATTTTGATAATCATGCATCCAATACTGTTTATTTGTCCTCGGACCATTGTGCTCTCTCCCAAGGCCCAATAGCCAATTTGGGCCCTTAACCCTACATGATGCAATAGAACATAGCATAATTTTCGTTGGTTTTAATTATGTTGTGCCTTTTGTGCGAGATAACTTGCATTTCCTCTAAAGAAATTGTTTTGCTCCCAATAAGTTTAGTACACCAATGAGTCAATGATATCTTAACATAAAACTTGTAATAAGACAGTCAAATGCTAATTATATCTTATATTCAAAAAGTTATATTAAATTATTTTGTGTGATTCTATTGTGATTACTTAAGAGATATACATAATTACTTGACTTTCTTTTATCATCTTTTTATGATATTAATTTATAAATGTCGATAAAGCTGTTTATTATTAGTTAATTTAACTAGTTTCTTTTAGAAAGGAGATTAGTAACTATAGTTAATTGGCCACTTGAACATATTAGTACATTTAAGATTTTAGTTTTAACACAATTGGGCTTCGTTTTTAAAGGCAGAACAAATACTACTTAAGCTTGTTTTCCCTTTTTTGTCTTTTGCTTCCTCTTTCCATTTTCTTTCTTTTCCAAAATTACAAGTATTAGATTGACGTAGAAAAGAAGTGATTAAATATCATGATACTCTTTCATAAAATTATAATAAGACTATCATTCCTTTATTCAAAAACATTAGATAAAGGATAAAAACAAAGGAAAAATAAATAAGAAAATGAAATCTAGGTCTATAATAATTCTTACCATCTTTTAGATTCTTTCCTAATAACCAAAAAAGAGAAAATAAGAAACAACATCAATTATTCTTACCATCTCTTGAAATTCTATTCTAAACCAAGAAAATATGCCACAACATCAATATTTGTTACCGTCCCTTCAGATTCCTTTCTAATAACAAAGAAAATAAGATTACAATATCAAGACAAAGATACTTTGAAGAAGCACACTTCTTTGTTTCTTTGCTTCTTTGCGTACAATCTACTCAATCATTTTACTAATAGAACAAGAAACTGAGATTCCTATTGAAGTTCAAGTTTCATTTTACACATAAAAAAACAAGTTGATATCAAGTAAAGAGTGTAGCTAAGCTTGCTTTAGTGTTTGCTGGTTTTAATTCTTAATGCACATTTTTCACTTAACCCAAGTAAGCCAATGCAACTCAAAACAACAAATTCAATCCAACAAAACCCCCAGCTGAAAGCCAATCCAGGCAGGGAAGCTTAGTACAAAGCCAATCCAATTTAATCTGTGAAATGCAACAAGGCAGCTTCTTATTTGTATGGTTTCAACTTTTAATTGAATAAACACCCTTCACTCCGTATCTTTCTTTCATTCCATCACTCCCTTAATCAAGACATATAATGACATAAAGTACTGAGAAAACACACATAAAAAGGAAGCAAATGATAAAAAGTTCCATATCTGCAAATTATTTACACATGGAGTTAACACCATATATTATAAATTTGAAGGTATTTCACCTAAGAACTAGATAACATTGGCAGAAATTTGGAAGGTTCTCTCAATTTGTTTAGCTGCTTCATTCTCGGTATCATTGGTGAAATAAGTGACAAATGAATCTCAGAGCAAAACAGGACAATTAAGTATATTTCCAGCATTCCAGGAACTTGTGATAATGATTTCCTCTGTAAAACTTTACCTCAATAGATATTATACTTCCACAAGGTTGCAAACAAAATTAAAAGAGTATTCTTTACCCAGTTCAATGGACAGTATGCCCACCATGGTAATTCCAGCCATGAAGCGTAACTCGAGGCGTGACACCCGGAGGGACCTTAAAAGTGATCTTAATAGGCATAACCTCTCCAGGCACCAGCGAGAAATAGTTGTCCGAGTAATGAACAGGAAGAATTCTTGTGTCCTCTCCTTCCTTGTGGTCTGTCTTCAATGCATGAACAGAAAAGTGAAGGAAGAAAGCAACTCCCACATCGGTCCCATTTACTTCGGTAACCTTCAAACTACCATTTTCCTTTGTGAAACATCTGAAAATCCTCTGGAACAAACCAACCTCATGTTTTTCATCTGTCCCACTAGTTGCGGGTTCCAGTGAGGCCATATCAAAATCACCATTACCTTGCTTGGCTGTGAAATTGTTCATATAAGTTAAACTTCTAGAGTCAGCTTTCTTGGCCACGTTTTCAACATGCATTTCAATTTCATAAGTGGGCCCTTTGATGAAAACCTCGGATGTAATCTTGAGGGGTATTTTTTTCCTTCTGTATGGCTCCAGAAGCTTGTAATCTCCACCAGACAAATGCAACCAGTAAAAGTTCCTAGATAAAATACCAAAGTCTGATGTGTGGTAGAGTTTGAGGAGAAGGAAGAAGACCGGCTTTGGGTTTTTAGACTTTGGATACTTCATCTCAACTATGGGTACTGTTTTTTTGGCTGGAGCAGAGAGATTTTCAAAAACCTTGTAGTACGGACATGTACCTTCTAGATCCCAGACCGAGGCTTCAATAGCTATGTTGGATAGTTCCTCAGACGTAGTATTGACAACCTGCTTATGGCAGGATCAGAAAACAATTGTGAAGTTACATACCATCTGTGGATGAGATTATTTTAAATAGCATCAAGTACGAAGAATGTCTTCTAGTAAAATGCATTAGTTTCGTATATGTCCTCTTCTGAAATATTCTTTAGTTTAAGAAACACAGACTTGGATTACAGCCACCCTTCTGGTCTAAGTGGTCTTGTCAAACCACACATAAAAAAACAAAAAAGAAAATCAGCTACGAGAATATTTGCAAGATTTTTTTTATTAACCTTTTATTTTGCTCTGTCAAAAAGAAAATACCAGTTTTATTGAATTCAAAAGATTACTCAGGCTCAATAAGTGATCTATGAAAACACTTCATCGGATATTAAATATTCATTGAATTTCAAAATTCAATCCAAACTCATAAATTATAACTCTTACTAGTGTAGAAATTACCTCTATAAAATATGTATCCAGATTCAGCTGGACATGGATTGGTTCTGCAGCACAGCGACAGCCATAGAAACCTGCCGTTTGGTCCAGGAGATGATCATAAAATTGACCTCTAAGACCAGTCCAAGGGTTTTGTGTCTTCCAAATCAGGACGCCGGTGTATTTACTCCACATACGGGAAGTCCAGCCCTCCAGCAGAGCTCTATATTGAATGTAGTTAGCCAGTTGAGCCTGATGATCATTTCAAGTTAGGTCAGCACAAAAAGAGAAAAGAAATGCAAAAGGCATCTAGAATTGCTATGGAAAAAATTGATTCACCTTTAAACAAAAATCATCAAGATCCTTTGGGGCTCCATAAAGTTCAATCTGATCAACACATTTTTTTGGCTTTGAATAGGGAATGTATTTATGGTATTCCCATATTGGGTTTGGAACTTCTTCCGTGTAGCCATTTGGAAGTTTCTTAAACAATGGAATCTGCCAGCCTTCTTGAGGCATCGTTGCTCTGATAGTCTCTGCAACAGGTATTCCAACAGAACCAACCTCAGGATTGAATCCATGGCTGTAAAAGTCATTTTTAAAAAATGCTTCAGGATTTTGGATTTCATAAGGGCCATCAGTGAAGCCTCCCTTTCCATCTGCAAACCCATCCCACAAGGATCCTTGGATGTAAACACGTGTACCATCAAGATATTGGCTAGGATCTTTTGACACTGCAGATAAATCTTCAGAAGATTTGCTGATTTCATTGGAGTTTTCAAAATAAGGATGGAGTCTCAGGTCATTTTTTAAAGCTTTGTTGATGTCATCTGGTGGAACTTGCTCATTTCCACCTACCCAAAGAGCAAGACTTGGATGGTTCCTTAGAAGCTTGACAGTGTCTCTTGCACATATCAAGAAAAGATCATGATCCTGGGGACCATTTGGATTTGATACCGGGTCACCCCGTCCATCAACGTCTCCAGTAATCCAAAACTCTTCCCACACCTACAAAAATCAAATCAGCCATATGGCCCAAGTTATACTAGAGTAATTTAATTGTACAATAAGTTAGAATATTAAATCCAAAGTAGCATATTGGAATCCTTAGGTTTGGTTAGCCTCAAGCAATATTTAACCCTGTAGACAGGTTTGGGTCTCAAGAGGATGAAACATTCAAAACAATGCAATGCAGAATTCACTCTAGTAGTAACATTTTAAAGCTTCAGTTACAAAATAAGCAAGTGTACCAAAATTAAAACTACCAAGACTCCTACTGCAACATACCAAACAGTAGACAATGTCAAGTAAATTTTTTGAGAAAAACAATGCCGAAATAGGTTAATCGCAATTAAAAAATACAACTGAACTCAACAAAGCCATTATCCTAAGTAATTTAGTTAAATCATTGATAATGGCAACAAAAGATAGAATACAGAATGAATGCAGTCACTAAAATCTAGACATAACTTTGAGGACAAGATATAGAAAATTTGATTAAGACAGTTTTTAATTATGTAAACAAAGACCACTGTGCTGACTAGTAAGGAGTTCTTTATTTAAGTTTCAAAGCATTCGAGAACAAGAGGTGGCTAGAAATATATAAGGTCTAAGGCAGAGGCAGTCAGAAAAGATAAAATAGACAATTTTCTAACAGAGCGTGTAGCCTGAAATAGAGGTCAAGGTCAAATGATTATGACAATAATCCAAGTAGCTGACCTGAGAAATTAGAAATCAAGCGGTGTTGAGTTGTACCAAAGTAAATTAAGAATTTTCTCGCAAGCATAGTCTTGCTCATGTCTTAAATTGTTCCCACACCATCAGTTATGCTTGTTTTTAAATCAACTTTGACACTTCAAAAAGGGAAATAAATTTTGCTTGTGACACGCTATTGCCACTTTGCCAGTACTCTATAATTTAAGGTAAAAGCTTTGTCGACAATTTAGGTCAGAGAAAACTAATACCCTAATAATTTTGAAAAGCATTATAAAAATCAACAATGCCATAAATTTTCATCATGGGACTGATTTCAGTGATTAACTTACCATCAACTTATATAGTTACACAATTACCTTCATTCTCGGGAAAGTACTGCAGTTTTTTTTTTTTTTTGATAGGCAACAAAAAAATATTATTAATAATCATAGCCAGCCCAAGTACACTGGAAATGTACTAAAGGGGCAAAAATCAAGAACCAAAATTACAAAGATCAAGTAAAATAAGTGCCGCAGATTATAGTTGTTAGCTTTTTCAGTTATAAGGCTCTACAAAACTTTCTTGGCATAGCATCCTACACTGCAAGCATCCCGTGACAATACCCCTCAGTATAAAGCCTACAAATTTTGGTGAATCAAAAAAATTAGATGTTCCAGAATTTGTCCCAATCTTACTATAACCCACCCACCCACCCCCCCAAAAAAAAAAGAAACACACACACACACACCTACATAGATATGCGCACACACACACTCAGTGATAGTGTAGTTTGAATAAGAGGTCCACATAACAAGTGCCACTTGGGACTATATCGCACTGATAGTCAGTTAGCTTTGTTTTTGTTAAGGAGAGTAGTTCCCGAGGGGTCCAGATTACCTCCCATCGATATACATATTGGGACATCATTCTAACTCAGCAGTTTCATCCAATTGGTTAGCACCCAAATATTGGGACATCATTCTAACTCAGCAGTTTCTTAGTGTTTATTAATGGGTCCCCAGCTGATTTTTTTGGTAGCTCTCGTGGTCTTCGTCAAGGAGATCCTTTATCTCCTCTTTTGTTCTTGTTGGTGATGGAGGTGTTGAGCAGGTTATTGAGGAGGACAGAAGAGGGTAACTTTCTTAGGGGGTTTCAGGCAAGCCCCAATGCAAGAGGAGGTTTGCATATTTCTCATCTTTTGTTTGCTGATGATACTATTCTTTTTTGTGATGCATCAAGGGAACAATTATTATATATAAGGATGGTGTTGATCTTTTTTGAAGCTATTACAGGCTTAAAAGTAAATGTTGGCAAGAGTGAAATTGTGCCCGTTGGTGAGGTTGGGAATTTGGGTGCTTTGGCTCGCATTCTATGTTGTAAGGTTGGGCGTTTGCCTATGTCTTATTTGGGAATACCTCTTGGGGCTCATTTCAAGGATGTTTCGATCTGGAATCCTATTTTAGAGAGGGTGGAGAAGAAGCTTGCTGGTTGGAAACGATTGTATTTGTCAAAAGGAGGTAGGCTTACTTTATTGAAGAGTACTTTGTCGAGTCTCCCAACTTTTTATCTATCGCTGTTTACAATTCCGCAACATATAACAGACAGACTAGAGAGAATTCAGAGGAATTTTCTGTGGGGGAGTTCTAATGATGTTTTCAGATATCCGCTTATTGCTTGGGATAAGGTTGTGTGGCCGGTGGAGATAGGGGGTTTGGGGATTCGGAAGATTGGGCTTTTTAACCAAGCTCTACTTGGGAAGTGGCTTTGGCGTTTTGGGAAGGAAGCTACTCATTTATGGCATCAGGTAATAGCCACCAAATATGGAGAGGATAGTGGAGGTTGGTGCACTAGAGTTGTGAGAGGGACTCATGGTTGTGGGTTATGGAAGAATATCAGGAAAGGAGCAGACAATTTTTTCAGTCATGTGGTATATGTAGAGGGAGAGAGTAATCGTATTCGGTTTTGGCATGACCCTTGGAGTGGTCCTACTTCTTTGAAGGATTTATACCCGGAAATGTTTGCATGTGCTGTGGTTCAGGAAGCTCTGATTTCTGACATGATAATTTTTGCCCCAGACGGGGGAGGTAGGAGTTGGAATTTCCATTTTCGACGCAATTTTAATGAATGGGAGTTAGGGAGATTTTATTCCTTCTACGCGCATGTCTCTGCCAAGATTCCTAGTGGGGAGGTGGAGGATATTTTGAGTTGGCAATTGACTTGTAGTGGTGTCTTTGATGTGCGATCCTTTTATATTGCTTTATTGAAAGCCCCTTCTGTTTCTCTCCCTTGGCAAAGCATTTGGTGTGTAAAGGTACCTAAAAGGGTATCTTTCTTTTTATGAACTGCTGCTAGGGGTGGGATTCTCACAATCGATAACCTTGTTAAGAAGAAATTGCCCCCTGTCAACTGGTGTTGTTTATGTAGGTGTGATGAGGAGATTGTGGATCACCTTTTGATCCATTGTAAGTTTGTATCTGCTTTGTGGAGTGAGGTTCTTATTATGTTTGGGGTTCAATGGGTGATGCCGGACACTATTGTTTCTCTTCTTTTTGCTTGGAGGAATTGGTTGGGAGCTTACTCTTCAAAGGTTTGGAATTTGGTACCAGCATGCCTTATGTGGTTAGTTTGGAAGGAACGCAATGCCCGTATTTTTTAGGACACTGAGAGTCCTATAGATAAGTTGAAGACCTTGCTTGCTAGGACTTTGTTTGAGTGGTCTCATATTTGGGGGCTTACACAGTGTAGTTCCTTGTCTGATTTCCTTATCTCTATTAGTCTTTCCCTATGATTTGATTGTATTTGTTTCAAGGACAGTGTGTTTACACTCGTAAACACAGTGTCCTTTTTCATCAATAAAACTCTTATTATCTATTAAAAAAAAAATATAACAACTCTTCAATTTCTTTACTTTTTCTCGATATGGGACTCAACCCTCACACATGCACTCACAATAGATCTCCCCCTCCCATGTGATCCTCTACCACATCAACCTAGCTTCCCATTGCATGTGAATCTTTCACAAATCTAGAGTGTTACAGATACAAGAATTGCACCAAGTGCAGCAAGAACCAAATTCACACGAACTGCATCAAAGCCAAGCCACTCATTCAAAATTTCAAACGGAAAGTTGAAACATAACTTGAATAACAATTTGTTGGGTTGAGGAGTGTTCTTGGGGTTCAACAAGAGCCCATAGATATATATTGAGGTATCTATTGATATATATTGGGGTACCATTCAAACCCAAAAGCTTAAGCCAAAGGTTTTAGACCCAACTATGTCCATCAATTGCTCACTTTCATTACTTTTTCTCTTGATGTGGAACTCAACCCTCACACATGCACTAAGAACAGTTGCTGACTTTGGTATGTTTGTTTTTCCTCTTCTTGCTGTGTACGCGAAAGAAAATAGTAATGCCTAATCCTATTTGGTTGGGTAGTCTCCACAAGAAGTCACCAAACCAACTTTGTAGTTATCTTTGTTATTTGTAAGAAAGAGCTCGTTAGGTGTGTTTGGGGTTGGGTTTGCAAATGCTTTGTGCTACTATTGTAGTTATCCTCAATGACACCCATGGACATATGCCTAAAGCTAAACCATATAAGTCTCTATCTCTATGTTCCCTGTGTGGTTGTTTGTTCTATACTTCTATTTCTTTTTTTGCATGCACCCTCCATAATTGTTCACACACGCATACAGAGTGAAAGAGAGAGAGAGAGAGAGATCACCAGAAGTCCATAAATATCACAATAATGATAAAATTCTGGCCTCTCAGCCAATCCACCACCCCAACAGCGGATCATATTAAAATTCATATCAGCATGAAACTTGATGTCTGTTTCATAACGTTCCTTTGAAAGACGAAGTAACCCATCTGACAATATCCAATTACCACCACGGATAAAAATAGGCTGTCCATTGACCTTGAACAACCTGTAAAGCAAAAATTTATAGACTACATATCATAATATCAAAATAAAAACCTATGTAAAATGTCCTAGAAGGCATATAAAGCAATACCTTCCACCAGTGGCACTATCAATATGGCTCTCAATTTTTCGAAAGCCAAATAGATGGCTCCAAGCATCAGACTCTCCATATCCCTTTACATCAACAGTAATATGAACATTGTACAAGGATTGTTTTCCCATACCATTTGGCCACCATAAGTCAGGCTTGTAGAAGAAAAGCTGCAAATTCATACCATTATCACCTACAACAGAAGTATTGGAAGGCCTAAAACTAGATAAAAATGCAACATATTTGAATCCATAATAATTGGATGCTCCAAATGCTCAGTAATCAGAAATTACACATCTCTAGATACCATTTTGGATAATTCCAGGCAGGGATAAGTAACAAGGCTATATTCCTTCCATTCTTTAGGCGCAGTATGCAATTTTTTAACTTGGGGGTGGAGGGGGTCATTTATGCTTTCACCTCTTTTTAATGGTGATAAATTACCGATTCTCCCAAAAGTTATGCTTTTGGGAAATGATGAACTTAATCACTTAAACATAATTCTAACACTCCCTTCCACGTGTGGGCCTAAACTTCCCCTTAATAAAGAGGACTCAACACGTGGGATTTTTAACATTTTAAATGGGAGGTAGAGTAAACCCAAGGATTGAACTCAGAGTCTCCCACTCTAATACCATTTTATATTACTAACTCTCCGAAAGCTTAAACTTTTGAAAAAATCAATAATTTAACATGGTATCAAAGTAGGAGGTCCTTAGTTTAATCCATATTTAGGATATGATTTTTAAATGAGAGATAGAGTGGAGGAGACAAGGATCATATTCAGGACCTCTTGCTATGATACCAGGACAAATTACCGATTCTCCTAAAAGCTTAGGCTTTTGTGAAATGGTGAATTTAATAACTTAACCATAATTCTAATTTCTAATAAATGGTAATGTACAATATCAATGAAATGAATTGAGAAGGAAGCTCATTACCTAAATGTACAATACCATTGTATGATTTTGTAAGATATTGAGAAGGGGAAAAAAATCTAACTTCAATAACCGAATCATAAGCTGAATGCATAAGTGTCATAGACAGTCTACACAGATTAACAAGGAAAACTGCAAAGGCCAACAATAGTTCAGCTTTAAGACATGCTCTAGCAAAAATCTGGCAGTTGACAGATATGTACATGTGTGTGAGTGTATAAAACAAGGTTAACCACTATCACTACAGTAAATTCTATACATCAAATAGATAAGACCTAAGAGCATATATAATGGGTAGAATCCAAAACAATCCTTTAGCTGACAAAAGAAGAACAAGTACTTGAGTAAAAAAGAGAGGGTATGCCAAGTTTCAGAAGCATAAGGAGGAATGTATTAATAAATAGACTTCTATGATAAGTATTAGGTTGCATAAGATGCTAGAATAAGTTGACAAGTCTTCTTCACCTCAATTGGGAAGAAGGATGTAGATAGCTACATAGCCTAGATCCTAAATGTTAACTCCAAGATCTTCTTCTTTTTTTATAAGTTTGCCGGTCTTATCTTGTTTTTTGATTTTCCATATGGGGATAATCCAATGTGGCATAGACTTAAAATTGTGCTAAAGATACTATGAATAAAAGAAGTCTGCTCTTAATGGTTGATAACTTCTTAGTAAAACAAGGGTATCTTAAATTTTGAATGGCTTAAGAAAGAGTGGCAAGCTGAAAGAAGACTATTCTAAATAAAATTCGCATAAAAATGAATGCTATCACTGACCTCAGAAAATGTATATTGCACTTGTGATCCAGCAGGGATTGACAAGTGTTGAGTCTGAAGATGCTCTACTAAACAAATGTTTCCCTCAATTCCCGTTGTTACTTGGATATTCAAAGAACACTCAGCAACCCAGGCACTTCTATTTTCTAACTCTGTTGTAGCATGCAAATATACCCTCTTGTAATCGTCAAAAAATGATGAAACCAAGTGGGGGTCAATTATTTTCACTGGCTGCATCAAATAATAAAGCATTAGTATCTGAATTATCTAATTACAATAAGCATAGAACAATTCACCTGAAGGAACAAAAGCACCATTAAATATTGAAATTCTAACTCAAAAAGAATTGCATGACCACAAATAAAAGTTAATAAGGAACTACAGAAGAAATCTACACTACATGTTTCATAACCATGCATATGTACAGCTTATGAGGGTACTATCAATGTTTACACTACTGCATTCATTTAAAAGTTCCAAATGTCATTAACATGATATTTTATCGCATGTCCATTGTTATGGAAGGAAGTTATGCAATATAGCTCACCCCAGTTATAGATACAGACACCTCATCCCATATGCCAGTGTTCCTATCCCTGTAATCATAGAAATGTCAAGTACTTAGAAACAGAATTATTTTTCTTTGATATATTCTATGAATATATGGTTCATTAAACTAGCAATGGAACATATGGATAGGTTACAATAGGACGAAAACACATTCTTTAATGCAAAAGACACAATAAGAAGTGAATGTACATGGGATTTCCTTTCCTTTATCATGGGAGGATGCAAACAGAAGTTCCGGCATCATGTGACTTTCCCTTTCAAAACCCTTTTTTTTTTTTTGATAAGTAACATAAAAATTTTATTAAAAGAACACAGCCCCGTACATAGGAAATGTACGAAAGAGGCAAAAACATCAAGAAACCAAATTACAAAGATCAAGCAACACAAGAAGAGAAATACAAGAAAAAGATGGTAAAACAAAACACCATTCGAGGAGAGTAAAAAAGAAAAAAAGACTTAAATTCAAGAATGGACCGTTCGCGACCCTCAAAGCTTCTAGAATTCCATTCCCGCCAGATACACCACATCAAACAATGCGGCACAATCCTCCATATAACTATATTACGATGTCACCTGAAATTGCATGACCAACAATCCAACAAATCCACTACCCTTCGCGGCATCACCCAACAAATACCAAACAAGCAAAAGATCATACTCCACATCTCATATGCTATAGGACAGTGAAGCAAGAGATGATCTACGGATTCCCCACACCTTTTGCACATAAAACACCACTCAAGAACAACAAAATGCCTCTTTTGAAGATTATCTATAGTTAGAATCTTGCCTAAAGCCGCAGTCCAAGAGAAAAAAGCTACCTGAGGGGGAACCTTCGATTGCCACACCATTTTCCAAGGGAAGGAAATGACAATAGAGGGGGATAGAGAATGATAATACCCACTCACCTTGAAGCCTCAACTGCTGACTGGCTTCCAACAAAGTTTGTCATAACCACACCCTACACCTTTGTGGAATAGATCGAAACCATAAACGAATCCAAAGATTGTGACTCTTGATCGTTCACTAAACGACGAAACTGAATGTCCCAAGAAATTCTCTCATTTGCGTATCGCATAACCTCAGAAACTGAAGCATCCCTTGTCCTACTAATATTATATAAATCTGGAAATGCCTCCTTAAGTGGACGATCCCTACACCACACATCATCCCAAAACTTCACACGAGTACCATCACCCACATCATACCGAAGGAACTTGGAAAAATTCAACCAACCACTTCTAATGAACTTCCACAAACAAACACCATATACAACAACAATTATTAATGAAAATTACAAAGATCAAGCATCTAAATTAGAAATGGAAAACTGTCCTGAAGCTGATATCCACTCACTATATACACTATATTATATGTCTATATTTTGTTCTTCCAGGTCAAACTTAGTTAACAAGATTGTGTGTCCCTTAAAATTACTGACTAGTAAGTCCATCCATGCTCACAGCTAATCTCTAAACTTACCTTCAGCAGTTCACCAGTGCATTGGTCCTTTTTTGTACCAAGACACCCTTACATTTGTTCTCATAATTCCTCTTTTTCACTCAAATGCAGAACTGCCATGAATGAGCTGCATAAACTACATAAGAACGCAGTTATCAGAATGGCCAATTGTGAATGGTTGCCCCCCAATTTTTGATGTGGTGTATATGGAGGGAGAGGAACAATCGGAATTTTGAGGACACAGAGAACCATACCTGATCTCAAATTCATTTTCTTTAGAACTTTGTTCGATTGGATGTCAGTTTTGCCTAGTCTGTCTTTATGTTCTGTTATTGATTTGATAGATTCATGTACTCAGTATGATTGATTGTATGGTCTTCTATTGTTTACTCCTGGTATAGTTGGGTAACTCAACGTTTTATATCAATAAAAATTGCATTACTTTTCAAAAAGAACAAAAAAACTATAGAAGAATTATTTATATACTTGTGATCCATTTTCAACCGAGTAATTATCCACCGTATAACTGATCTCTCAATGATTTATCACACTGATACTATTCACTAAAAATAAGTTTCAAAAATCTATAGACAGTTACCTGTCTCATTTTGGTTCTAACAGGAAATTTCAAATAATTTCTTATCAATATGCATCTACTATCTCTCATTTTCCAACACGAAACTAGAGATAACAATATCATTATGGAAAAAAATTAACCACAATCATTGGGTCATGCACATGGTGTTGTGGATCTTATAGCAAGTTGGTCAGGCAGAAATTGTATACTTAAAACTAAGTTTCTTTGGAGTATGATCCCTCATTGTCTTATGTGGGTCATATGGAGGGAGACAAATACACGTACTTTTGAAGGGGATGAAAGGTTGATTCATGAGTTGAAGCTTTTCTTCCTTCATACTTTGTTAGAATGGGCAAATGCGTCAAGTTTTGTCACCTTCATGTCTCTACCTGACATGCTTGATTTTTGTACCTTCATTACTGTTTAGATTTTTTCTTTGTTGTCTCTTAACACACTGCCTGTGTGCCTTGTTTCTTTTTTGTTTTTCTTTTCGTCCTTTTTCAATTTCAATGAAGTTTATTACTTATCAAAAAAAAAAAAAAAACCCACAATCAAAGGTTACAAACATAGTCACCTTATAGGAGCCATCCAATCCCAACCCTGAACATATTGTGTGGCAACATCTTTTCCAATCTACCATGAAAACACATTATTGTTAGATTGCATGTCTTCCAAGCATGTCAAAATTTAGATTTTTTACTTCATCACTCCACTCGTATGGGATCCAAATCATAAGTGTAATTCTAAAATCAAATAATCTATAAATTAAATAGGTTTTGGATTTAGCTATAAACCTCATGGTCACCACCTTGCCCTCCCTTAGGGGGAATTCTCCCAGGATGATCTGGTGGATGAACAAGAACAGCAAGCAAGTTTTGACCATCAGGATGCAAAATATCAGTGACATCGAGAGAATGCCTCCGAAACATCCCCTTTGGCATGACCTTTTTGTGCCCATTTAAATATACTTCTGCAGAATAATTGATTCCACGAAAATTCAGATCCAGGTGCTGATTTCCTGACTGCAAAAGGACAAGCAATTAGACCCTTTTCTCTTTTTTCTTTTTCTTTTTCTTTTTTGTGTGTGTGTTGGGGGGGGGGGGGGGGGGGTGGGGGTGGTTCAAATTTGACACTGAGAAGAAGAAAGGCTTAGGAACTGCCAGATTCAAGACAAGTTTGATAAAACACAATTTGAAATGTCAAAACCAGATAACAATTTCCAGAATTTTATCTTTTTTTTTTCTTTTTCTTTTTTTTCTTGGTAGGGTACTCATGTACCCAAGGGGATTTGAAACCCCAACCTCACTCACCACCCATACTTACGTGTTTTGGAGGTGCCATTTGGCCCAAATGGCATTGGCAATTTCCAGAAAAATAAAAAATTTCAGACCATCTTTTGGTTAAAGTCTGACCCAAAAACACTGACCAGCTACCCAAGTACTGACAAATTACAAGAAAATAGTTCACAAAAGGTTGGCAGGAATAGGCACTGTCAAGTTGAATTTATAAGGAATGCAACCAAAGGAAATCTTACAGTTTCAAAAAAATTGACATGAAAATCATTTCAATAAGTATAAAATCTCAAGAACATATTTCATGTTAGTAAATTGCGTACCAGCTTACTCTGAAAAGTTGTAAAAAACCAGAATGTGTAATACTCTCTCCCAGAATCAGCAATATCTATAATTGTCTCATTTTGCAGCCCATAGAAAGGATCAGGAACAACTTTGTTCTCCACCAAAGTTGCCAAAACACTGTCAATCAAATCACCGTTAGCCTTGACTGATTTAAAAATACAACTTTCATTTTCTTTTTCTGCCCCCAAAGTCTTCCCAACAGCTATAACATAATCACGAATATATATAGATACAACACTTGCCAACCTTTGTTTCTATGAACAATAGTGAATGTTATTGAAAAATAATTTCTACAAGTATGATCAACAGAGGCATAAGTAGTGGATGTTATAGAACAAAAACTTTACAATTATAATTAATAGAGCCATAAATAAAAAATAGACCAGCAGGGAGTGCAAGTAAAATATGACCTCCTAATTCCAAAGTAAATGCTTATGAGGTAACTTGAGCAGCTATATCCCATGCTCAACACAGCAAACAGAAGAATAGTACACTGGTCTCTTTTTTTTTTTTTTGAAAAGTACGAAAGATGTATATTCAAAAAACTACTTTATGCAAAGAAGCACAAAGCATATCGAAGATTACCCAAAAAAAAAAGGAGAGAGAGAAAAGCAAAAACAGAGGAAAAAAACTAATTACAAAGAAAAAGAGCTAAGGAACAAAGGGGGAGATTCACCAGATGTGAGTCTCCAAGCCCTAGACCAATCAAAAGGGGAACTAGAAAAAAAAGCAAGCAACTGGTCATTAGATCTATCTAAGTCCTCAAAAGTCTGCCGGTTGCGTGCCCTCCAAATGCACCACATCAAACACAACGGACCTAACTTCATGCTTGATAGTTTATGTGTCGAACAACTAATGAACCTCATTCAATTTCTTAATATCGTCTGATTTTCTAATTGTAAAGCAATATGCAACGCTTCACATCTCAAAAATTACCACCATACATTTCATGTTGTGGGTAACCAAACACAAATGACAAAACTAAATAAGTGTAACCAATTCAACCCATTATTTACTTTTTTGTTTCTATTGGCCAGATTTCAATAATTTCATGAATTTTAGTGAAATACAAGACCAAACTTTTGCAATTACAACCATCACTGTAAAATTTATGTCGAATATGGTACAAAAGAACTCCATGAAAAAAAAAAAATTAATTCAAATACACAAATTTGAGGCCTAAATCTCATTCAAATTCTTCATATAATTTAATCTTACAAGCACACAAGACTACATTGATACACATGGCTTCACATTTCAAAAATTCTAACAATACATTTGGTTCCTACCCTAGCCAACACATTTTTTTACATCATCAAAAATTGTGATGAGTAGGGTAGAAACCAAAATGTATTGTTAGAATTTTTGAAATGTCAAGCTGAAATGCATTCTTCCTACCCTACCCAACACATAACTTACAATATCCAATAAGTTTAACCAATCCAACCCATTACTTACATCTTGGTTCTTATATGTAAGATTTACATAAATCCATGCATTTCAATGAAACAGTATACATATAGGATTGGGCTCAATTCCTTTAACATAAGTCACACCACTTAATAACTTATTTATCATGCATGCCAAATTCATATCAATCAGGTGTCATTTAATATCCAATCCATAAACCCATCCATTTACTAATATACGTCACAAAGACCCCTTAAAAAACTAAATCTATGAAGAATTTACGAAAGAAACAATTTTTTTTTAATTTTTTGTCATCTTGATATTTGATGAGTATGACAGTTAGAAGTACACATAACCCAATACCGGGTTTGACAAAATACTCTACCAATAAAAGGATATTAGGTTTTGTAAGTTGTAAGAATAATTAAAATTTGGCATAGAGAATCAAACATTTTAACCTGGCGATGCTTGCAAAGCTAGGTTGGATGGTGGCTTCGAACAAAGATAGCCTTTATGTTAAGGTGCCACTGGGTAAATATCCCCATAACTCAGATTGGCCAAAGGGAGGCAAACAAAGAAGGGCCTTGCGGATATGGAAGGAGATAGAAAGCACAAGAGATATTATTAATAACAGGGCTTGTTATATGGTAGGCGATGTTTTAAGCATCAATGTATGGGAGGATCCATGGATCCCATGGATTGAGAATTTTAAGCCAAATCCTACAAATGGTGATGTTCCTAGAATAACCATGGTGGAGTCAAATCTTTCTGGAACAAACGGGCAGTGATGGAATGAAGGGCTAATCTCAAGATTGTTTGAAGATAAAGCATGTGATGTCATACTGAAAATTCCTAGGAGATTTCCCAAGCCTGACAAAATGATTTAGATAGGACCAGGGAGGGGAGTGATAGGATGAGATGGAAGGTAAAGAGTAATGGGGAGTTCACTGTGCAATCATTTTATGAGACTTTACAAGGGTCACCTCCTATGCCTTTCCCTTGGAAAGCCATATGCAGGTCCAAGACTCTTCGGAGAGTTTCCTTTTTTACATGGATGGCAGTTTTGGAAGCTCAAAATTCACAAGAAATTGAAAATGTTAATGTGGAGAGCTGCCGTGGGGGTATTACCAATGTGACACAACTTTACACGCTTTTTGGAACTTGAAAACACAACTTGTCTTCTACGCAGTTTAGCTCTGGCTGGAATTTTATAGTTGACAACTTTCAGACTGAAAACTTAAGTTGACCCTTCTAAAGAACCATTTGATGCATGTATCCCAGGAGAAGATTCCACCTTGTTCACAGCAGTATCAATGGACTTCATATGGAAGCTGCATAACAGAGTGATCTAATGAAGAATGAATACTGAGAGATATTCCTCATAAAGTGAAGAAGCTATGGGAAACCTATTTAACAATATGTGAAAAGAAACAAGGTCATAACATATCCCACCACGAAAGAAATGGTGCAAGCGAAGAACTGGATTCTATAAACTCAAATGTGATGCTGCGTAGGGGAATGACAGGGCGTGCTAAGCTGTGATTATTCAAAATTGGAATGGGGAAGTGTTAAAAATTATGGTGAAGCAAATAAAAATGTGTAAACTGAAAGTGGCAAGAGGCAGAAACAATTAGATGGGCAACCCAATTAGCTAAGCCAGAAAATCTCAACAAGGTTATAATTGAGAGTGATGCCAAATTATGCATAGATCCTACAAACAAATTTAAGGCCTAAGCAGGAGTTGGAACCTATCGTTGAAGATGTGAGAGAGCAATCTGTATGTCTGGGGAATGCAAGATTAGCTGGGTTCAAAAATAAGGCAACAACACAGTACCTGCTTTTGCAAATTGGGCTCTAAAGACAAAGGCTTTTAGTATTATCCTCTGTAATAGCTTTCCACCTATTTTGTTAAATATCCTCTGCATAACATCAACTCTGGTATTTTGTTTTCGGTGCAATGATAGTTTCAAATTAGCCAAAAAAATAAAATAAAAACAATAATTAAAAGTTACACCAAGTATAAATTGAACCCAATATATATACAAATACCAAACCCCAATTATTTGATTTGATAAACTAATGGCACTCAAGCCAATGACAAATACAGTGATAAAAATTCCAAGAAACCAGTTTTTGCACACACACACACACACACACAAACCCATATATAAAATCTGCGGCCACTGAGTTCCTACCAAAATTGTTAATGGCCCATGTTTATTTAAAATATTGATGACTTAGCAAGATCCAATACATTCATTTCAATTCAAATGGAACTGATAAAAAAGATTTAGGAACTCGATCATAATGTAACGGCCCAAGAAAAAAAGAGCCACATCTGCGCTATACCCCCAAAAGAACTAGAATTAAGCCTCTTTGTGGCTGTTAATATAAGGACATATATGCCCGATGTGGGATTCGCCACACACCACCAACACAACACACACTCAATCAATATCGAATCAATTTTGGGAGCATCACACACAAAAATGCTGAGACCTAAACATTCCAGTTTTGTTTTTTTGATTAATAATAGTTTCTAAGAGTGACTCATACTTATTTGGATCCCAAATAAATAAATAAAATTAAAGGAAAATACGATTGAAGAGAGAGAGAGAGAGAGAGTGAGGGAGAGAATTTACGTTCCGGGAACGACGGCGTTTAACCAAGGGGAGGTGGGGCCGGAGGGAGGGTGAGTCGTGGTGAGCTGTGTCCCACTCAGGCTAACCTCCGTGGACCTCGCCGCGAGCCACCCCGAGTCGAGCCGAGTCTTTCCTATACTCGCCATTGCGTTCCGTACCGAGTCTTGACTCGCTCAGAAATGTGAGAGAGAAAGAGTTCTCAATGTGTTATTAGTCTTTTTGAGTCTTTGTATTGTCGGTGCGTGAGTTTGAGAGAGAAGTGCACGGGAAGGGTATTTTTGGTATTTTGAAAGTTTTGGGTGGGGCCGGGTCCTGATTGGCCCACGCGGACTGTCTGCATTTGTTTCATGGCGGGGACCTCCACGTGAGTTTCTGTTTAAAAGTTAAAACTCGTAGTGTATTAAATATTGGTCCAACATTTTTTACCGGCGAGGATATTGTTGCAAATTAAGATGTAGTAATTTGTGAGTTGTAAATTTCAGTTAGTTTAACTGGTAAAATTTTTAATAATTAAATAAGAGATTTAAAATTTAATTGTTATTTACACTAAAAATTAATTAGTATCTTGAAATGCACGTGTTAAGTGGTCATTTGGTAAAAAATTCAATTTTGACAAAAAAATTTTCATTTAAATATAAGCCAAATAAGTGTCTATACGAGGCATGAATATATGTGCATTTTTGCAGAAATTGTTACAACTTAGTTTGCAGCAAATCCTTAATCTAACTTAGCCTCACCATGAAAAAATGTGAAAACCAATATAAAAAAGATTAAGGATTTGCCGCAAATTAAATTGCAGTAACTTTTGCAAAAATGCACATGTGTCAATGCCTCAGATAGACACCTATCCAGACTTATATTTAAATGAAAACTTCTTTGTCAATTTTTATCAAATTACCACTTGACATGTGTGTATTTTACAGGAGTTGCTGCAAATCCTTGCCCTAATTCTTATATTTTAGTAATAGTTAATTTGATCTATGTTATTTTTAAGTTTCCGTCAATTTGGTTCTTATCGTTAAATAACAAATTTACTTGCACAACCAAACACAAAAAATACAAATTAAATTTACTAATTTCCAACTCCAGCAAACACAAATTTCAACTTAGCAGTTAACAATTAAAATAAAGTCAGATTTGGATTTAGAATGATTGTAAATTGATAATAATATGGATCAAAGTAACTACAAGTTGAAAAAAAAAAAAAAAAAACTTGAATTAGACTATTATTAAAATATCGTGATCAAATTAACTGTTAACAAAATGTAAGTACCAAATTGCTAATAACCCATGACCCTAAATTGTAGCATCAAAATAATATTTTTGACTGAAAACAACTATATTTCAAATTTACCGCATCAATGTTTAAACACATTTAGGTCTAAACGGTGTCGTTTTATGACTTCCTGACAGTGTTGGTCGCGCCACGTGGGATGTGTCCGTTTGTATGAAGGTGGAGATAATGGAGATTTCTAGTTATGTCGTTTACCGCACACCCTTGATGCCATAGTCACTCCACAAGTATAAGTGCTTGTGGAGTGTAGGGGGCAATGGCCGGGGTTCAAGTCTCCAGAAAGGAGTTTTATACACATATACACTTAGATTAAGTTAAAGTAGAATTCTATCTTGTATAAAAATAATAATAAAAAAAAAATTTGTTGGATTCTTACAAAAACTTCAAGCTTGTGTTCAAGAAGATTTTTTTTTTGTTAACAAGTAACCCAACCAGACTACTTAAATTACATTTAATATTCTTTTGATTTTTTTTTTTTTTTGTCTCGATAATTTTGTAGATGAAAATTAGGAATATTTATCTAATATAGCATGAGAAAGTTCATAAGCACTGCAAAATCCCACTATTTTTACAACCCCGTGTTTATTATTGTTTTATTGAATAATACTATGTTTACAAATAATTTAAAATAAATCTTAGGTAATAATTTGTTATTGATTCAAATATGAACTCACCAATAACATCATTTTTTTACTTGTCAATAACAACTTACTATCTAAGATTTGTTATAAAAAGTAGCAATAATCTTTCTATTTTATTACATTTTATCGTGACTTATTGCAGATTGATACATCAGTTTGTTGAGAATGTTATAAGATTTTGTTAGATTGAAAACTTGTGTATCAATGACTCAACTGATTATTACATATTTGATTCGATTTGCAGGGTTAATTTGTCCTTCAATTTTCAAAATTGGACATTATTTCTTTTTAACTACTGGTAATAACTAATAAGTACTTCATCTCCTATTCTTTAGAATTTTCATTAAATTTGACAAAAATATCAAAAAAATTCGTGTGTATATATATATATATATATATAATTAAAAAGTGGCCATTACTACAGTGTGTATTAGAAATTTAAATTTTCGTTAAGTTTGACTAAAGTTATAACAACATATAATAATTAAAGGGTGGCCATTACTATGTTTTGAAGTGCACGAAAAAGAAGCGCACGGTGCATTGCAAGTTGCATTTACACTATAAACTTTCCATAGGCCATTGATGTTACCTTAATTAGGCTCTCAAACCCAACACAAATTAAATTCAATCATATGGTTATATTAATTAATGCAATATAAATTGTGTTATATTTCTCAAGAACAATTAAATTTAACTAAATATTCTTATTTATTTTTAGGTCAATACAACCTCATGATTAAATTTATTAATGAAATTGTACCCAAAATTTGCACAAGCATAAATTGCCAAATATTTATTTGTGTCCTTAGAGAGTACAAGACACCCAATTACAAGAGCCACATAGGCGATGCATTAACTCCATACCCATCGTGGGATTGATTGATCAGGATTCAGGTCACCAAAAGCTTTAAATTCTATAGAAAATCAATAAAATCCATTCATTGATTTACCAAAAATGAAATGACAATATATGAGTCCCCAGAACCATGGTGTAAAATGTCCCATTCCCCTGTAGCCTATTCAACAAGTCTCACTAACTTGGTGGTCCAAAGCTTTGATCTTTTTGCAAACTGGGACTGGAGGCCTCCAAATATTACAAGAATATTATACCAAACCCGTCAAGAGTGTTACTTTTTGTTACTCTTGGGCAAGCTTATGGGTTAAATATACTACTTTTCTTGAAAGCATTCGAGATTCACATAGGTCTTCTTTGTACGTAATAATGATCTACATTACTTTTGCATTGATTGATCAAAAAAGACATAGCATAGGGTGTGATCATTATCAATGCATTTGGTGGGATAATGGAGAAAAAGTCAAATTAATAGCCATAAGAGAACCATCACACATTGAAGAAAAGGGTGTGAGAAATCTGTCACCCCCTTTTAATTAAGACAGAAGTGTGGAACCTAATTACCTAAGTACCTAACTTAATAAAGGGCATTTGAATGGTCAATGACTGTTTCTTTGTGATTATTATTTCGTCCCCTAGCTTCCAATAGGAGATAGGAGTAAGCAAACCATAAATACTAGTACAATATATGTTGTTTTCATTTCCATATCTATTACGTGGATGTTTTAGAATGTGTTTACTGTTTAGGTCACATTATTATTTAAATAGATCTGTTTTGTTTTAAAAATACAATTGCATAAAAATAATGTCCATTCTATTCCCTTATTTGAGAGTATAGTAAGAATTAGTGATATATACACACACACATAAATATATATAGGCAAAGCTTTTTCTTAAAAAAAAAAAGGGCAAAACTCAGAGAAATTTTAATTAGAATTGGAAATTAGAATCTAATTTTGCGTAGTGTGTCTAAATTTATGTAGGAATCATATCATAATTATCCACTTAAGTTTGTGACATGTGTCCACTTAAGTTTTTAATCTTTAGCTTTATTGTTATCATGTAATGCATAGAATATTAACAAAATGTAAAAAGAAAAAATCTCTTTTATGATAGTCTAAATTTAAAATTTGATAATAATGGTAATTATTCATAGACATTTATTTAGTATGATTGTGTTTGGATGTGGACTATTTATTCTACCATTATTAAAGCAAATTTGAGTAATAAAATTCTAATGAGTAATTCAAATATATAATATAGTTTAAAATCAATTAAATTTATAATATAAAAAATCAAAGAAGTTTAACTTTTAGTTGACCTCACAATAGTTTGCCGCATAAGCTATTTTTATATATATATATATATATATATAAATTGAGTCTAAATTGTATTTTATATTTAAACCATCAATTATAATCCTGACACAACATTTTTTTTAAAAATAATATAATAGATAGTTTCATATACAAACATAAGTTACACAATCATAAAATAATAAGTTTCCTTGTGTAGGGGCCCTTTTTTGTGTTTGGGGCTGGGTTGCCCTTTGCAAGTGATGGGCCTTGATGTGTTTCTGGGTAGGGAAGTTGAGACCGGCCCAACTGCAACTTACTTTGGGCCGGCTTGCGCACAAACTCAACCTTATCTGCCAGGAACACCCCTTACGGCAAACAGAGCTATTACCACGAAATTACAGCAGGCAGATACAATGATAATAAAATGAATAAACAGAATGTCGTGGCTTTCAATAATAATGATGGCCGAATGTCACAACAGTAATAGCAATAATAATAATAATAATGGCTTTTAAAAGAAAAGAAAGCAATGGATTAAACAATGATGGAGGTTTAATCAAAGATAAACATCAAGCCAAAATCAAGTCTGTAATGGTGACCGTCCAAAGAGGAAGAACGCTTCCTCTCAATGAAATCAACCTCCCAGGTGAATATCCTGCCGTGGGGATTAATAACTTTGAGGGAATCGGACCTAAATGGTTGAGGTGTGAAGAAAGTTATTATTATATTTTTTTTTTACCGCTTCATTATCCCTTAGAGAGTGGGATTTTGAGGGGGAGAGGAAAGAAAAGATCTATTGGTGCATGCCTATTATCCTCACAGCTTGTTTTCTTATCTTTTTTCTTTTTTTTCCTTTTCCTTTTTAGTTTTTTCTTTCTATGTGTTTTCTTCCTCTGTTTTCGGTCTCTTTTTACAGGGCACGATGAGGCTCCTTTTATAGGGTCTGCCGTGATCGTTTTTTATCATTTTACCCTCTAACGGCCTTTGTCTGGTCTGGGCATGCTTGTCGACCACCATCTGCGCACTGCTCACCCTCGCCAGACAAAGACAGGTTTGTTTTGTTTCTGTCCGCCGTGGCACTGCTCTCTGCCGTGGCTTTAAATGCTCTCTCTCTCTTCCTATGGCATGCACCCAACGTTCCCTCTCCAATCTTACCTCTTTTGGGCGGTCTGTCATCCCAACAGGACGTACCTCCAAAAGGGTTTGGACAGGGAACGCAAAAATAAATCCTTTCCCCCCTCCCCACCACCAAACCACACCCCCCTTACCTCTTGCCACGGACCCATGGCCCCACCACGACCCATATTGGCTGGGTACAGGCTGGTGGCACCTTGGACTTTGCGTATGCTCCCTGTTACGTGTGTTTCGAAGCCGGCCTGCGGCTCATGGTGCTTTGTTTGCATTCGTCTGCCACTCTTCTTGACTCTTTTATGCGGACTGCTTGTACTTCCACTACCTCCCTTTGGGATTGGGCTTTTCTTAGTACATCCCCCTTGGCCCATTTCTCGTTTTATGCTTTATGTCTTGTTCTATTGCTTGGTCTTTCCTACTATGGCAACATGTTCCTGCTAGGCCCCTTTCAAGCCTGCCGTTTCACTTCTTCCCCCAGTGACTTTAAGAAAGTCTGCTGGTGTTCTCACTTTATGGGCTCCATTGTCCCTTTCTTTCTTCTTTGGGCCTACGGCCCTTTTACTTTCCTCGGGCTTCCTCGGCCCATTTACTGACTTTGTGTTCCCATGGGCTTTTACTAATTTGATTGGGCTTCCTCGGCCCAATCTCCTCATTCTTATCCTTGGGGTTCATGGGCTTGCCATTAACCCTTACTTTCTTTACATTGCTTTGGGCCTGCCACTGCCCATTCTTACTTTTTCATACCATACATTGCCCATGGGTGTCATTTCTCTCTTTCCGGGCCCTTTAGGCCCATTTGCTTCTTCAAGACCCATTTGCTCGTGTTATGGGCCTGTGTTTTGTTATTCCTGCTGCTCTTATTGTCTGTTATGTTGGGTTGGGCTGACTTTACGAAAATGACCCTTAACACCTTGTAGTCGTATTCTCATTTCAATCAAGTATCTAAGTTTGATCCCCTAAAAAAAAAAAAGTATTTAAGTTTGATGCAATTAGTAGTTGTTAGTTTAAGTTTGATCAAATTAATTGTTTACTTTGAGGCAATTTAGTGTTAGATTAATCAAGCAGACTTGAATCATATTTTTCCTACACCTTACTTCAATTTGAGATGGTACGCTCCATTTTAAGATGATTCACTACACACTGTTTAATTTCGAAATGATGCATTTTGATTCAATTCAATTGGAGAAGATTGGTAACTTTAAGCAAGTAATTTGTAACTCGGTCAATTAGGATTTCTCATTCTCATTTGCAACTAGCACATGTCACAAAAAGTCCTATTAAATTAGCTATTTTTGAACCCCCAATCCCTAATATTCACTTTGAGCTAGCAAAAAAATATTGAGAATTCATCTCAAGGAACCTGAAAAGGCAATTAAGGGACCAATACTGATGTAAAAATTGATTCCTAACCAAACATTTACAAAATAAGTAATGAAAGTGTAAGAAAAAAGAATTACAATACATTTTGCATTTTATTAGACAAAAGTAGACCCTAATCAAAACAAAATTGCAAGGAAAAGGCAATTATTTTTTAGATTGGTAAATAGTGGAGGAGGGAATGGGGTTTGAAGAACTGATGATCATGGAGTACCACAACAAATACCATTAGAGCACTAGCATCAAACACACCAAACACAAAAAAATCACCTTCATAAGATGTATCAAATGCTTGCTACAACAACATTCTAATTATAGTGGCATATGGGCAAGAATACTACTAATATTTTGGGTATTTTTTTATTCATACTTGTTCTCTCCCTTATGTCAATTATGTGATGGTTGGGCATTACTCAAACTTTCTCTCTCTTGTATGATTGTGGGGACTTGGGAACTATATGAAAAAGGATAACAAGAAATAAAGAAAAATAATAATATTTAAATAAATTGATAAAAAAATTGAAAATGAGACGTAAAGAATATAATAAAATAATATATTAAAATAGATAAAGTAAATTTTTAATGTGTGCTATTTTGTACTTAATAGTAAATAATAAGTATATAGCCTAATACTGAACAAAGAAATGTAGAAAAAAAAAGCATTTTCATTTTTCGTGAGAATCAATCTTTATTGGATTTGTTGATTTTTTTTAGAATCATTTTAGATTTTTTTTAATAGAGTTTCATCTTATAATATTTGCTTTTTAATGGTTTTATTTCTCATCATCAGACTAAAATACCAATTAATTTTTAGTATAAATAAAAATTAAACTCCAAATTTCTTACTCAAATCTTTTGACAAAACACAGCACAACCGGTACGGACTAAATTACTAAATTCTCCCAGATGGATAAGCTAATAAATAGTCTTATCTTTAACAAAAGTCAAGCCTAGCTATATAAATTGTCATTGTCATGGTTACCAATCAGCATATGATATATAATTATACATATCATCTAAATAATCACATTAAAAAGCGTGCCTTTTCCACTTTCTCATTTTTTTTTAATATTATATATTTTTATTTATTTATTAAATTCTGATAAGTTTTTGTAACGTAAAGCAAACGACACACAGACAAGATAGGCCAACTTTCCCACCAATCATTTCTTTTTTTTCTTTCTCTTTCTCTGAGAAAATTCTTTCTTTCTTGAACATTTTCCCGAGAAAATGTTGGAATCACAAGCCCACCGTCGCCTCCATGCAATTCAATGCCACATCCTCCCTTCCTCCACCGCCTCCGACGACTCTTCCTCTCACGTTCAACCAAACCTCACTGCTGCTGAGTTCTTTCACGGTTCTCTCTCTCTCTACCTGTATGTATGTATGTATGTATGTGTGTAGGAGTTTGATAAACATAACAAGCAATTGAGGTATGGAAGCTCTGAATATAGATTTTGTAGCTTTGTAAGTTTTGAGTTTTGGAGCTATGTGACTTGTTGTGACGCTTAGGCCACGTTTGGTTCGTAGCTCGAAATTAACGGATTCTCGTGAAGTTTTTTTTTTTTTTCTAAAAAATAAAATCCTTCAAAATCGCGAAAGCAATGAAATGCTGTCGTTTTGAGCGTTCTGTTCTTCCATACGTTTTTGTTTTCTTAATAAAGCGTTAAAATTAAAAAATAAAAATAAAAACTAATTTTTTTTTGGGCTGAAAAATTAAAATAAAAAGATAAAGATCATCTCATTTGCTTCTATGTGATGTATATAAGAAAAAGTTAACGAATGCCCAATTCCCATTTCTAGAAACTTTTTATAGAAAAAGAAAAAAAAGAGTTGACTTTTTTGACACTGTATTATATATTTTTATTAAAGATGTATTAAAATTTTCTTAAAATAGTATTACGGTCTATTGTCAAATATTTTAAGGCACTCGTTGACGGGACTCATATATATATATATATATATATATATATATGCTTGCCATTGCATGCTGACCATACATGCAATGACACATGGACCGAAATTATATTTTAAGACATGACCTAAGTTGAATTTTAACTATCAAGTGAAATCGTGTTTTAAAACATGATTTAAAAAAAGCGCGTGTATTAGGTGTGCAATGGCAAGTGTGTAATAAGATTATGCACTCCACGTTAACTAAGGTTATATTTTAAGACACGACTTAAGTTGAATTTTAACTAATAACTGAAATTGTGTTTTAAAACACGATTTAAAAAAAAAATAGCGCGTATTGGGTGTGCAATAGTAAGTGTGTATTAAAATTTATTGATAACAGTGGATTTGAACCCTGATTGCAATTGGCTTTTAAAATTTTATTTATTTATTTGGTGTTCTTTGTATTAATGCATGCTCTTGTATCAAAATGTTGGGTTTGACCTTTTGAGCAGGCCAGGGGTACAGTGTAGTTCTTCCAGAAAAATTGCAAACAGGGAAATGGAATGTGTATAGGTAATGCTTGTTTCTGTATTTCACTTCCATTAGCTTCATATCATGTAGCTAACTATTTTTACTTTATTTTATTCTGACAATGTGAGGACTTTGTTATTCATTGGTGGCAGATCAGCGCGTTCTCCTTTGGAGCTTGTAACTAGATTTGCCGACCATCCTGAAATTGGGACTTTGCATGATAACTTTGTGTGAGTGTTCTTACTCTCTTGCTAGTAAATACAATGTGCTTGTTGCTGTTTGCTCATTTTGCTTTTGTAATTACAACTGTATGTACGCTTAGAGGTTTTCGCCTGAATTTACTGTAAAACAAGAGAACATTGTGAATACAGGCATGCTGTTGAATCTTTCCGTGATTACAAGTACCTGGGTACACGAATTCGGGAAGATGGTACGGTTGGAGAGTAAGTTATCAATTACTCAAGCATGTAGATCAATTTGATTGTGCATTATTAGTGTTCTCCATGTAAGATTGTGTGGCATGTTCCTGACAAACGAAGGTACAAATGGATGACATATGGAGAAGCGGGGACTGCTTGCGAAGCAATTGGTTCTGGCCTTCAGTATCATGGGTTTCAAAAGGTGACTAACTTCTAGTGCACTTTAGATTCTTGTTTTTTAAGGACCCCATTTTTATCGAACATATTTTGAATAAGCTCATAACTCCTGTTCTTGTGTCTGGTATTTAGCCTGTATATAAACTTCAATTTATGTTAGGTACCTGCATACTCAGCTAGAAGTTGTCATATCGTGAAATATTTTATTACTGTAAATATGATTCCATTGTCTGGTCTCTCATGGAACAGGGAGCTTCCGTTGGACTTTATTTTATAAACAGACCAGAGTGGCTGATTGTGGATCATGCCTGTTCATCTTATTCATATATCTCGGTTCCCCTGTATGACACTCTTGGTGAGTATCTATAAGTCCAGATGTATCTTTCCTAATCTATTAGCCCTGTTCTGACTTCTGACTGTGTAATTTCTAGTGCAGGCCCAGATGCAGTTCAGTATGTTGTGAATCATGCTGATATACAGGCTATTTTTTGTGTCCCACAGACTTTGAACTCTGTGAGTTTGACCTTTTCTTCTTTTAAGCCGCATACATTTGGTTATGCTTAGCTAAAGACAAGTGTTTAAATTGGTGTGTGTTGCTGCTAGCTGAGAAGGAATTCTAATACATTTCAGCATGTTTCTAGGCTTCACAAGTAAAAAGATAATGATGGGAATGTAACGTGGGGAAGATGTGAATTGTTGTAGATTTTTTCTTATTTGAACCAAATCAATTCCGTATAACAATTCTTTACAATTTTCAGCATAAGGACCTTACCCAAAAAAAATGGAATTCCAGTTGTGATTTGGATTTTAGGTTGCTCATTACAAATAGATTGCTTAATGCTTCAGGTTTAGTTCGCATGTGTAATTTTTTTTTTCCTCTTTTAAGAAGCATGATGTTTTTTTCTGCTTAAGATCTATTTCAGTATTTCTTGTCAAAGATTTAGCTGCTAGTATACCTTATGACCATACAACAGAGTTGTTCCTGCTATTTTGAAGTTCCATCAGCCAGTCCTCATATGCTTCAGTGATCTTGTTGAAAGTGGATTCCCTAACCACATTCATGTTGCTTCTTGTCCTTGATTGAATCTCAATTCTACATTTCTTTGACTTTTTTTTAATCACTGATAAAATAAATTTGGATTCCCAATTTGCAAATGTATCTTATCCATTTTCCTGGAACTTGCAGTTGTTGAGCTTCCTATCTGGGATTCCATCTGTACGTCTTATAGTGGTGTGTACTCCTCAAATCTCTTTGCAGTATTCTTGTTGAAGTCAAAACAGTGCTTGATCCTTGTAACCCAGTTTTCTAATATTTTTTCCCTGCATCCATGATGACATAGGTAGTGGGAGGTGTAGACGAATATTTGCCTTCTCTTCCTTCCGGATCTGGAGTGAAGCTTGTCTCATATTTGAAACTAATCAGTCAGGTAAGATTGGAATTTTCCCTCTTATTTTCTTCTAAGAATGACATTCTGATGATCATATAAATACACTCATAGCCTGACCAAAGGAAAACATAGACATATAAGGGATTATTGGTAGGGTACTAGACATTCTGATCATATTAATATACTCATAGCCTGGTCATGATGTGCTTAGAATTCATTTGAATCACATAATTTTGGGATTATTGGACTGTTAGCCCAAACCATGGAAAATGCCAATGTAGCCATTTATTCACTTGGATACTCTTCATGTATTAAAAGTCGAACACAACTAAATTGGTAGGGTACTAGCCTTTTTGGTTTTGATTTACCACATTCAAATCTTCTCTTCATGCAAGCAGTGTCTATTTATATTTTTCAATTCTGTTGATTCGACTTTTTTGTTATAAAATTTTCAGATGTTCTGACTATCCTCTTGATGTTCTTAGAATGATTATATGTAAGCAAAATACTATAACCTGATTAGTTTTTACCTCCATTCACAAACCTGATTAGTTTTTTACTCCATTCGCAATCCATAACTGGTCTTGTGGATCATTGATCTCAAATGCAAAATTGATATTTTAATTTCTTTCTTTTCGTGAGAGTGTATTTATGTGAAGGAGTTTATATTTTTCCATCACCTTACAGATGATTTTCTTTTAGGGCCGCAGTAGTCTGCAGCCTTTTTGCCCTCCTAAGCCTGAAGATGTTGCAACCATATGCTACACGAGTGGTACTACTGGAACACCAAAGGTAGTGAACTTGTGTATGAATGTTAACTCTCAACTGTGACTATTTTTTGCTACCTACATTTTTAACCATGTGCTAAATGGTATAGATTTATGTTTCAATTTTTCTTTTCTCCTCTTGGAAAGGGAGTCGTATTGACACATGGAAACCTGATTGCGAGTGCTGCTGGTTTTTGTCGTGCAATCAAGTTCACTTCCTCTGATGTGTGAGTGCCATAATTTCTTACAGAATTTGAAGTCAATTTGAAAGTCATTTCAATTTTTTTTAATCTTGAAATATTATTTTTATTTAAATAATATCTTACTTTTCACAGTTACTTCTCGTATCTTCCTTTGGCACACATCTATGAACGAACAAACCAATTTATCTTAGTGTACTACGGTGTTGCTGTTGGTTTCTACCAAGGGGTATGTGGTACATTTGAATATCGAATTTTTAGTAACTTGAGGTTGAAAACCTTGAGCATAAATATCAGTTAAATTACACTGTATATGTCATACAAATGGAGGAAACTAGGAACTAAATAATGTTTTTATGCTTGTACTTTTTTCCTATAACATGGGTTCAGCATGTTATTTTGGCATTCTAGTCTGTCAAAACTCAAAAGAGTATATATATGAACTACATAATACAATATGAGAAATTCTGGCACTTCGCAAATGCTATTGCATTTTTTCATATATTCCTGTTTATTGTTTGACTGAACTGTCATATTAAAACTCTGGCATTTCACAATACATAGTGATAAGTTTTTAAGGTTTAATTTTTCTAAACATTGAGTTGATGAGAGTCCTATTGCATTACTTACCAAAAAAGAAAAAAAAAAAAGACTTCTGGATTCTAGTATTCAAGCTAGTGTTGGTCCTGGCCATTGACACTCAATTTCTACAGTATTCCATACAACAATAGCTTTAGTTCCTGAGTTAGTATAATACCTTAGTACTCTTGGTGCAGCTTTTAACAAAACTTGCTATTTTGGTTTCAGTTCCTATGAACGTGCAAGTATTCAATGTTCAAATTTTCACATTAACCAGACATAATGGCAATTCATTTAGAAATACACTATTTAAATATAGCACAACAGTATAGCTTTGTTCTACATAGAGTAAGGGATTGTAATGTGGCTCAGAGGTTATAAAATTTGATTTACTGTCAAAACAAGTATTCAGTGCTTTATAAATGTTGATACACAGTATACAGCAAGTTCCTTGGTTTTGCACGTTTTTGGTTTTTTAACAGGTTTAAAGAATGTTCATGTTATTTCTTTATTCCAGTTCATGTGTAACTGTGTCCTTGTTTTCAGGACAATTTGAAATTGATGGATGACTTGGCTGCTCTCAGACCAACAATATTTAGCAGTGTTCCTCGATTGTATAATCGAATATATGATGGGTAATCATGGCTAATGGCTGGGTGCTGCTTAAATTTCTCATTTGTTTGCTATTTGCATTGTTACTCCAGGCCTAATTCTTTTATTGTAATAGAATTACAAATGCTGTAGCAAATTCTGGAAAGCTAAGGGAGGGACTATTTAGAGCTGCCTACAACTCTAAGAAGCAAGCCATAATGAGTGGTATTGGTGCTCATAACTATACCCTTTTCATATTATAGCATAATCTTCTTATTAAGTCCCATGCCCTCCATTATCATAAAATACAAGAACAACATAGAGTTCACATGATGAAAGAAATAAATTGTAATGATTTCAGGCCGGAATCCATCACCAATGTGGGACAGATTAGTATTCAATAAAATAAAGGAAAAGCTTGGAGGACGAGTCCGTTTTTTGGGATCGGGTGCTTCACCTTTGTCTCCAGATATCATGGACTTTTTGAGGGTGTAAGTTGGAGAATGCACTATAGAATGTAGAATGGTTGTCTGTTTGAATGTTAATAAGGACTGATGTCTCCACAAATAACAGGTGCTTTGGCTGTCAAGTACTTGAAGGATATGGCATGACCGAGACTTCTTGTGTCATAAGCATAATGGATGTGGGTGACAATTTATCTGGTCATGTTGGATCTCCTAGTTCTGCCTGTGGTAAGTTCTTGACTCATGGCATTGAAGATAATCAAAGAAAATTATGGTGCAATCATGCTTGATTGGATTTTGGTTTCTAGTTACCGGATTCAGATTCTCCTTTGTCTGTATGTTTGTGTTTCTTTGTGCTTAGCTGTATTTCCCTTTTTTCGGTTTCAGAAATAAAACTTGTGGATGTTCCTGAAATGAACTACACCTCCGAAGATCAGCCTCATCCTCGTGGTGAGATCTGTGTGAGGGGTCCGATTGTGTTTCAAGGCTACTACAAAGATGAAGTCCAAACGTACTTTTCTTGCATACATTACTATTTTATGGAACTAACATATATTATTATTTGAATCTACCTGACTGTAAAGTTGATTGGACAGGAGTGAAGTCATTGATAATGATGGATGGCTGCATACAGGAGACATTGGGTCATGGTTACCTGGAGGCCGCCTTAAGATTATTGATAGGTAGTGTTTTAATAATTTTAATCATGATATTTAAAAGAATTGATATTGGCACAACTTGGGTTTTTGTTCGAAAATAAATAGCATTGCTTATAGTGCTCTTAAACATCTAAATTGCAATGTAAAGTCAAGAACTATTATCTCTGAGATTTGGAGTTTGCTAGTTGAACTGCCAATCTTCTAAGTTCTAACTACGTTGTGGATCATTTTCCATGAAAAATGAATACATATAACTTTATGGGGGAAAGACATGGCATTTGGCTGTACACTTAATTAATTTTGTATGGGATAGTCAAAAGTAATAGCAAAACATTTTATCTTTTTCCTATAAAAATTGATCTATTGTCATGCATACCCTCCTGTGCATGTGATGCATGCTAAATATCACATAATTAGTTCACATTATCCATAAGCTCACAGAATAAATTTTGAAATTTCATGATGAGGATAGCCATATGGATAAGCCGGTTTCTCACTCAATAACAATTTGACATATTGGCACTCATGGCAAGCATGGGGAGAAAATGTAATTCTAAGTCCACTGCATGCTTGCAAAATGTGCATGATACAAAAGATGTTAGGGGAGAGGGTATTTAAGATTTTTTTTGGGCATGAGTAATAAGCTAATCCTGCCTCTGTATATCCAGTATGTGGTAACAGGACTGTAAATACACACTGGTAGATACGAGAAAGTATCTCCTAAGCCTGCTCTATGATGAATAAGATAATTTTTGGGTAGATACAGGGTAACTTATGGATAAATTATTGGGCTGTCTTTGTCCGTCTCATTGCCACAAGTTTAAACCATCAGAAAAATAATTCCTTTTTTTGGGTGTCTTCTGACCGGAAATCATTTTATTGAAATATGACAATGAATAAAATCTGAAATTTGTATGATCTTATTGAATTTCTGTTGTCAACTCATAACAGGAAAAAGAACATATTTAAGTTGGCACAGGGTGAGTACATAGCACCAGAGAAGATTGAGAATGTATATACCAAGTGCAAATTTGTTTCTCAATGTTTCATATATGGTAAGGAAATGGAAGTTATTCTGTATATCTAATTCCCCAGCTAGTCAATGCTGACTGCTTGATTTGTTCTTAGGCGATAGCTTGAACTCGAGTCTAGTAGCTGTAGTTGCAGTGGATCCAGATGTAATGGAAGCTTGGGCTGCGTCTGAAGGCATCAAGGTGGTTGACTCCACAAAATTTAGTCTTTTGCTGTTTTTTGAATCATATAGCTCTTGAATAAGACATTCTTGTTTGAAACAGTTCTCTTTTCAAGGCCATTTAGAAATCAACATATGGTTTCATCTCTTTTTGTCATTAACCATTATGCACAACACAAACCATATTATATTGTTGAACCATAAGTTCTTGTTAGCATCAATTTTTAGTTCGTTTAGAAAACTTGTTTCAAGGTTTGCAAGACCCATTCATACAATTTTGATTAGGAAAAGTTGTCCAATGATTTCCACTACAAAATGCAAAAAAAGTTGTCTAATGATTTCCCTAATTTTTAACTGTCTTTTTATTCTTACAAGAAGCTGAGTTGAGTTGGTGTGAGTGCTTAAATGTGACTGGAGGCCACATTCTTCAATGATGATTATTTATGCACTCTGCCTAGAGTCATTATGGTTCCATATGAGGCATCAAAGGACAATGAAGGAATGTTACTACTTTTTTCCTTGTCCTTTCTAATGATCTTTTCAAATTCCATATTTCTGCAGTATGAAAATCTAGAACAATTGTGCAATGATCCAAGAGCGAGAGCTGCAGTTCTTGCTGAAATGGATGCTGTTGGAATGGAAGCTCAGGTAATTTTGAAGATAAACTATTTAGCTTCTATAGTAGTCCTTAGTTTTGAAGCTCCTGTTATGACTGCAGTTGAGAGGTTTCGAATTTGCAAAAGCTGTAACTTTAGTGCTTGAACCATTCACCTTGGAGAATGGCCTTCTCACTCCAACATTCAAGGTATGCAGATTATTCTTTTTCCTCTTAGATCATAGGCCCCATTACGCTAATGCACCATTTAAATGTCAAAAGATGAAAGGAAAGTGGATTGGACTGGTTTCTTTGCCACCTGTTTTCACTCAAAACAAAGCATTGTTGAGAATGTATTGACTTGAATTATGTTGCAGATCAAGAGGCCTCAGGCAAAAGCATACTTTGCCAAAGTGATATCGGACATGTATGCTGAGCTTTCTAAATCAGATCCAAAACTGCAGAAAATGTGACGATGGGAAGTTCATGTAAGCAGCATGCAGGGACTTGTGGCATACATACCTAAGAGAAGTTTACAGTTACTACAAACTTTACTAAATAGACCTTAAAAAATGATGTATTAATTTTTTAACATAAAACAAAATAAGTAATCTAGGAATTTATTTATTATATTTTTGAGTGACACTTATTATATTCATTGTCATGTCAATTTATGAGGCCTTTTTTAATAAAATTGATATTAATAGTAACTTTAGCGTGATCCATTTACCTAATAATCGCAAAAGTCGAGTGTTTGTGGCTTGTATCTTGAATGAATAAGATCTCTATTCTTTGTTTTGTTTTTAACTAGGCTTCATAGGTAACTCCACTTTTTGCCCAAGATGGGCTCAAACATTTTTGGTCTGGAAAACCTGCAAAATTTCTGTGGCGAAGTTGATTTATTTAATTGTTTATTTTTTTAGGGTGTTTGTTCTGAAATGCTATTCGATAAATAAGAAACCTGAAGTTAAAATGCATTGTTCACTAAGGGGATGGCACGTAGGAAATAAACTTGTATAGAAAATGACTAATTGAAAAGAGAGATTCTGACAGAAGAATATGGATAGAACAAGAGCTGCAAAAGGCAATGAGAAACAAGTTATTTGAGAGGAATATAATTAGGGACTCGAGGGTTTTTTAATGATGCTCTCCTGGCTAAACAAGGCTGGTGTTTCCTTGTTTTATTGCATCTTTAAAGCCAAATATTTCCCTGTCCCTTTTTTTTTTTTTTTTTTTTGGGGAGGCCATCCTTTATTCCTTTGTCAGTTTGTCTGAAAAAGCATTTAATCTAGTGGGCGAGTATCAAATGAAGTTGAGGGCACAAGATTTGTTGCCAGGAACCAGTGGGGCACAGTGGTTTCTGCAAGAAGTAAAGCAGTGGTGGGGAAAGGTAATAATGAATTCAGAGAGAGTTTGTTTTTGAATGTGGCAAACAATGTCCAGTGCAAGCCAGCAAAGCTACTAGGGTCCTACCCCCCCCCAATTATTCTGATCTGGGACTCCTAGTGGACGATATTTTAATCATTTTGTTCACACTTTGGTGCTTTATCTTTTGCTTTTGTTGATCATGGTGCTAACAGAGCTGCTTTCTGTTACGGCAAATATGGCTTAAGGTAGAGGAGGAAGTATGGCTCGAATGCCCTTCTTTCTTTGGTCCATGTCTTACACAATGTATGCTTTTAAAATTGAGAGAGAGAGAAAGAGAGCGAGAGAGAGAGGGAGAATTACAATTCACCCAATTGTGGATTTGTCCATCACAATTCTGTCTACGAAGTTTCAATGTTACATTTGACCCCTAAGATTTTAAATTCCGTCTAAAGTATCTTTATTCATTTTATTTTAATGATTTAATCCAAACTCTAGGGGTCAAAATATAGTAATTGAAAATTCCGGTAGGCTTACATTGTTATTGGATCAATCCAGTTGGGGAATTTATTTGTCCAACAAATGCAAATCAAAATTTGTTAATTTGGGCAGAACCTTATCAATTTCATTAGAATCCAAAATTTTGAAAGTCAAATGTATCAATTGAAAGTTTGTGGACTTTTATCAAAAAAAAAAAAAGTTTGTGGACTAAATTGAGACTAGCCAACTCATGAGGCTAAGCTCTAGTTCTCACACCAATTATGGGACCTGCAATCTCCCTTGTAAAGGGTGAATACCAAAAGAGTGAACAGCGAATCCCTAAATTTTTAATCTGAGTTAAAAACTCTTGATTACTATGGGCAAAGTACTTTCCCAACCGCTTTTAAACTTCCAGAAAACCTAAGTTAAGAAAGTTGCGCTGCCTCCAGAGAGTCAGAGACAATAAACTGATTTCTATGGGAGCACATTGGACCCATCATGAGCGCTCACATGTTAGAGCCATGAAGGTAAAAACCCACTAGAGCTGATATCACAATGGTGGAGTTGCAGCACAGAAAGCAGTGGAGAATCCTTTTTCCCGTGACTATAAGGAACACAATGATGAGAAGCATTAGACATGAAGAATAAAACAGGTCTACTAAATCTTAAATAGGCCCTAACTTTGGCAAGTATAAATTAAAACCTTTGAATACCATCAACAGTTCTAAAACAGCAATTGAATGAAATTGCAACTTGAGAATAATCTCAGCAGTTTTTTATCAAAAAAGAGAAAAAGAAGCTAATCCCTACAGTGTATGTACTGTACAAGTTATAATCTTTTTAAACAATGTTTGGTTTCTACATTACGTGTATAAAGGAAAATATGAAAGAAAACGCTTCAATTATTAAAGAACAACAAAGAACAAAGCTAAGCTTAACATCGCTGTTTGACAAGTGGCCGTGTGTTGTTCCAAAGCCATTGATGAGCAGAACCATCCAGCAGTGGTGACACCTGCGACATTTCTAGGTTAGTTAACAGAATTCAACATAGGAAGCAGGTAAAACAGAATGACTGATTATGCATATGTGTGTGCAGAACTCAAGTACTTGCGAGATAAGATAAAACAATGATTCTATTCCACCTTTTGAAATGAAAAAAAATATGGGAGTTCTAAAACATGTTTTCATATTTTCATTCTAAACCAGTGACATAATATTCATGTCTGCAAAATTTGGCTTATATGGTTTTCTCTACTGACTGAAAAGCAAGGTGTAAAACACCAAATTAAATCCAGTACTCTAAATACAACAGGGTACAATAAAAATAGATGTTTTCTTCATGACTCACACGAAACCTACTTTGAATTTCAAAAGCTATGAGAAACATGGATCTTTATAAAAACATATTTCAGTAGTTTGTCACCATGAGTCCAAACTTCTATACACCAAATAAAAGTACATAGAGATCAAAATAGTTTCTAGATGTGGAATATAACCTTTTCCCACACTTGTGAATGGTAGTCATTGAGCCAATCAACTTCCACAGCAGAGAGCAAAGATAAGTCAATCAATTTACTCTGCATGATGAAAATAGCAAATCGGTAAGCATATAAAAAAGAAAAAAGAAAAATTCTCTATTACAATCTTGTTTTAGACAATTCAAGTTGCAACGGAAATCAATAACTCAAAAGTAGATGGTACAAAATAATATAATCCACAGAGGACATTCTTATCCATGTAGCCACTATTTTTTTTTTCCTGCCTCTCATATATTGAATTAAGAAACACTACAAAGGACTCAGCTTGCTCTTGTAAGATGCAACATGCTTGAACATTTGAAATGCTTTCGAAATTATTTCATGATCCATGTTTACAATTGACAATTTCAAAAATAACACAGATTGTCAATTCTTTCTGTTTTTTTAATTAAGTGCCACTTATCCATTTTGGATGTTGATTAGAATGATGGCAGAATATCATGACCATAGAAACATCACACTCAGTTCTAGCACTCATTCTTTAAATAATATTCTATTTATGCTTACCTCAAAGGGGAAAGAAGAACATTATAAGGTAGTGGAATTTTAAGAAAATAATCTGAAAGTTTCTATGTGAATGTCAAATATATCGCCCCCCTCCCCCCCCCCCCCCCCCCCCCCCCCCCAAAAAAAAAACACCAAAGATGAAGTTTCCAAGCATAAAGTATTGAGAAGTATGTCTAAAATAGGTTACAGGAATCTCAAAATATATGTGTGTGTGTGAGAGAGTCTCTCTCTCTCTTATATATATATATATATATATATATATATATATATATATTAGAGTATCTCTCTTTGACTAACGCATCCATTTAACCATGACTAAGTTCCTCCAATGGCAAAAATATTAGTGTTGCCACCTAACCTATTTTGAAGCCCACTAGAGCAACAGAGCTCAGTATGTGTGAGCATGATGTAATGTAAACTGAGTTTCAGCAAAGAGGCTACAGGAAAGTAGAACACTTAAACAATTAAATGATCACAGCCAATTCTCATAAATAAATAAAAAAAAGGCTACAGCCGATATCCCCCCCACAGCAAACATAGCAGATTTTATTCCACTGCAAAATCAAGTTGCCTATTTTGGGCCAAGCAAAGATACAGATGCACTGATATTGATTTCTCACACAACCTACTAGGATTATTTTAATGGCAAAAGATGTGATGTACAGGAAAATATCGGCATACCTGAATGGGGACAAATGTAAGTTTTTCAAATCCCAGGTATCCAACCCCTCCAAATCGATTAGGTGTGTCAACCTCTTTCACATAAAGGAGATTCTGCAGAAGAAAACTTAAATCACGATCTAAGAAGAGTGCGATTAGGAAAAACATATCATAGTTTTAACAAGCAACCAGCATCAACAATAAAGAAACACATCTCTGTAAGAAAAAAGAGAGAAATAGAATATTCTGTGAATTAACTAAAAAATAAGTGAAATTGTAAGCTAAGCATCACGCTATTTCTCTTTTTTAATTTTTTCTATAAGTAACAAAATTATTAGAAGAAAAAAAATTGAGCCCAACCTCAACTTCTAGGAAATTTACAAATGAAACTACGTATTTTTACGTGCTACATGTTTCTATAACAACCTGTTAAAGGTTTTAACATCTAAAACCAATCTACACATCCATACAGAAAAATATAGAAAAGAACAACTTTTATCAAGTGTTACAAAAATTATAGGCAGGCTTTGTGGTCACTATCTTTGCACTAAGAAGGTAATGCAAACCCTTATGTAACTGCTTAGTTCATACATACATTTTCTTCTTCACCACCAATTACATTGATTTTTGTCTAGCCAATGAACCTTGAAAACATAGCATTCAAGTCAAAGAAACATACCCATTTTTATCTAACAGGACCTAATAAATGGATTTAGTCACTGATAGTAAACTTTCCAGTGATATTGGTAGCTGAATGTATTTTCAAGGACATAAAAAAGAGCCACTGAAGAGTGTACCTCAATTCGAATACCAAAGGCATGGTCTTCATAATAGCCAGGTTCATTGCTGACAATCATGCCTCTCAATAAGGGGGTCATATTTCCATATCTAAAGCTAATACTTTGAGGGCCCTCATGAACATTTAATGCAGCTCCCACACCATGTCCAGTTCCTAAAAATGGAAGGAAAATGAAATCATTTAATTAAGCCAACAGATTCGTTTGTTTACTTCACAATCAAGTAATAAAATAACAGAAGTTTGGAGTTGGACATGTACCATGCCGGTAATCAAGTCCGATCTTCCAAAGGAAAGAACGAGCAAATACATCCAACACAAAACCTGGGGTAGATTCAGGGAAAACTGCCTGATCAAGAGCTATGTGACCCTGCAATTGGACACTATCAGAAAAATCCTCAAAAAAAAAAAAAAAAATCTTAACTGCCAAAATTAGGCATCTGGACTCTCAAGAAGTACAGGGAAAAAAAAAACCATAGTACACATGCTACAAACAATATACATAACCACACTGATTATTTAACCAAGAGATCATTAACGGATGATACCCAATATCAAAATGCACAAAATAGCAGATTGCTTTAATGTAAGAAGCAATAATATTCTGAAGTGACAAGAGATTCATACTTCTCTAAGTCCTTTTTTTTTTTTTTTTTTTTGATAGGTAATAGATATTTTCATTAAATAAAAGTACACCATGTTCACGATAATGAACAGATTGTCAGATTGTACTAGAAACAAGTACAAACAAATCAAACAGAAACAGAAACAGAAACAGATTGCATGAAATCAAAAACGGATATACATTGTGTAAAACCCCAAATACGAGACCACCCAAACAATGTCCCAACTAGCAAAGACTTCAAAAAATTAGCAGATTTCTCAACATCCTCAAATGTGTGGGTATTTCGTTCCCTCCAAATTAGCCACATCAAACAGGCTGGAACCATATTCCAAACCAAAGAAGAGTGTAACCCCAAATAATTCTCCCATGCAAAAAGAAGAGAAACAACCGTCCTTGGCATCACCCAGTGCAATACAAACATAAAAAAAACTTCACTCCATAAGGTGTGTGCAAATCAACAACAAGCCATACCTATGTTCCCTTACAAAAAGTAGGATCTTTGGAGGCCCGACTACCTTGAATTAGTCATAAATCCTGTTTTGTTTTGTTTTCTTGGTTTAGTATGGGTGGATTTAGAAGTTTTTTTATTGAATCTAAGTTGTTTCAGTTGGTGGTGGAGGAAGGAGGGAACTTTTACTCCCTTAAGATTTTTGAACGGGGAAAATATTACATGCAATCTGTTTTCATGGGTAAGAGTGCAGCGCTTTGGGTGATGAGTCTGGAACACACTGTGATAGGGGTTAATCCTAAGCACTTTTTCACGTTCAGGGAGGGTGATACTGCCTATACTTTGCAATGGGGGTCCAACTCGTTTGGTCAGTACTTATCTGTAATAGAGCTTAAGGTAGGGGGGTTGCGAAGAACTATCATTATTCCTGCCGGTAAGTCACAAGGAGGATGGAGAACTTTTGGGATTGAATTAAGAAGAATATTGGAACCTTCCCAATATGCATTGGGTGGACTGAATTTTGTATCGTACAAGTATAAGCAGGTTCCAAAAAATCGTACTGCCAGGTCCTATGTGGAAGCTGTCAAAGCTCCAATGCAGGCAAGGTTGAAGCCTGTTCCGCAGCCTTGGATCAAAGAGAAGGTCAAGGATGGTGTTGTGGAGAATATTGTGGTGCCTCCGAGAGACATTTCTCGCACACAAGTAGTAGCGTATGAAACTCAAGCCGGCAGTCTTCCTCAGGCAGCTGTGGGTGGTGGTGAGGGTGGGGAAGGTGGTATTAATGGTAAGGCTTTTTTTGAGGAGAAAATCTTGGAAGGAAATAATCTCAATATTCCGTTGAAGTTTAATTCGAATTCAAAATATGTTGAGTTTGGAAAGTTGCAAGATAATAGGAAGTCACGTTGGTTAGGGAGAGGGCTGATTGTGGATGTAAATGAGTTTGGAAAGAGGCGGGTTTCCTGGGATAGAGTTAAGAGTGGTAAAACAGCTGGCAACTGGGTAGAAAGGAAGAGTAATAATGTTCAAAATAAAACCGTGGGGCTGGGCCCATGCAATCACAAAGCCCAATTAACCTTGAGTAAAATAGTGGGTCTTCTAGGAAGTATAGAGTCTAATTTGGGCCTGGGTCTGTCAAGCCCACGTAACTTTGAGGCTGGAGAAAGTTCTATTAGTGGCTTTAATGGTCTGGAGAATTCTCATTGGAATGGCTTAGATAATTCGAGCCTAAGTAGAAGTGAATCAAAGAAGATTGAGAGCTCCAATGACTTGCCCACTACAGCGGTGATGCATGCGACGTCGCCGAAGCTGATCTCGGACATGAGCTCTTCCGTAGCAACAACGGAAGTGGCAGGCGACGGAGATCAGCACAGCCCGACCCGTTTTGCTCCGTCATCCACCATGCCGATAGGATCAGAGGAAGTGGCCCATGCATCCCACGACCTGGTGTCGGCGAATGGTGACTTGAGTGGGTCGATGTTGGTGCCGGTGGTGTCCTCGACCACAATGTCTTCTATTATTGCTCCGGCAGTGATGGGTGCAGATAGTTTAGGTGGTCCGAGTGTTCAGAATCAGTCCTACACCATGCCAGTCAAGCTAGTAGGGGTGGTTCAAGCATCCAGTGAATCCGTAACAGCCTATAGTGACCCGATGGTGTCGGCGAAGGTGTTTTTGTCTTCTCAGGTGGCAACGGAAGATTGGGAAGAGGATTTTGTGGGATCAGAAGGTTCAGCCACTATTAATTATGATTCTGAGCCTAAGGGAGTTCATCTTCCTGGCCCCACTATTAGGGAGTTGGTTGGAGACTTGGATAAGTCTTGGGGTAATTCCAAGGACTGGATGCTACAATTGCGTGATGGCAGACAATTAGTGCTCCCATTGTCCTTGTATCGATCTCCAGATTGTATGTCAGTCTGCTCAAGTTTGGAGGGTGAGTGTGGTCCAGGTAATGCTTCTATTACTAAGGCAGGACAGAGGGTTAGTTGGGCAGATGAGGGTGAGAGGCTAGTAGAGTCCTCGTCTACGGTTCCTGGGACAGAGACGGAGATGTGTGAATTTGATGAAAGGTTGATCTATAGTGAGAGAGGTGATGAGCCACTAGTTGTGGTACCTTTGGCCACTGAAGGTCCGTTGGAGATGGTGTCTAATCATGTGAAGGAGATAGGGTGTAAGGAGAGAGTGGACAATTGTCAACTATCACAATGGATAACTAATAGGATAAAGGCTTTTAAGAAATCTGTGGGCACATCGTTGGAAGGTTTTGAGGAGCAGATTACAGGATTGTTATTAGCCTTGGAGGCTAGAAAGAAAGAAAAACAGAAACTAGTGGTGGGTGACCAGACAAAGTTGGTCAAGTCAGGCCAGAAAGGTCAACGGGAGTTGAAGAATTTGTTGTCTTCCTTGAGTGTTGAATATGATCCAAGTAAAGCTAGAAGTGCAAGTACAAAGAGGGGTGTTGTGCCGTATCAATGAGTGTGAAGATTATTTCTTGGAACGTTAGAGGGTTGAATGAGCAGGATAAAAGGCTCAGGGTTAGACATTTGATTAGAAATTGGGGTCCAGATGTGGTTTGTCTTCAAGAAACCAAAATGGAGCTGATTAATAGAGCAGTGATTCGTAGTTTGTGGGGTGGCCAACATGTTGACTGGTCTTATTTAGGTTCTTGTGGAGCTTCAGGGGGGGTGTTAGTGATGTGGGACACCCGGGTAGTGAATAAAATGGAGGAAGCAGTGGGGAGATTTTCAGTTTCTTGTAAGTTTACAAATGTGTCAAATCAGTTTGTTTGGGCGTTTACAGGTGTTTATGGTCCTAATTTACACCAAGACAGGAGGTTTTTGTGGGAGGAACTTTGTGGATTGAATAGTTGATGGAGTGTCCCATGGTGTGTGGGTGGTGACTTTAATGTGGTTAGGTTTCCTTCCGAACGATTGGGGTCTACTTCTTTCACTGTTGCTATGCGGGAGTTTTCCAATTTTATTTTGGAACAGGGTCTCATTGATCTGCCATTGCAAGGGGGTACTTTTACTTGGTCAAATACTAGAGAAGTTGTTTCGAAGGCTAGGCTGGACAGATTTTTGTTTTCTACAGATTGGGAGGAGAAGTTCCCAATGGTTTCTCAAAGACGAATGTCTAGGTTGTGCTCGGATCATTTTCCAATTGTTCTTGAGGGTGGTTCTTTCCAAAGAAGGAGTATGCCATTTAGATTTGAGAATATGTGGCTTAAGGATGAGGGTTTTGTGGATATGGTTCGGTCTTGGTGGGATTCCTATCAAGTCCATGAAGCACCGAGTTTTATTATGGCTAATAAATTAAAGCTCTTAAAAAATGATTTGAAAAGATGGAATGTGGAGGTGTTTGGTCATGTTGAAGTTCGGACTAAAAAATTGTGGCAGGACCTGAGTGTTCTAGAGAATATGGAGGAAAGTCGGGGATTATCAGCGGAGGAAAGGGTAGATATGGGAAGAATTCGTGATGAGTTAGAAAAAGCTACTCTGTTGGAAGAAATATGTTGGAGGCAAAAATCTAGAGTTCTCTATGTTAGGGAGGGAGACAGGAATACTAAATTTTTTCACCGTATAGCTAACTCTCACAAGAGGGTTAATTCTATTGATAGGCTAATGGTGGATGGGGTGTTGTCTTCAGATCTGGTTGCTATAGCTGACTGTATTTCTCAGTTTTATAGGCAGCTTTATTTTGAGGATGTGGCTCATAGACCTGTTTTAGATGATGTGGATTTTTCTAGTATCTCTATGGAAGATGCAAGTTGGTTAGATAGGCCTTTTGAGGAAGAAGAAGTGTTTGGGGTGATCAATGATTTTAATGGTGATAAGGCACCTGGCCCGGATGGCTTTTCCATGGCATTTTTCCAGTCTTGTTGGGGTGTTTTGAAAACAGAAATTATGGCTGTATTCCACAATTTCCATACTCAGGCAGTTTTTGAAAAGAGTCTTAATGCTTCGTTCCTTGCTCTTATTCCCAAGAAAGTGGATGCTGTGGAGGTCAAGGACTTTCGGCCTATTAGCTTAGTTGGTGGGATTTATAAGATTATTTCTAAGGTGTTGGCTAATCGGCTTCGTAGGGTGGTGCATGGGCTTATTTCGGATTCACAAAATGCTTTTGTGAAGGGCAGACAGATTTTGGATTCCGTCTTGATTGCTTCGGAATGTATTGATAGTAGATTGAAGTCAGGAGTTTCAGGTGTGTTGTGTAAATTGGATCTGGAGAAGGCGTATGATCATGTAAGTTGGGATTTTTTACTGTATATGCTTCAGCGTTGTGGTCTCTCAGAGAAATGGAGAAAATGGATAAGGTATTGCATATCAACTATAAAGTTTTCCATTCTGATCAATGGTAGCCCTTCTGATTTTTTTGGAAGTTCTAGGGGGCTTCGGCAAGGGGATCCTTTATCTCCTTTGTTGTTTGATATTGTGATAGAGGCCTTAAGTCGTATGTTGGATGTGACTGCTTCTGCTGGGCAATTCTCAGGATTTTCTGTGGGTAGTACGGTTGGTCCATCAGTGATGGTGTCTCATCTTTTATTTGCAGATGACACTTTGATTTTTTGTGATGCTGAACCATCTCAGATTGTTAATTTGAGGGCGATTCTTGCTAGATTTGAGGATGTGTCAGGGCTTCGTATTAATTTGGGGAAATCGGAGTTGGTACCTGTTGGTGAGGTGCCCAATTTGGAGGACTTGGTAGGTTTGTTGGGGTGTGGGCAGTCTTCTCTGCCCTTGAAATATTTGGGCCTTCCATTAGGTGCAAAATTTAAGGATTTATCTATTTGGAATCCTATTCTAGAGAGAATGGAGAGGAGATTAGCAGGTTGGAAGAGATTGTATTTATCTAAAGGGGGGAAGGTGACACTCATTAAAAGCTCACTCTCATCTTTACCTACATACTTTCTTTCCCTTTTTCCTTTACCAGGTAAGGTGGCAAAGCGTATGGAGAAATTACAGAGAGATTTTTTGTGGAATGGGATTGGTGGTGAACCTAAAATTCATTTAGTTAATTGGGCTAAGGTTTGTAGGCCTTTGAAGGTTGGGGGGTTGGGTATAAGAAGGTTGGAAAACTTTAATTCTGCCTTGTTAGGAAAATGGTTGTGGAGGTATGGCATGGAGACTAATGCTTTATGGAGGAGGGTTATAGAGGCAAAATATGGGAACATTTGGGGTGGTTGGTGTACGAAAAAGGTGACAAGTCCTTATGGGGTCAGCCTGTGGAGATACATTAGAAGTGGCTGGTTGAACTTCTCTAAACTTCTAGTTTATGATGTGGGAGATGGTACTAGAGTAAAATTTTGGAAGCATGTGTGGTGTGGGGATTGTACTTTACAAGAGGCCTTTCCGGAGCTTTATTGTCTTAGTAGGTCAAAGGATTCCTCGGTGGCTGAAGTTATGGGTTGGTCTGCTGGGAGGTTTCACTGGAATGTGCTATTTCGTTGTCCTCCACAAGATTGGGAAGAAGAAGCCTTTGATCGGTTTATGGGGTTGGTATATTCTTCGTCAGTTCAAGGGTTTGGCCCAGATAAGGTTTGTTGGAAACTTGCAAGGAATAGAGGGTTTGAGGTTATTATAGCTCTTTCTACCCTCCTACTTCTGTTTCCTTTCCTTGGAGAATGATATGGCAATCAAAAGTTCCTCCTAGGGTGGCTTTCTTTTCTTGGTCTGCTTCTTTAGGTAAGATCTTAACAACAGATAACCTTCGTAAAAGACGAGTGATAGTGCTTGATTGGTGCTATATGTGTAAGAGGTGTGGGGAGTCGGTGGATCCTCTGCTACTTCATTGCTCCATAGCTTGGGAGTTGTGGTCTTTGGTTTTCTGTTTGTTTGGTCTTCAATGGGTTATGCCTCATACTGTTCTTGAGTTGTTTGAAGCTTGGCAAGGAAAGTTTGCGCGTCATCGTCACATGGATGTTTGGAAATTAGTGCCTCATTGCTTGATTTGGTGCATTTGGCGTGAAAGAAATGCTAGAAGCTTCGAAGGGTGTGAACGTTCTTTGCTAGAGCTTAAGTCTTTGTTTTTACACACTCTCTTTGAATGGAGTGTGGTCTTTTCCCATTTTTCTTGTTCTTCCTTTTCTATTTTTCTTGACCGTTGTTCTTTTGCTTCTTGATTTGTGCCCCCATAGTACATCCCCAATGTACTTGGTTTGGCAATTTTTCTATTATTAATAATATTCTTACGTTATTTATCAAAAAAAAAAAAAGGTGTGTGCAAACTTACAATGAAGTAAAAGATGATCCATTGTTTCTCCATTGCAACAGCACAAGCAACACCAATAAACCAAAGACAGGTTCCTTTTTACAAGGTTGTAAATAGTAAGAATACTATCTCGAGCCGCGGTCCATAAAAAGAAAGACACTCTTCTAGGTATCTTCTCCAAATAAATTTCCAAGGGAAAGGAAAGGTAGGAGGAGTAGATAAGGAATTATAGAAACAGCGCACATCCAAAACACCATTCGGGGTTAACTTCCAAAACAAACTATCAATCTCCTCACCCCTAGGCATTTTGGAATAAATAAGCTCGTAATAATTCTGTGGGCATTATTAATTAAACAGATAAACCAAAAAAAAAAAAAAAAAACCTACCTGTAAAACTCGAGTGAAGCATTCTTTTTGTCGTGCAGTAGGTTCACCAAAATGCACTGTCCTGGTTATGTCAGTAGTCCCATCAACATATTGAGCTCCACTATCCAATAAGAAGAGTTTCTTTGCATCCACAACAGCACAACTTTCTGTTTCTGGTTTGTAGTGTATGATAGCCCCATTTGCACCAGAAGCTGGAAGAACATCCTAACCGTTAACAGTGAGAGTTTTAATTACAGATAGCAACAGCTTCTGTATATATTATTAGTTGCAATTTGTGGAGCAACTAATACAATTATCCTTTGAGTAAGTGCCAAAAGGAACTGAACCCTGAAGCTTGTAAGTTGACCAAATCAACTTTAAAAAGTACAAGAAACAAAAACTTCAAGTCACAGGCAAGCATGTTATGAAGATAAATACTTTCCAAATCCTTTTTCCATAGGAGCGAAAAAAAAAGTACTTTAGAATTATAGAGGGCATAATTTCAGTTCAATTTATTAGTATCCAAGCTGATGTACCATTTAGAATGGCTATATTTTCCCTATGAATTGAGAAATGGTAATCAAAATTACAGAAAGTTTATACCATTTAGAAGTATAATTTGAATTTTTTTTTATTGGTGATAAGTAAAATATGATCTAAATCCTTAAAATAGGAAGAAAAAGATGGTCATCAGAGTTACAGGAATTGATATACCACTTATTGTGTCAAAGCTTGTATCAATGAAACCAGCCTGCTTGGAACGAAAGTCCAGGAGTTTGTCTGCAACTTCCACCTCTGTTAATTTCACATCCTTATGAATTTCATCTTCCACCCAGACCCAAAATTGTGCTAGAGCTGCAGCATCCCTGTAAAGAAGATATAAGTCACATCTTCCACAAGTTCCTTAGCAAAATTCAACTATGTAATTGAGAAGATAGACTCAAGCTTCCCCAGTAAAGAAATAATAAGTTTGATCCCCAACAAGAGCTCCATCACACAAGCCTACTTAGACTACTAGTATCCTGCTCTTGCTTTACAAGTTCTTTTTCAAAATTCTATCCCAATACGGTGAGAAAATATTATGCTCTTAATTTCCATAGATATACCTATATCTATCCACACAATCACAGGAGAGATGATAAATTTTATTTTTCTTTTTTTGACAAGTGAAGTGATTTTTATTAATAAAAGATTTTTTTTGATAGTTCAATAGTTGGGGGAGAGGATATTTGAACCATAGATGTCTCCGTTAGAAATACTAAGAGGTGCTAACTAGTTGAGCTATAAGGCTCTTAGCAAATTGCTTTATTTTTATTTTTTTGATAAGTAGCTCTTAGAGAATTGTATTAATAAAAAAAAAAAGGCAAAAATGCAAAACTGACCTTTTAACTTTTACATTTTTTCATTTCAATCCTCTAACTTTCAGTTTTGTCAATTCAGTCCTCTAATTTTCAATTTTTGTCAATTCGGTATTCCGTTAAACTTCAGTTACATGCTGCCGTTAGACTTGCTGAAATAACACCGTTTTGCTTTTTTTTTTTTTTTTTTTTTTTTTTTTTTTTTTAATTCGAAATTAAAAGAAAATAAAAAATTCTGAAGAAAAAAAAAGAAAAAAAAAAAAGAAGGGAGAACGACGACGTCGTCGTTCTCCTTCCCTGAATCAAAACAAAACAAAGAAACCCAAATCTTTGTACTATACTTTTCAGTTTTCACTCCTACTGCAAAAGCCAAAGCAAGAAAGCAAAGACCAAGAAAGACCCAAATCCCTAACCCGTGTAACTTTGAGAGAGAGAGAGACTGAGTTGATCACCGGCGTCCGGTACCAGAACCTCATCGACATGATGGTGGACGCGGTGGTAGCGCCATGGCCGTCGCCGGCTACGAGAATACTCCGGTGGTCGTGGTCGAGACTGGGTGGCCGAGCTTCGGCGCCGACGCGAGCGAGGTCGAGGCTAATCCGGCTTACACCGAGATGTATCTTAAGAACCTTGTGGAGCATTTGGGATCGGGGACCGGCACGCCGCTGGGGAAGGAAGGAGTGGCAGAGGTGTATATATACTGTTTGACAAGGAAGTGAAGCAAAGGAATGATTGGAATTAGGGGATTCTGTATCCGAATATGACCAAAAAGTACAAGATCGAGTTCTCTGGGTGTGGGTGCAATGGAATCATCAATCACCAAACTGTTTTCGTGAGAGTTGGGTCTTTCTTGGTCTTGTTTTGATTCAGGGGAAGGAGAACGACAATGTCGTTGCTTTTTTCTTTTTCTTTTTCTTTTTCTTTTTTCTTTTTTTTTTTTTTTTTTCAATTAAAAAAAAAAAAAAAAAAAAAGCAAAACGGTGTCGTTTCAGTGGGTCTAACGGCAGCAAGTAACTGAAGTTTAACGGAGTACCGAATTGACAAAAATTGAAAGTTAGAGGACTGAATTGACAAAACTGAAAGTTAGAGGACTGAAATGAAAAAATGTGAAAGTTAGAGGGTCAGTTTTACATTTTTGCCAAAAAAAAATAAAAAATACAAGAGGCGATGAGGTATATTTAATTAGAGGGTAGTAAATCTGATGGACTAATGACAAATAATTAATTATGAATCAACAGTTTCATAAACCCTATATGAATAACATGATTTGATTATTGACCCAGAGTAATTAAAATCTACCCAGATGACTGAACACTGGCAAAGAAAGATAATTAGCAATTCAATGAAAAACAAAGAATGAAAGAGAGAAAGATATTACCTGAAATAGAAGATGTGTTAATGAAATAATCAATAGGAATAATATGTATTAATGAATGAAGTGATATGCATTCAGGAACTAAATTTCATCTAAGTTCCTTCCAATGAATAATTTGTGGCACTAGGAAAATAGAAATGAGCTAGTGATGGGTCTCCAGCCAAATAATGTCAACAACAATTAATTCCTTCATATTACTTTGTATTACTTCTAAAAATTTCAAATGACCACTAAAATAACTTGGCAAAAAACAAACATGCCAACCCTAATGCTTACATTCTATATCTTTCTATGATCCACATATACAAAACTTATTAATAAAGATTATCATTCAAGACATTGAAATTGAAAAAATAAAACACAAAACGATCACATAAATTCATCAACTTAGATATCAGGTCTTAGGGGAAACAATTAATTACCTTAAATGAGAATTCCGCATCCCTTCTAGCTCTGCATGATTTTTCACTGCCTTTGCCAGAGAAATAGGGGATAATCCATACACCCCAGTGGGTCCACCAGACTGACCATTGGAGCTATCATAGATCTTACTCTGCCCTTTGGTTTTATTCGCGAGGCTCCCCATATATTTGTCACAGGCAGACTTATAGGTGTTGGCAATGGCCGCATTAACAGAAGATGTATCCAACCAAAGGTGAGTCCCTTGTGCTGCCAAACTGAAGAAGGAAACTCTGTTGTAATTTTACAGCTTGCAGTGCTCATGAAATGAGCTCACCTCAGTATGCATGTAACAATAAACCTAAACCTAAGGCTCGTCTAACCTCAAAATATTGTGGTAACTATGCCAGAAAAAAATGATTCTCTGTGTTTTCAGCATTATACACATGAATAAAACTGATCTTTTTTTGATAGGTATGAATAAAACTGATCACAGTTTCACTTCTTTTCACAGCCCATGAGTCTGAACCTTATACCATATAGTATATTGAAATCAAAACCAGTTCACCAGTATAAAAAAGTACCATGCTTTCCAGTGCAGTGCACCACACACACATTGATAGTTTCCATTTGAACTTGTGCAGTCACACACCCACGCCCACATGCGCACACACACACACACATATACACATATAAAATATAAAAGAGAGAGAGCTCCAAACTTTACCTTTCTATTTCAGAAAGAATACAATCATATGGCCTCAACTCTATGCCTGCTTTCTTCAAGTGATCCATCACCTCTGGCGTGACTTTAGAATTATCTATAAATAATTTTGCTCCATCAAGTTCAACAATTAAGTATGCATACATAACAGGTGAATGGGGAACATCACTTCCTCTCTGTAAAAAAAAATTTGAAGTATTGATTTAAAGATTAAGAGACATAAGCAGGAAAATTAATTCAAACTAATAAGTTCAGCTTTTTATGGGCAATGTATCCCCCCCCTCCCCTTACCCCTATCCTAAAGGAAAAAAACAAAATCTATTAAGGAAGTACCATGCTCTATATATCTTTTCTTTTTCCTTTATTTTAAGAGGAGCAAAGGAGCAAGAATTCCAACAAATTCTGAGAAACAACGTCTACATGCAACTCCACTCTAAAAAGCTGTTCAGAAATATTACCAAGTTCAACAGCCAAGCAACTTCATCAAGCACTGATATAACAATTGCAGATGAACCAGCATCAACAAGTTCAGACCTCAGCGAAGACAATTTTGATGCTACGTCTAAACCAGCATATTTTAGGTCATGTATTCTGATTGGTTTTTTAGGAGGCTTAGGCCGTGATTCTCCCCAAACTTCATCCACTAGATTTAAATCATGTAAGTACACCAGCTCATGATTCCTCGTTGCAATGGCCTGCTTCAGTTCCTCCGCAGCATCGGAAGAAAAAAGAAACTGCTCCCTTCACAATACCAAAGACACTGGCATCAGAGACAGAATGCTACAGTGAGCATAAATAAGCAACAACAGATATCTACCCACAGAAAGAAAGGGAAGCCTATCAAGGGGAGAAAATAAAGAATAAAGAAACTAAATAAAAAGAAGCAATGAAAATATTTTGACAGAAAGGGAAAGTTACAAAGTAAAACAAGATGTGAATCAATCTCATACTTGATAATGCCCTATACTTATGAAAATAAACCATAAATCATGATAAGATGAACTTTTTAGAATATCCTCCGTGGTTACAAATAAAAAAGCTAGGTGAAATCCAAAGTTTAAAATGAAAGCCCATATGAGAAGTCAAAATCAGCACTTAATGTGATGGAGTATGGATTGCACAGTAAAGAGAAACATGAACAAGAAATTTGGTGCGGCCATTTTAAGAAGCAGAGTATGCTTAGCAAAAAACAATAAATAATAAAGAAGCAGAAAATTGCTCACAGGATCAATGCCAACCCTACCACCAGGAGCCAAAACATCATTAAGCCATTCACTAGTCGTAGGAACTCCAGGATTACCAGCCCGCATGAGAATCCAACACGAATTCAGCTGCTTCTCAGCCTATCATTACAAAGAGGGGAAAAAACTTTTTAGTAAATAATATATGTCTTATTGTAGAGGATATCAAAATAGATATTTCTCCTCCAAATTTAGTTATTTAAAAACAAAAAATCTTCCCCAATAATACAATAATGATTTGGCCTGACCAAAGAGTCCCAGCTAAAGGTTTTGACTATGCATATAGCACAGAGCTAAAGCTGAAGAGTTAGCACAGGAAACAAGTATCCTTTTCTCAAACCTGGAGAAAATAACGCCCATCTGTCCAAAGAGCTGCTTTATCCTTTGTGATAACAGCAGTACCAGCACTACCAGTAAACCCTGATATGTAGGCCCTCCTCATGTAACATTCAGCAATGAACTCACTCTGTGGGAGGAAAAAAAAAAGCAATTAACATTTGCTGGAGGAAACATTTAATGCAGAAATTCTACAATCCCTAGTGCACTAGCAAAGTAACATAAACCCTATAATTCCTAACACTCAGTTGGTGCCCAAAGAGTATGAAAACAACAATGGATGTTTACATTCTATGGATAAGAATAGCAGGGTTTTATTTATTTATTTATTTTTTATTTTTCAGTTGCATTTCCTTTCATTTTCGTCATGTTTCCTAGAACCATTGGAGCCTTAGATATGGGCCATATGGCACTTTTAAAATCTATAAAGATGTTAATACAGATCTTATCTTAGCAAATAAATTTGCTTTGCAACTATGAAACATTCATTCACAGAATTCATTCATAATCCAAGAATAAATGAACAGAGGTGATTAACACCATAGGGGAACTATTAGAAATACCATTAAAACTAAAAGTACCAAATTTCAAACTTTTGAAGCAACCAACAATTCCGACCCAACAGAAAGAAACAGTCCAGCATACACGTACATGTGAGTGTGTGTGTGTGTGCGTGTGCGTGTGTTATAGAGTACTAAAAGCCTTCTTGCTTTCTTCTTTCTTTTTGATAAAAAACTTAATAAAAATTTACAGAAAAAAGTGCAGCAAACATAAACAACCATTCGATTTCCCAACATATACACCATCATAAACTGCCAAAACTTGAATTTGGTAAAAACTGACATAAACGCTCAACATAACAAAAAACAAAAGCCCAACTCTAACACACAAGCTCACATGCAACAACAAAAACCTCAGTAACTTTGTTAAATTCCATTTCTTCCTACTTATACACCTATACTAACCAATTTAATTGCTGATTGCAGGTCCCTAATGCAGTGAGCATGGACAATCTTGCTAAAGCATATTTACTGCATGGCTAATGGAGTAGTGGACCAGCTAGTAGATAAAGGAAGCAGTGAAATGCAAAGGGAGATTTTATATGACACGTGCCCCACCTTTTTGATCACTACATACTTTTGTGATATGATGGGAACTAACTATTTGCGTACTACTTAATTTTTTTAACAATTTCACTAGCTGGTCTGTATATACATTTCAGAGTGCTGATACTACCTCTAAACTTCTCTGTAATACTTTTTACTTTATCTAATATATATAGCCATTTGCATGCAAAAACAAAAAAGACCAAAGGCACAATCCCAGAACCCAAAAAACAACAGTTCAAACAAAAGCAAATTAGAAGAACTAAAACCCAAGAATTCAGCCTGAACATTCTAAACCCTGTTGCATTTTCTCCTCTAAAACACCAGCACAAAGCACCAGAAACTTGCAACTTCAGTCAAAAACTGAACCAAGAAGCTCAAAATTTTCAACACAATCACTTAAAACTTCAAGACCCCAAAAGCCACAATTTCAAAAAGAAAATGATAAAATTTCGACCAAAAACCCAAGAATTCAGCCTAAACATTCTAAAACCAGTAAGCATTTTCTCAACTTCAGTCAAAAACTCAACCAAAAAGCTCAAAAAAATCCCATACTCAACAACAACCACAAGTTTAAGCAAAAGCAAGTTATATAATTTAAACCAAAGATCATGAAATTAGCCTAAAGATTCCAAAATCCAGTTCCATTTTATTCTCTATAACACAACACAAGCACCAATTATTGCCCCCCCCCCCCCCCCCCCCCAAAAAAAAGATTTAACAACTTCAACCAAAAACCAATAATTCAGCCTAAATATCCCAAAACCCAGTTCCATTTACTCCTCTATAACACAAAACAAGCACCAAACGTTGAAGAAAAATTCAACTACAACCAAAAACTGAACCAAAAAATAACAAATTTCCATAACAAACACGCAAAACTCAGAAAACCCAATTGAATTCCAACCACAAAAGCCACAAATTCACTCAAAACCAATGAAAAAACCCAACCTGGTGAGCGTCCTGAGAGGGAACAATATAGGCATCGATGTCAATCCCAGGCTTCACAAAGAGCTCCCGAAGCCTCCGCAGCTTCTCGTCCAGTTCCGAACCGGTACGGTTCTTTCTTTTGATATCGGAAGATGGCTTGGCTGTGATGGAACCGCAGTTTCGGACAGTGAGGATTTGCGGGTTCGGTGATTTGGTGAAGAGTTTGGGGCTGGTTTTGAATTTGTGGAAGATTGGGAGTGAGAGTGAGACTGATGAGAGGAAGCGAAGACAGCGAGCGTGTGAGTGAGAATACGTTAGTGGTGATGGTAGTGAGCTCATGGTCACCATTTTCTAGAGAGAGAGAGAGAGTGAAGCCAACAAGAGTCACAGATTGAGTCTTGAGAGGACGAAGAAGATGAAGATGGGACTTTGGAAATGCGAGGAAATGGTGTCGTTTAAGGAAAATAAATTAAAAACGTTGCTTGTTTTTTTTTTTTTTTTTTTTTTTTTTTCTAAATTTTGCTTTGTATGTTTACATGGGAAATGTGACAAGAATTTACTTACTTATGATCTATAAAGTGTGTAAAATAATTATATTTTATTTCCTTTTATTTTTTTTATTTGTTCTTCAAAAAGAATTTCTGTTTTATTTTTTTTAGATTGAATTTTTTATTATTTTGATTTTGTTTTTAAGTAGTATCTACTTTTACTTATCTATATGGTATATTTTAAGCCAAGATTAAAAAAAAAAAATTCAATTAGATTGCAGGTTAATTTTGTGCCACGTGTCCATTAAAGTTTTTTTAATTTTTATGCTAAATAAGTTAATGAGTCCAAAATATTAAGAGTCCAATATTAATAATATATAAAAATACAAAACTAAAACACCAACAAATATCACCACACTTTATATCTTATTAAAAATTAAAATAAAAATGATTATAAGTAGTATTAAATTTAGGTAGGAATTTTAATATGCATCTAATTATGTTTATTTTTTAATAATTTGATCAATATTATATATGCTTTTATGATTAAAAAATGTGTTTATTTTTAAATATATCCATGCGTATGGATGGGTTTATATGCTAGTGTCTATAAAGTGCGCAATTGATTAAGTTTTCTTTTGTTGAATAATAGATCGATAACAGCATAAGTTATTATCTATTTTTACTTATTGTCTATAAATTGTGTATTAATTATATTTGATTTCCTTTCAATTTTTGTTTGTTCTTTGAAAAAGGAATTTTTTTTTTATAAATTTTTTTAGGTGTATCTATTCTTACTTATTGTCTATAAAGTGTGTAAGATAATTATATTTTATTTCCCTTTATTATAACTAGAAAAATTAAATTAATTGAAAGAAAAACCCAAAAGTCTAACTGATTTGAAAGAGAATTATATTGTGTTTAAATAAATTATATTCGATTTCCTTTTATTTTTTATTTGTTCTTCAAAAAGGAATGTTTTTTTAGAAATAATGTTTTTAGGTGTATCTATTCTTGCTTATTGTCTATAAAGTGTATAAAATAATTATATTTCATTTCCTTTTATTAAAACTAGAAAGAATAAATTAATTAGAAGAAAAACTCAAAAGTCAAAAAGATTTGAAAAAGAATCATATTTTATTATTTCTTTTTATTTTTTTAAAAAAGAATGTTAATACTTTAAATTAAATTAATTGGTTGGAAATACTCAAAAGTATTGTTTGACGGGTTGAAAAATACAAATATTTAATTTTCTTTTAATACTTTATTTGTTCTTCAAAAAGAATTGGTTGAAAATTGAAATACTAAAAGTACGGTGGTGCTTTTCATTAACAAAGTCGCTCTTTGAAATTATTACCACGAATCTTAAAAGTGCAAAGCCGCTTTTGAAATTATTACCTAGTCTGGATAAAGCGAAAAAGAGTTGTAATAAAAAGCTCGTTACTAAAAAATACTTATAAACACGACCATTTTAGCCGTAACAAGCCTCGACATAATTTCATACCCCACTCATGACTCTCTGTTGCCATTTTGCATCTCTTCGATTTGGGAAAAAGCTCGAACACTGCGAAAAAACTGAGCTGGGTGTTTTTTTCACTTTGTCACTACCAAGAGCACCGGCCACGTCAGCAACTCCGGTGAGTCACTGTTTGCTGTAGCTTTATATATAAACCCAAAGCTCCAAAAACCTCACAGATCCATCATCAATGGCGATCATAACCGAAGAGCAAGAGCAACAACAACCCAAATCCCCCAAAAAATCAAACCCCCAAACCCAAAAACCCAAACCCCACAAACCCATTTCACCTCCAGCTTCCACGAACCCCTTCACCTTTTGGTTTTACTTCACTCTCTTTGTCTCGCTCGCAACCTTCTTCTTTATCTCAGTCTCTTATCTAACACCTCATCAAGACCCCAAGTCTTGGTTTTTGAGTCTACCCAGTAATCTTCGTCAGCATTACTCTAAAGGTCGCATTGTCAAGGTCCAAACGAGTCCAAACCAAGCACCTATTGAGGTATTCACCGTTGAACATGGTCCTGTAGCGTCTGAAAATGTTGTTTTGGTTCATGGTTTGGGTCTTAGTTCTTACTCATTTCGTGAAGTTATTAGGATTTTGGGCTCAAAAGGGGTTCATGTTGTTGCTATTGATTTCCCAGGAAATGGGTTTTCGGATAAGTCTGTGGAAGAGGTTGTTGAGGGAGGGAATGGGATTTTAGGGAGGTTCATGGATGTGTATGATGAAATTCAAGAAAAGGGTCTGTTTTTTGCGTTTGATAGGATGATTGAGACTGGTCAGATTCCTTATGAGGAGATTGGGAACCAGGTTTCGAAGAGGAAGGTTGTTAGGCCAATTGAATTGGGTCCTGTGGAGATGGGGAGGGTGTTGGGGCAAGTGGTGCAGACAATGGGGTTGGCTCCTGTGCATTTGGTTATGCACGATTCGGGTTTGGGGTTGGGATCAAATTGGGTTCTGGAAAATCCAAGCTTGGTGAGGAGTGTGACACTTGTTGATACTAATTCTAGAGGGGTAGGGGCGTTGCCTTTGTGTGTTTTGGAATTCCCGGTGCTTAGAGAGCTCATGTTGGGGGTTTCGTTTGTGTTTAGAAGTTTGATTAAGATGTATTGTTCGAAGGGGATTGGAGCTTCGGATGTGGAGGCCAATAGAGTTCTTTTGAGGGGAAGGGATGGCAGGAGAGCAGTTGTGGGAACGGGGAAGAAGATGAATTTTAGCTTTGATATTGCTGAGTGGGGTGGTTCTGAGGGGTTAAAAGATATGCCAATGCAAGTGCTCTGGTCTGGTGGTTGGTCCAAAGAATGGAGTGAAGAGGGACGTCGTGTTGCTGAAGCACTTCCCCAGGCAGCTTTTGTCACGCATTCTGGTGGGCGGTGGGCTCAGGTAAGAATCTTGTTATGGTTGTTTTTGTTGTGTGTGATTGAGAGCAGTGGTTTCAGAATCCTGGTTGCATTTGCTTGGGTTTCAAATTTCAGAGGAATTGATTTGATCAATTTTTTGGAATGATATTTAGTTTAGTTATGCAATATGAATATCTAGCACATCAAGTGGAGAATTGTGACTATATATTGATTTCAAGCTATTGTTATTCAACTACTTATGGTCAACCTGAAATTCTTTCTTTTGACTAGAGTCTGTTTGATTAATGAGAATGGCTAACTTTGAAGTGTCGCTCATCTAGAATCAGATGCAGACAAAGTCTGCAATAACACGTAGATAGTAGACCATATGAAGTAGGTTCAAGGTTGTGAAGTATTTGTACACACCTTATCACTTATCTGTGGTGTACTCCACAGTCAATGAATGGGCTGGTGACTGCTATATACTTTGAAAGTGGAGCAACTTAAAGAAGTCTGTTGTTAGAATTTGATACTATATGCGTAGCTTACTTCAAATATTTACATATAACTCATCAAAGGAAAGATAAAACATGCATGTTTAAGTGTAGAATAGTTTAGTTCCAGTTTCTGGATGCCACTAGCCAAAAACAAAAATAATAAGTGTTGACAGATGGTGCAAGCCAAGGCCATGTCAGGAAAGCGGGCGGCCATGGCTTGCATTTTAGATGGTGTGCCTAAATCACTGTGTTGTTTCCATGCCTTCATAAAATATTGAAAAATTGAGAGAGTTTGGAAGAGATACAGGCTTAGAAAGTACAAGTACAAGCTGCAAGGAAGATAGATTTAGCCTTAACTTTTTACAATTTAATAAAATGTTTGATGTTCAAAAACAAAAAAGAGATGTTAACTCAAATAGAATTTTGTCTGTTTATTAGTTTCTTCTCTCTCTCTCTCTCTCCCCACCCCCATTAAAAAATGGGGTACATCTCAGTTTCTTGAGCCATTCATTATGTTTTATGCTGGCTAACAACCTACTGCAGCTCTCTCCTCCTTTCCCCTAGGCACACAATTGGCTGTGTGCAAAATTTAGGACAACATGAAGAGATGCATGTTTCCAGCATTAAAAGAAGCCTTGGTTTACCATGGCTGTTACTAGCTTCAAGTTTGTGACATGTATTACACTCTATTGGATGTCATCTGCATAGAGCTTGCTTGATAATGTAGGCTTTGGGGGAAAAAAAGAACTCTACGCTGAATATTATTTTCCCAATTTGACTTTTGTCTTTGGTGGAGTTCTTGATGGAGTTGAATTTATATAAAACTAATATTAATACACTTTAGTTTTGCTTTCCTTGTCATATTCAAGACTCGTGCTGCCTTCATTGTAGCCATGAATCAAGACATTTATTCCCTCTACAAGTTTCTGCTCACTCTCATTTGATGGACCTAAGGCAGAGCCTTCACAAAAATACAATCATCTGAGTATGTGAATCAGAATTAATGATTCAGGATGCTGCAGACATGCTTCTGGTATTAGTATTATTTGATTTTGGGGTCATTGTCGAAAAGAGAAAGATTTTGGAAATCTGCGTGAAGAAAGCTTGTACAATTTATAGATAGAATCAGTCAATTAAAGTTCCTAGTTGGAAATGGTTGCTCATTGTTTAATAATTGCATATACTGAATTTCCATCTAGTGTATAAGAAAGGATATAGAAATAGAATGCTGTAGTAAGAAAGAAAATAAAAGAAAACAGTGATCATCACCATCACCATCATCATGGTCATAAGAAAGGATATAGAAAAGAAAGAAAGAAAGAAAGAAAATAAAACCCATCATTTGTTGTAGTACTTTGAATTGGGGGTAAGGTTGCCTAAGTTGGAGCCTTGTGCACTGACATGGCCTTTTAATTTGTTCCAGGACTTTGACTTACACTCATTTTTCCAAAGATGGTTACTATATATTTAAACTATATGGTGCATAGTTCACTCAATTACTTAATTCGAATGGCTTGATGGTGTAGTGATTGTAATGTTTTGTGGCTTTCAAAATACTAATAAGCTCATTGTTTTGGTAAAATCAGGAGGATGCAGCTGATGAACTATCTGAGAATATTGTTCGGTTTGTATCGTCATTACCCAAATCTGTGAGAAAAGTTGAGGAAGAGCCTATCCCAGAGCATATTCAAAAGATGTTAGATGAAGCAAAAAACAGTGATCATCACCATCACCATCATCATGGTCATGGTGGCCATGAAAATCATGATGATCATGCTCATGTTCATGGGGCTGGTTATATGGATGCATATGGGCTTGGTCAGGGATGGTGAAGTTGGTGTTTTGCTTTCTGGATCCAGAATGGAAAGGTTTGCATTTGGGATAGAAGTTAGACCTGGGTCATGGGATTTACCCTTTTCATGGCATAGATGCTTTGTATTTTTTTTGGGAGAAGATTGTATTTCTATATTGTTGTGCTGCAATATACCACCAAAGAAGCTTGAAATCATATAGGTTTTCATTGTGAACTTTTCAAGCTGTAATGTTGTAAGCTAATTATCAAGTGAACTGGATTTAAGATAGTCAAGTATAATGTTTCTGATTACTTTTTCTAAACTTCTCATTTTGTGTTGATGATTAAGCTAGCTACTAATCCAAACTCATGATATCATACAATGCTCGACAAAACTTTACAGAATCCAAGTACAATCATTCAAATTTGAAAGAACAACCTTCCTTTCCTTCAATGATATTCATTTATAATTCAATGTAGAAAAAAAAATATGTATACATATTTTTCCTAAGCTGAAGATGTTTAAGATATTTTCAGCTACATCTTCAAACTTGGGATATGGTGTCACCAATGGATTCTATACATTTATGCTATCTGATGATGATGCTATCTGAACTGTAACCTGAACCTCTAAGACAAAATTCTCTTCACATGGGCTTCTTTTGACCTTACTGAAGCAATAAGGGCTAAATCAAAGGGTGCTCTTCTAGCTGTCAATAATGCTAAAACCTGGGCTTGAATAGGTTATTTTTGAAGGGGATGCTTCTTGTGCAATTGTACCAATTCAGAGCTCCACTAATCGTCCACGTTAGGTCACTGCACCATTGATTGAAGAATTCAAAATTAGTTTCTCAATTTTCAGAAAATATTTGTTTGTTTCATGTGTTTGTTTGGATGGAAATTGATTTCCAAAGAATACCTTCTGCATTTTCATGTATTTGGGGCAACTAAAAATGTCAGCCACCCAACTACCACCTCTACTAACATCCATAATCTCCAGCTGCCAACCACTACCATCAGCCACCACCTATCGCCATTCAAGTGAAAATGTTTTCCGGAGCATTTTTAGAAACACAACCAAAACTTGAAAATAATTTTTTTTTTTCAAAAATTTATTTTAAGATCAAAAAATATTTTTTATCCAACGAAACACAGTCTTTGTGAGCCCAACTCTGCAGCACACTTGCTAACTAGTTGGGCTTGGGCCTCCTCACACAATCGAGAAAGAATTATCACCATCTCTTCTTATTTTCCTTCATGTTTTGGGCTTTGAGAGGAGCAGATAATATAGATTCTTCTCTTAGTTTGCCTCATTTCTCTTAATATAATATTTGTTTCATTATTAAAAAAATCAATAATTTAACAAAAAAATATTTATAGAGAATAATTATTTAAATAATCAAAAATTAAATTAAAGAATTAGTAGAAAAATCAAATATAATTTAATCAAAATCTGTCTAATACTATTTTTTTATCATTTTATGTATAGAAAGTGTACAAACTGTACATCTATAATTTTTTGTTTTTTCTATTTTCGAGAAAAAAAAAAAGTTCTTGATATAGATAAATAAAAGTAATAATTGAATTTGAAGCCCTTCTAATTTCGTATCCAATGTTATCCACCACCAACCATTCCAAACTCCAACTAATAGGCTTAACAGTGGTTTCTCTCTGCTAGCGAAGAGTGGTTTTTTCCATTCCCTCCTAGAGAGTAGAATAGGTGTCCCTTCTCTTGAAGGTGTTATTGTCCCTTAAGGTAACAGGTTTATCTTAAGGCTTTGGTGGTTTTTTTTCAGGGGAATTTGGGAAACAGATAGTAGTTTAGGATGGAGGAACTCACAAAAAATTGGAACAACCTAACCCTCTCGAAGTGTGAAGGATCAAACTTTCACATTAAGGAGGAACAGGCGAAGATGGAGTTTATTCTAGCAGCAAAGTTCTTGACTAAGAGAGCTCTCAATATAGATGCAATAGCCAAGACTTTCACTCCCCTCTGGAGATCGAAAAATGGCTTCAAGATAAAAAAGGAAAGTGACCATGTGGTCCTATTTTCGTTTGATGACAAGAGTGAGATGGAGAAAGTCATAGCAGCAGAGCCTTGGAGCTTTGACAAAAGATTAATGGTCTTGAAACGATATAGTAAGGAAATGGACGTAGGTGACATGGAGTTTAGTAAGGTGACTTTTTGGGTGCAAGTTCATGACCTTCCAATCAGATTTCGGACTAAAAGAATTGCTGAACAGCTGTGTGAAGCTATCGGCGAGGTGAACACAGGAGTTGCTGAAGCAGAAGCAGAGGGAGATAACTTTATGCGAGTCCGGGTTACTATAAATATATCTCAACCATTGAGTAGGGGACGTGTGGTTTCACTTGACAGTGGTAAGGAAGTATGGGTGAACTTCAAATATGAGAGACTCCCAAGCCTGTGCTTCTGGTGTGGGTGTTTGATGCATGATGATCACGATTGTCATCTTTGGGTTGAAAGTGAAGGAAATCTCTTACCTGAATCCAAGCAGTTCGGCCCATGGCTTAAGGCAGCACCATTTGTGCCAAACCGTAAGTATGTGGTCAAAGTGCCCGGATTCTTTGCTAGAAAAAAGGCTGAGGCGGCGAAGGAAAAGTTGGAAACGGAGAAGAACAAGCCTGTGGTGGTCCGAACAAGCCAACAAACACCGGAGATGTGTAGGCTCCAAAAGGAAAATTTTGAAGTCCCCAAGGTTGGAGACATTGATCCGGTTTTTCAGGAGGCCCAAAAGAAGGAGTTAAAGCTGGAAATAGAAAAAAAGGCAATAAAGCAGGCCGGGTTAGGTGAGGAAATGCAGCTACAGCAGGCTGGTTTTGTTGTTGAAAGGCTGATACAGCAGACCGGCCTAGTGGAGGATAAGAAGCTGCCAAAAGTTGAGGGAACCAAGGATGCCAGGATGCTACAACAGACCGGGTCAGCTAAGGGAGAGTTGTCAGGAAAGTCCTTTGAGGAAGTACTTGTGGAGTTAGATGAGGAAATAAACAAATCTGACCCAAAGGACTCTCTGTCAACCAGCCTAGGTGTTAGCATGGATAAGGAAAATTTGGGGGGCCGGCCTACAATTAATGAAGCCTGCATGCTATGTCCACCAACTCACGCATTCAATTTTTCCTCAGCTTCAATAGTACCTTCGGCAGAATTACCATGCTCTCTTGTCAAGCACGGGTATACTGAAGGGGTTTGGAAAAGGCTTAAAAGAGTTGGGGTGAATGAAGACATTGGTATGTCCGAAGCAGTGGGGGGAAAAAGGAGTGGAGATAGGGAAACAAACCAAACTGAGTTACCAAAAAAAAGAAGGGTTTCACAGGGAGGTGCAACAAAAAATAAGATATTGGCAGAGGCTGATAATCAGCCCTGCCAGAAGCAATGAGTCTATTAGTTTGGAACTGTCGTGGGCTTGGGAACTCACGTACAGAGAATGAGCTTGTTAATTTAATACAGGCAAAAGATCCCTCTGTCGTGTTTATAGCCGAAACATGGGCAGATGAAGCAAGGCTAGATCGTACTTTGAGCAAGATTAATTTTGACAAGAAGTGGGTGGTTCCAAGGCTGAATAGAGGTGGTGGATTAGTATTATTTTGGAAAAATTCTATCAATATTGAGGTGGTTGATTCCCACAGGTACTTTATTGATACGATCATCAATGGGAACACTGAAAATGCATGGCGCTTCACTGGTTTTTATGGAGAGCCCGAAACCCATAGGAGGAATGAAGCATGGAGCAAATTGAGAAGTTTAAAGGCTAGAATGGATATCCCTTGGATTTGTGGTGGTGATTTTAATGAAATAGTTCGCCAAGAGGAAAATTGGGGTGGGGCTCCTAGAGATCATAATCAAATGCAACTATTTCGTGATGTTATCGATGAATGCCAATTTATGGATTTGGGATATGTGGGGCCTAAATTCACGTGGGCAAAACATTTTGTGGATGGGCATTCCATAAGAACAAGACTGGATCGATGCATGGCTACAAATTCTTGGTTCCAAAAATTTCCTGGAACTAGGGTACATCACCTTTGTTGTATGTCATCGGATCACTCTCCCCTATTGATCAATTTGTCGGGGATGCCTGAACCTAGAAAGAAGAGATGTTTCAGATTTGAGGAAATGTGGTTATCGGATCCAACTTGTGGGGAAGTAGTTGAGGAAGTGTGGAGTAATACAAGGGATCCAAATCCAAGCTTCGCCATCCTGAAAAAAGTGGCTTACTGTGAACGGGAATTAACTTGGTGGAAAAAACACAATTTTGGGCACGTGAGGAAGGAATTAGAGATCAAAAAGAACCTTCTTGTTTTGGCTGAGAATGAGGCTTTGGTGAGTGGGAACAATACTCGGGTTAGAAGCTTAAGATTGGAGATTAATTTGTTACAAGATCGAGAATCAAGGATGTGGTGCCAAAGGTCTAGGGTGCTATGGTTAAGCAAAGGGGACAACAATACAGCCTTCTTTCATAGTAGGGCTACAAAGAGATTTAGGAAGAATTTGATCAGAGGTATAAGGGACCAAAATGGGGCATGGGTGACAGATCACGAGGAAATTGGGCATGTGATGGAGAATTACTACAAAGAACTCTTTTCCACCTCCAATCCGATTCTTGAAGTTGATTCTCTTGAGAAAATTCCATGCATGGTGACTGAGGAGATGAATGCGGATTTGATGAAGGAATTTTCAGAAGTGGAAGTGAAGGAAGCCTTGAATCAGATGGCACCTTTAAAAGCTCCGGGTCCTGATGGTATGCCACCGTTGTTCTATCAACACTTTTGGTCGACGATGCAACATGATGTTACTTCAGCCATTCTGTCATGGCTGAATTCAGGTATCCTACCTGAACCCATTAACCATACACTCATTACTCTCATTCCTAAGATAGATAACCCTGAACATATGTCTGAATTTCGGCCTATTAGTCTATGCAATGTCCTATACAAGATCTATTCTAAAGTCCTAGCAAATAGGTTGAAGAAATTTTTACCTTCCTTAATTTCTGAACATCAATCTGCCTTTGCTAAAGAAAGACTCATTTCAGACAATATTATGGTTGCATTTGAAACCCTTCATCATATGAAAAATCATAATTCAGGAAAACATGGGTTCATGGCTATCAAGCTAGACATGAGTAAAGCCTACGATCGGGTAGAGTGGGAGTATTTGGAGAGGCTTATGGAGAAAATGGGTTTTTGTGCTCGTTGGGTCGCTCTTATGATGAGTTGTGTGAAATCAGTGTCGTATTCTATCATGGTGAATGGTGAGCCAACTGGGATGATCTATCCTAAGAGAGGAATTCGACAAGGAGACCCCCTTTCTCCTTTCCTATTCCTTTTATGTACGGAAGGCCTTCATGCTCTTATTAAACATTCGGCGAGGAATGGGGACATCAAGGGCTTTTCCTTGTGCAAACGTGGTCCAAAGCTAACCCATTTGTTTTTTGCAGATGATAGCTTGCTTTTTTGTAGGTCTATCCCTGAGGACTGCAATAATGTGTTGAAGATTCTAGGTGACTATGAGTCTTGGTCGGGGCAAAAAATAAACAAAGATAAGACCGCAATCTTCTTTAGCAAATCCACCACGGATGAAGCAAAATCAAGCATAAAGAACCTCTTCCAAGTCCAAGAAGTGAAGTCTTATGAGAAATACTTGGGGTTACCTTCCTTTGTTGGGAGGGGAAAAAAGGCTAGCTTCAATTATATAAAAGAGAGGGTTTGGCGAAAACTCCAAGGATGGGAGGGAAAATTGCTTTCACAAGCCGGGAGAGAGGTTTTAGTCAAATCTGTGATCCAAGCCATCCCTACTTATGCAATGGGTTGCTTCAAATTGCCACTGGGGCTCTGTGACGACATTGAAATAATGATAAGGAAGTTTTGGTGGGGGCAAAGGGGAAATAGAAGGAAAATTCATTGGATCCGGTGGAGTGAACTGACAAAATCCAAAATGGTGGGTGGTATGGGTTTTCGTGACTTGACTCATTTTAATGATGCCCTTTTGGCAAAACAAGCATGGCGGCTTCTGCACAACAAGGAAACTCTATTCTACAAAGTTTTCAAGGCAAAGTTCTTCCCTAATCATTCTTTTTTAGAAGCTAAAGAAACTTGTTCGGGGTCCTATGCTTGGAAGAGTATACTGCATGGTCGTGATGTTATCCTTGATGGTGCTTGCTGGAGGGTAGGAAATGGAAAATCCATAAAAATCTGGCAACACCACTGGCTGCCCCGAAAACACCCAACTAAGGTGCTCTCCCCAATAGTGGAAACAATGGAAGAAGCCACGGTGGATTGCTTAATCGATGAGGGAACTAGAACGTGGAATGTTGCGATGATAGATGGAATTTTTGCTCCACAAGAAGCTGAAGAAATAAAAAATATTCCATTGGCTAGAAAAGATTCGGAGGATTCCTTATTTTGGCCGTTAGAGAATGATGGGAGGTATAGTTGCAAAACGGGATACCGTTTCTTGAAGGAAGATGAAGTTGGTCCTCAGATGGCTGTGCAGCAAGGTCATGAGAATGGGCTTTGGAAGAAGATTTGGGCTCTTGATTGCCCAAATAAAGTTAAAAACTTAATCTGGAGGGCCTGCCATAACTCACTGCCTTCGAAGTGCAACTTGGTCCAAAGGAAAATTATCTTAGAGCAGTGCTGTGATCGTTGCAAGACAAGAAATGAAGACGTCTTGCATGCGGTGTGGAGCTGCAAATCTTTGGACAGTGTGTGGGGTGCGAATACTTCATGGAATTTTCGGAACCAGCAAAGTTTTTCAGGTTTCAGTGAACTCATGGCTTGGATTTTTAACCATCAAAGGAATCCAGCTCTGTTCGCGTTTACCGTTTGGGCCATTTGGCATCAGAGAAACCAGGCACGGACTCAAACAGCTCACCGTCCCCTGAATCTCATTTCGCAGTGGGCTCACGACAGCTGGGCTGAATTCAAGGCGCTGAAAATCGCACCATCTCCGAGTAGACCGGCAGGAAGAACACGGTGGAGACCTCCAGTCCAGGAAATGCTAAAAATTAATTTTGATGGTGCTATTTTCTCCGAAGAGAAGAGCTCTGGTCTGGGTGTCATCATTCGCGACAGGAAGGGTCTTGTGATCGCATCTATGGCCACTCGGATCCCTCAACAGCTCCAGCCGGTTGAGATTGAGGCTCTGGCTGCTAGCAAAGCTCTTGAGTTTGCTAGAGACTTGGGTATAGCAGAGGCCATACTGGAGGGTGACTCACATGTGGTGATGGAGGCGCTGAGATCAAAGGACACTGGTTTAGCTCCATTTGGGTTACTGATGCAGGATTCCTTAACCTTATCTGCTGGTTTTTCAAAATTGTCCTACTCTCACACTAAGAGAGAGGGCAACACAGTTGCACACAATTTAGCTAAGTTAGCAGTAAAATTTTCAAATTGTGTAATATGGATGGAAGATATTCCATCCGATGTATTGTCTTCTTACCACGCTGATTTAGCTGGTATTTCGTAATTTAAAGCATCTTAGTACTGTTTCTCAAAAAAAAAAAAAAAAAACCATTCCAAACTCTGAAAAAAAAAAAATCACGTTTTATATTTTTGTTTCGGCGACAATTCACAAGCCATCAGCTTCAAAAACCCAACCCCTCTCTCTCTCTCTCTCTCTCTCTCTAAAAAAATGGGTTGTTGTGGCGACAAAGACGAACTCCTCACCGCAACAACCACCGCGGAATCCGCAACGGCAATAATAGCTACCTCTTCCAACCCCTCTTCGGTCCTTACGTACCGCGACACTCTCCGCCTGATCCTCGAGAGGCTCGGCGGCGGTGGCGACGGCGGCGTCTTGGAGCTCGCTCGAGCGAGTTGCGTGTGCCGAGTCTGGAACTCGGTCGCCTACGAGCTCGTCGTCGAGGCCTTCAAGGCGAAGTGGAAACTCGGAGACGTGATCGGAAAGCCTGTCTCTGGAAGCTTCTGGAGAGATAGTGGGATTTGGAAGTTCGCGATTTCGCATCGGATCGTTAGAGGAGATAGTGTCGCTAGTCTCGCTGTCAAGTACTCTGTTCAGGTTTTTTTTGGTTTATTATTCCATTTCTCCATTACTGTTTGGTTATCGAGAAAGTGTGGGAAAGGACAGGAATTTATTTTTTAATTTGTTAGGTTTTTAGATAATGCATATAGTATAGCTTAGTTGTTGATATTACTACATTTTTGTTAAATTAAATAATAAATATGACCGTTGATTGAGGCTTTTATATATACATACGTTATCTTTTATATGAGCTAGGTGCTGTTTGTTTGCCTAGAAACTGTCGGAAAGAAAAAGGAAAATTAAGTTTTTAGGGGACCATTTTGTATGTATGTCTCTAGCTTTTTTTTTTTTTTTTTTTGGGTATACTTCTTAAGAGGAAGGAATAATATTTTGCCTGAAAATTTTCAATATGCACATAAAAGAAAATGTTGAGTCGCTATTTTTGATTTATGAGAAAATTAAGAAAATGCGAAGAAAAGTAAAATTTTATAGAAATTTTGTTGCTTTATTTTGTCATGAGAGAGAGAGAGAGAGAGAGAGAGAGAGAGCATGCTTCAAGTTGGTGTAGACTGTGGAGTGATTTTTTTTTTTAGCCCCAAATGAAGAAAAATTTTGGTTCATAAGTTGGAAATCTTGTCTAAGATTCTGGATTATATATGATATATCAATATCAATATGCATTTAGTTGTGATTATTGTTTGGTTGGCATGATTGGCACTAGTGTTGCAAAGCAATGTGATCACCAAGTTTGGATACCACTTACCAGTTTCCCAATTTCTTTTCTTTTCGTTTAATTGCTAAAATGGCTTCTTGTTTCATTTTGGAAATTTTAAGAAATGCAATCTCAAAAGTGGGAGCAATGCAAGGAAAAATGCTGGTGGAGAAACTAAAAAGAAGAGAGAGGATTTTGAGATTGATTTCTCTGTTTTGATGTAGGCATTTCCCTTGAGAAAATGCAAAAGGTTCTACAATATGTTTCAACATTTTGCATTGGAAATTGTCAATATGGTGAATGCCTGCAAATTGACTCAATTGGTAAATAATTGTGTCAAGTAGCTTGCTATTGTTTGTATTATGGAACCCTCGTGTGGTAATCTTTGCTGTTAGTGATTCCTGGTGTCTTGTTCAGAAAATTATATCTCTTCAAATAGTTTTAGGTTTGAATTACCCTATAGAGGTTTTAGTTTTGCACAGACTTATGTTTTCACTATTATGGACATTGGAAGAAGAAGGTGCGCAGAGAGTATTATGTACGGGTATTGTTTGATGAAAATAATTTATGGGAAAATAGTTAAGAACATGATGAAATCAGATTATGAGTAAATGCAAGGTTTTTTTTTTTTTTTTTTTGTTTATCTGGCTGGCATGATTGTGGACACCTGTGTTATCGCTATTAGGGAATCATGTAGTGGCTTAGTTTTGTGCACACCTCTGTCATTGCTTTTAGGAAATCATAAAGTGGTTTAGCTTTGTGCATACATATGGCCGACCCTAACTAATTTGTTGAGGATCCATAGCCGGCTCCAAAATTTTGGGACTAAAGCTTTGTTTGTTGTTGTTGTCGTTGTTGCATTATTAGAGGTAGAAGAAGATGGGTAATGAATATTTTGTAATGGTTGTTCAATGAAAATATTTTATGCAGAATGATTGAGAACAGGTGAAATCAAACTCTGAATGAATATATATGTAACTACTCTAGAGTCGTGGCACACGGATATTATATGGTAATGGAATGCTAGTGTAGGAAACCCACAAAAATAGAATATTCATTTTATTGTAATTATTTTTTAAGGGGTTTTTTTTTTTTTTTTTTTTTATAATTTTTATAATTTTTTATTTTTACGTTCAAATAAGTCATTTTCCAATCTTTTCAAAGTAAAAAATCCACTTATGAATGAAACCGGTCCAAATCTGTGGTTCTTTAAGTTCATTCACTGTAGGTTCTCTTACTTGCTCTAGTGGCTGGCAAACGCCAACCAAGAGGGGAGAACAAATAGCTCAGGAATCGGCTAATTCCGAGCGGACTTGTGGAGCTGGATTTTTCAGTACCTAGACAGTCTTAAAATATTCTTCACATGAATTTCCATTATGCTGGTTAATATAAACTTAAAATGTTCAAATTGTAATACTGTGAACATTTGTACACTTAAAACGTCGAGTTTGATATGAAAATATTATCAAACTCTAGATTTTTTTTAATGTGATTATCCCCATATTTGTTTACTTATACACAAATTTATACGAATGTGAATAAAATATTACATTAAGAATATGGGATGCTATATTTTTTAATTTTTGAAAGGTAATTGTAATGTTCTTTTATTATTTTTTCTCTTTGATTACAAGTCTTGCTTCTGTATTTCCCGTTCTTTTTTATGTACCTTGTTTCCCTTTTATAAGTTTTGAATCTTAGAAGATAATAAGACATTGATAAATTTGGTAAAATTGTCTTTCCATTTTTAAATGAATGTTTGATATAGAAAAGAGATAATATTCCATCAATTATGATATATAAGAAAAATATATCAACACGAGATACCTAACAGAAATTTTTTTTACCCTTTTGGTTATTGAGGTCTAGATTGTACTTAAAAGAAAAAAATTTGAACTTTTCTCCTGCATGCAAATTGTTAGTCCAAGTTGGTTTGCTTTTCCTGTCCTGTACATAGTCTGTGTACTAGTGTTTACATTCTTAATTTTCTGTTTTTGGTGTTAGCAGGTTATGGACATAAAACGTTTAAACAACATGATGAGCGACCATGGCATATACTCAAGGGAGAGGTTGTTAATCCCTATAAGCAATCCTGACATTCTTGTAAATGGTGCATGCTACATCGAGCTAGATACCTATGCAAAAAGGGAAGTGGCAGTGTTGTATCTTGAAGGTGGTCCGAGTGGAAACTCTAGCCATATGTTGAATAAGATGACAACTGAAGAAGGCAAGAGAAAGGTTCTTGACTCATTGAAGAGAAGCATGCAAGTCGATGATGGGACTGCTCAATATTACTTATCTATATCAAATGGTAATCCTCGGGCTGCACTTTCGGAATTCTCTGAGGACCTTAAGTGGGAGAGAAAAATGAGCTTGGCCTAGTTTCTGAAATAAAATGTTGATCGCAGCTGCTCGTAAGTTGGAACCTTGAGGTATATATAATAAATGGTGAAGAAAGGCCAAAGAATGGTAATTGCTGATCACTCTGGGATTACGTTCCATATAGGGCTATGTATGATTTATTTGGTTTTTCTAAATGCATAACTACTTAGGATTTCTTTTACTTTATGATATTTATATGAGAAAGTAAGAAGGAAGGGAGGTTGGGTGGTCGGATGAGCAGTAAAAATTGCTCCAATGTCCAATCCAGCGAAAGTTGGCTTAGAAGAGGAGGAAAATTACCAAAGGAATCTTTGTTGCTTGCTACTTTTTTTTTTTTTGAGAAAGTTGTTGCTTGCTACTTAGAAAGCAAATACACGCAAATTAAAGCTGAAGGTTAAAAGCAAAAATGAGAAGAGAAAAGAAAAAAGGATGTGATGTTTGCTTAATTGGTTGTTCTCAAAGAATAAAGGAGAGGAAAATTTAAATTGTATTTATTTAGAAAAAAATATATATTTACGGTGTGTTTGGGATTCGCTTATTTTGTGGAAACTGAAAATTTTTTGTTGAAAGTATTATAAATAAAGATAAGAAAGTATTGTAGATAAAGATAAAAGTTAGTTGAAATTGTGCAGTGAGCTCATGAATAGTAGAAAAAATAAATTAAATAATAAAATAAGTTGATAAAAAATAAACTATCCAAATGCAACTTTAGTAAACATTTTAATATTTTTTACTAAAAGGCGGAAGAAATAGTTCGCACTGTGCTCACTGTACAGCTCCTATTTAGTTAACATAGCTGCTTTATAAAAAAGAAAAAAGAAAAAAAGTGTACATAGTTGATAGTTGCTTATGCATGATGTTAAAAATGATTAAGCTTGAAAATTCTCCCCAATAAAGAAGAAACTGTACTTACATGTGAAGATTAATCAACTAAAATAGGAATCAGATTATTTAACAAGTGAAGTCTATTATAGTTTACTATAGACTTTGTAAAAAAATTTTGTTTAGACTAGAAAATTGAGGTTTAAAGGAAAGTTGAATGTTATTGTATGTTGTGTAGTGCCCACGATCCAACTGAGAAGGTATTTTATGTATTCACCATATATAACATCAATCTTACAATATAAGATCTACAATTGTACAAAACCCATATGTTATGAAATAGGTAATACATATTTAGGGATAAGGGCCCAAATTTAGATATTGGGCTTTGGGCTCTGTCCGAGGACATGGAATGATCTGAGGAGGAACATATAGTTATAAGGGGTTACAATTTTAAAGCCTCGTGAGTAAGGAACGAATGGAAGGTGGTCCAAGGAGGAACTCCTTCTCGGATATGATGAATGCAACTTAAATCTGTATTCTAACAATCAATGTGATCTTCCAGGAAGTTCCAGCGATAAGGACATGCACCATACACGTATAAGGGTGATGGAAACTCATAAATATCTAAAGGAAAGTTGCTACTACCGCATTAAATGTACTGTAGTTACCTTTCTGACTGCATTTATGTGGAGAAGATCTCTGAACAGTGCTGCCTTGGCTACCATGACTCACAGAAAGCCAAATAGGGTGTCTGATGGGACAGACATTCAAGTGAGGGCTTAAATGATCAACAAGTATAGGATCAAGATGGTCCAAGGGGATCTATATAATGTAAGAAACTCTCCATGAGAGAGGGACGGGAAAAACAACGAAAGAATACTGTAGCAATCAAAGTTGCACTTGTAATCAGTTTAATTGATTTATAATAAGATTTGCTTATTCGGACAGTAAATTTATTCAGTCCTATGTGCTTTGTTCTTGCATGATTATCTTTTGAATCTATTCTAGCCATTATTACATTCATTAGGGTCTAGTTCTTTGTCCCACTCTCTACAAATTTATTGTATTGGGTTCACTGGGCTAAGATCCTATACATCCTGAGCTTGAGCCGTAAACCGTGTCCCTACAACATATATAATATATTATATCCATAAGATAAATATTGGATTTAATTATGAATTTTATATTGTTGTATGTAAAATTATGATATTTTTTTTTTTTTTGATTTTTTGAAAGGGGAGTGCTATATCTACAATATGTTCACAATATTTTCACAACGAATCTTAGGTGACAGATTGTAAAAATGTTGTATAAGTGCTGATATACTTTAATTGTTGTGAAAGTGTTGTAAAAATATTATGGACATAACAGTTCTTTTTCTGAAATGATTGTAAAAAGGAAGAGAAATTCAATTTCATTGAATATAATTATTGGATTTAATGAATTTTCAATAGATTAAAAAGAAAATCCAATTACAACGTTTAAGTTCACATTTTATATTATTGTATGTTTAAAATGCCGACATTTTTCTCATTTTTTGAAACAATTGGGAAAAAGAAAAGAAATTTAATTTTCAATGATTTATTTTTCCCATTTGGTTTCTGTGTTTTTTTTAAGAAACAAACACACACACACACAAGAGAGAGAGAAAGGGATTCTAACACAAAGGCACACCACAACTCCACTCAAAAGCTGTGATAACTTTTAAGGGAGGGTGAGGCAAGTTATACTACACACAACACATTCTCTTAAGTAATGTGGGACAATTATCCATTCTTTTTTTTTGAGAAATAAACACTCACACAAAGGAGAGGGAAATGGCATTTGGTTTCCGTGTTGACAGGTATACAGGCATAAAAAAAAGATTATAGAGCCATAGTGGGATTAGCCATATATATATATATATATATTCAAGGGAAAGACTGCAATTAAATCGCTATAACCAATAATCTTGACATTCTTATAAATAAGGCATGTAATTATAATACCCATAATCTTGACATTCTTATAAATAAGGCATGTAATTATAATACCCATAAGAGATGCTAGTGGCAGCATTGTTGTATTTGATAGCTCTACCAAATCATAAATATTGGCACTATATCTATAAAAAAAAATAAAAATAAAAAAGGAGGAGAAGAAAGGTTTTGGGATATGTACCCAACGGGCCAGCATCGCCTTTTTGGCTAGAACTACTGTAGTTGGTTAGCTGCAATAAAATATGTTGTCTAACTCTGACAGGAAGCTTTTGGTATGTATTAATTAATTTAAGCTTTAATCATAAATATTTTCAATTTATTGTTTTCTCTCTTTAAATGCAGGGACAAAATGGGCTTCTGTCATTTTTGGGCAAATTATATAGAAAAATGCTATCCTTTCTAAATTAAATAGGGAAATGTCCCTCTTTTAAAACTCGATTTATGATAAATCGAGTTAAAAAAAAAAAATTTCTGAAGCCTTATAGTGGCGTTTTAAGGAGCCTATAGTGACGTTTTAAGGACCTATAGTGACCTTTTTTAACTCGACTTCAATGAAATTGAGTTATAGGTAAAAAAACGTCATTATAGGTCGATTTCATTGCCTATAACTCGATTTCATTGAAGTCGAGTTAAAAAATGTCACTATAAGTCCTTAAAACGTCACTATAGGCTCCTTAAAAACGTCACTATAAGGTCTAACTCGATTTATCATAAATCAAGTTTTAAAAGAGGGACATTTTCCTATTTAGTTTGGGAATGAGGGCATTTTCCTATATAATTTGCTCGAAAAGGGCAGAAGCCCATTTTGTCCTTAAATGCAGCAAAGCATTAATACACATTCATCATTCATTTCATCCTATTTCAAATTCGGTTATAACCAAAAAAATGAAATAAGAAAGAAACGGATAATTACTAAATAATTACTTGAAAAGATACTTCTTTGTTGATAATAAGAACAATTTTCCATATGGATGCAAAGAAAAGAAGTTAAATACATACATACATAGATAGTTTCTCATTAACACAACTCTTAAGGCAGTGTCCGTTCTTCATAGGAGCTGGATGCTAGTTACGTCATTTTTACATTTAGCGCACGCACCACCTGTCAAAACTGATATTACATGTGGCACATGCATAGGCTATATCATGGCAAGGATCACCACACCTGTAACAATGATGAAAGCTGTCCTTAGTCTCATGAACAAGAGTAAGGGGATGTTGGTGGACAGTGGATGTGAAAGTGCTCCCGAGCTTAATATTTCTGTAGTCTCCCCATTCATGATATAAGGACTCTTCAAAAATACATTTGGGATGAGCAGGATAATTACATTCTTCACAGTAATAAAACCAATGCTTTGGATGGTCTCGTTCTTTCTCACAAATATCGCAATAATATTCACTTGAGTCATCTTCAACAATATAACTAAAGGTAAATGGGTGCTTGTGTTGTTTATACTTTACGGTGTGTGGTAACGTAGCACATCCAAAATCCAAAGTAAATTCACATTTTAGTACAACGAAAGATTCTTCCTTTAGAATTACAAGCACTACACTCCTCATCATTAGTTGTGCTAGAGAAGATTAGGGGGTGCTTGTGACCAACGTGAGTTAATGTGTCTAATTCTGAGATCAAACTACATGAGACATCAAGGACAAAATTGCGTTCGTGGCGGTTATAGATAAAGCCATTACTTATACACTTAAAAGTATGACATTTATACCTCCATAAATAACGTCTATTTAGTTTAAGGTTGAGGGGGTGTTGGTGAAGTGGATGTCACTTTTTACGCGGTAATTCTACACAAGATTTGTGAAGAAAGAAGTTACACTCAGTACAACTATAAAATGGAGGGAAGATAGGACGTACACACCCGTCACATATTTTGTAGTTCTCAAGCTCGTCAGTAAGTTTTAAGTCATGCTCATGACAAAAATGTTTGATTTCTATGGGTATTTTAATTTCACACTCACCCACCTTGGTTTTTTGGACACTATAAGATAATTCATTGGTGAATTCATCAAGCTCCAAATCTTCAAATTTCAGCATATTTGTTAACTCAGCAGGTTCCTTGCCTTTAGATTCCCGCATAAAATTTTCATCCATGCCATTCTCGTCTATAGCGCAATCAAGGTGGGCAACGTAATCACAACTTGAGCAATAATAAACCCCATGGTTTGTGTCTATATGTTTCACGCAAAGTTGGCAAACTCGATGCTCAGAATGATCGTCCTTAATAGAATTAGTAAGGATGAGAGGGTGCTTATGGCGCATACGTTTGACCATGCGTGGTAAGGAAGCACAATTATGATGGGCCCAAAATCCACAAATGCTATGACCACATAGGTAGGGCATGCTTTTGTCTTTTTTGCCACAAAAATCACAAGTAAACGTGATCAACTTGCAGAATAAGGTCAATGGGTACTTGTGAATTTTTGTTTCAATGGAGAGCGGTAAAGAAAGACACTTGAAATGAATGTAAATTTTGCGAAGGGGACAGTGGTAAACAATAAACCTCATGCAAGGTTCACCGCAGATATTGCATGTACAAGTCTCCTTATCATACGGAGGTGTTTTGCAAATGATCAGAGGGTGCTTGTCGTGTATGGGGTGTTGCATCTCGTGGGAGTGGGCTACTTCGAAACATGACTCGTGAAGGAAAAACGAAAAAGAGGGATAACAAGTTTCGCAACCGTAGCATAAACCATGTAGGCCTTTACCGCACCCGTTACATATAAAAGAACTTTCATATTTTGAAGCTTCAAAGGAGAGCAAAGGATGCTCTTGGCTGATGTTTTAAGTTCCCCTGTCAATCAGACACAACTAATTTGTTTAAAGAAATTGAAAGTGGTGGATGCTTTGCTTTTGTGTATTATTAGACTTGAATACTCGTGAGTGTAATTTGCTTTTAACTGAATAGGGAGTTCTATATATTTGACAAATATTAATGAAGGATTATCTTATATATACTCACCTTCCATATTCATTTGTATTATAAATAGCAAAGCTCAATTTCCGTGCTCTTCAACAGTACGAACCCTTTTGTCACTCCTAGTCCCTACACTTAAAAGGGATGATGATCATCTTCAAATGGAATAGTAAAATAGCAACAAAATCTTATTGCATTTCACTTCTATATATATATATATATATATATATATATATAAAAGAACAAGCAATTCTCACGTAGGAACAAGAACTTGTGCTTGGCTTCAAAACTTCGTTGGCCAAGTACCACGTTACCTCTCTTAAGTATACAAGGTATGGTCCGTTTTGTTGCATAAATTTAGGTTGGGTAGATATATATTTAAACCTCCACTTCTGTCAAACCTTTTATTTGGATTTCTAAAATAGAATTTAGAGAGCTTAAAAGAGTGGGAAGAAATGAATGATTAATGTATATGAAATAAGAAATAAAGGAATCAGATATATATTTTTTTCTCTAGAACTTATTATCATTTATATATATTTACTATTTATCAGCACCTTGAACTGAATGGGGGTAAAAATCTAATTTTAACTCAATTAACAAGTAATGTTTTGCCTAAAGGCCAGCGATACAAAATGAAAATCAATGATTTTTGGAGTATATTATATTTATTATTAAAATCTTACTAACTAATGTATTAATTTTTAAACAAAAAACAAAAAAATTAGTTAAGAATATTTTTTAATATGTTGTTGATAAATAATATTAACCTATTAAAGAGGATTAACCAGCTCATGAATTTGAACTTCAAAAAGATGAGCGGTAGCAAGGCACATTTGATACCAAAGTCAAGTTTACAGAGGGGGAAATGATAAACAAACCGTTTGCAAGGTAAACTGTAGAAACTAGAAACTGCAGGTGCAAGTCCCTTCATCATATGGTTGAAAGTGGTGGATGCTTTGCTTTTGTCTATTGCACTTGATAGTTGTGTTTGTTTTGCTTCTAATTGATTAGGTGGTGTTCTATATGTATGTGAATAAATAAGTATTAATGGATTATCTTGGATACTTACTTGGAAAATGAACTCTTCAAACAAGTACAACTTTTTGTACACTTCAACAAAATGCTACATGCACTTAAAAAAGACGATCATCTTCAAATGAAACTGGGCTTGGATCTCAATTTAGGGAAACAAATTGGAGAATAAGCTAAGAAAAATGCCCACTAACTCATCATAAATTTTAATTTCAAAATAGCAATGAAACCTTATTGTATTTCACTTCTATAATACAGAACAAGCTATTGTTTTATTTAAAATAATAACAGCAAGCAATACTTGCGTAGGAATTGAACAAGAACTTGGATTTGGCTTCAAAGCTTCGTTGGTCAAGCTATCAATTGCTGGCTCTCTTAAAATATATAATCATTGATCCGTTTCGTTGCATGAATAATTTATGTTGGGTAGATCAATATTTATAGCACCATTGATTCCTTTTCTTTTAATTTCAAAATACAATTTAGATAGTGTTAAGAAGTGGGAAGGAATGAAAAACTTTATGTATAAATTTGGTGATCTCTTTCTTTCTTTGGATGTTAGATGTACGGTTACGTTTGGATTGGGCTGAAAGTTGAAACGCACGTTTGCATTTCAGCATTTTTTTTTTTCACGCTTTTCAGCCCAAATTTTTACTGTTCATTCATTGTTGCGGCTACTGTTCATGAACAGTAGCCGCAATATTTGACTTTTCCCACAAATTTTACTGTTCATGGACCCATAAATTTCACTTTTCAGCAATTTTTTCATTAAAAATGAGTCCCACGGTATTATTTACACATTTAAAAATTATTTACTACAGTGTTTTTCAGTTTTCAGTTTTCAGCTGTATCCAAATAGACCCTAAATGTCTTAGAGCCTAGAACATATTTAAATAGTAAAAAAAAATACCTAGGGCAGCTAGGAAAACGCCCACCAAATCGTAATTTGCGCTAATCTCACAAGATGAGGTTGAAAAATAGTGAATTTTACCAAGAACAACAAAATTGAGATAATTGCATAATTAAAAATTATTGTCTCCAAAAGATGTCCTAAAATAAATGAGACCTTATTTTGAATTTTAAACTAAAAGTTATAAAGAAAATAAATATTAAAAAAAATGGCAAAAATGAAAATTTTAGGGACTTTGCCCAAAAAGTGGCTTCAAATGTGGCCTAAGGCGGCAATTATTATTATTATTATTTTTATCCTAGTATCATTTACATACATGTAACCAATTTTTACGCAATTTTATCTTTATTGTTGATGATTTTTACTAGTACTTTTTATTAAATCGTTGTTGCCGTGTGTGTGTTTTACGGTTAGATAGTCTTACTTGAGAATTCCTAAAAGTATGTACTTTTGTGATACCCAAAACCATAAATCAAGGGATCAAAAGAAATAGAAAAGAAACACACCCCCCCCTCGTAGGGTTGAGAATTAAAGAGATAATAATATAAAGTAAAGAAATGGAAAAAATAAAATGCCAAAAATTGAAGGAAAGAAAAGAATATAAAACTAAGATACCTGCTTACAAACCCAAGACCCCACCATAATTTTCTTTTTCTCTTTCCTTCTTTTAAATTTGTTTCGAAGTTTAGAGAGGAAATGAATATTAAATTGAAATGGAATAGATTGGAATAAATAGGCTTAAGATAATCTCCATATTCAGATTTTAAGAAAATAATAATGAATAAAAAATACGGAAAAAAAAATAACTTTGTCTCAATTAATCAAGTGAAGGACGTGTTCTTCCATTTGTTCCTTTATTGTTTATGTTTCAAACAAAAGAAGGATTCCTTGCTTTCACTCATTTCTAGCATAAATTTATCTCATCTTATATTGATGAACATGAATAAAAAATAAGAAAAAAAGAATAACTTTGCCTCAATTGATCAAGTGAAGGAGGTGTTCAATTCCATTTGTTCTTTTGTTGTTGTTGTTGTTGTTTTTTTTTTTTCAAACAAAAGAAGGATTCCTTGGTTTCACCCCTCTCAAGCATAAATTTATCTCAACTTATATTGGTGTTCATCATTGTATAGGAAAAGTTTAATATATTTGCTTTACTATATTGAGTCATATTTTTTGTAAATTTGTAGACAAAATAGTGTAATCATAATTAAATGAATTTGTAAAGGACGTTGTTGATCCTTATAAAGTCACAGCTATCAACTCTTTGCATAGTGTTTGGATGAAAGGAATATAGAAAGAAATGATTTATTGTTTATTTATTTTGAAAGTCATAAACTTATAATAGCAAAAGGAATGGAATGGTTAAATTTGTTCCACTTCCACCCACAAATTTTTATGGAAAATACTAAAGGCACAACAAATTTCATTATAAAAGTTTTACATATTAACATAACAATGGATATCCCTTTTTTTTTTTTTTTTTTTTTTTTTTTTTTTAAATACTAAGTATTTTTAACACACACACGGGGAGAGGGGGAGCAGGTTTTTTAAATAAACTTACAGTGGTCTATATCCAAAAAAGTCTAACTCTTGGATACACAATACAGCTTTAAACCTCTTTAACTCACACTCATTTTCCAATGTGAAATTAACCCACAGTTTTTTCTTTTGAGAATACTAAGTATTTTTAACATACACACACGGAGAGAGGGGGAGAACAATGGATATCCTAGATAACACATTAACAACATAATTAAGACATATATTACAAAAATGATACATCAATTTATCACATAACTGTGTTCAGATTTAAATATATTTTTTTTCTTGTATATGTATTTGATGTATATGTAGTAAAATTTGCATTGCGCCTTTAATTAGTAATTTTGTATTGCATGTGGGCAAAATGGTACATTCTTATTAATTAAATCAAAATTAGATGTTTACCCCCCATTCAACTAAAGCACAAATCATTCTTAAAAAAAAAAAAAAAAAAAAAAAAGCACAAATAAAAAATAAAGAACAAATAAGATGACATTAAATTCCTCTCTCTCTCTCTCTCTCCTTTACATCTAACATCCAAAGAAAGAAAGAAAGAGATCACCAAATTTACACGTAAAGTTTTTCATTCCTTCCCACTTCTCTCTCTCTCTCTCTCTCTTGAGGGTCCGTTTGGATACCGCTGAAAACTGAAAACTAAAAACTGAAAATTGAAAACACTGTAGCAAAATAATATTTAAATGTGTGAATAGTACCATGAGACCCATTTTTAATGAAAAAGTTGTTGAAAAGTGAAAATTGTGAGTCCGTGAACAGTAAAAGTTGTGGGGAAAAGTCACATGTTGCGACTACTATTCAATGAACAGTAGCTGCAACAGTGATGAACAGTAAAAAAATGTCTGGGAAAGCTGAAAGGTCAAAAAAAAAAAAAAAAAGTTTGCGAAACGCAAATGCGTCTGGGAAGCGCAAAACGCGCCTCCCAAACGCACGCTCAGTTTGTCTGGTGGATTTTAGACATTATCACATTAAATCTGGCCCAATTGAAACTAAAATTACTAACCAAATTTCTCATGGCCCAAGAGATGATCTAGCCTGGAACACAAAATACAAGGCGTTGCAATTTACAATAACTAGCAAATTTTGTCAGCAGATTTGATAATACAGCATCAACGAGTAGCAGAAAAATAAAAATTCACAAGCTACAGACTTCAAGACAGTTGTAAACCCGAGTATAAGCTCCAGTTGCTGCCATTTCCACCCAAATTGCTCTAAAAATGGATGAGGAGCCTGATTGGGTTTCATTGTTTCAAGGAAAACAATGGAACAACTCAGTAACAGCCAAAATGTAGGTGTAAGCTTTTATAACCCAAAGACCAGAAACTAAAAAGAAAAAAAACCAAAAAAAAAAAAAAAAAAAAAAAAATAACTTAGGAACAGCCAAACTAAAAGAAAAAATCTAACTAGAATGAATATAAAGAACATGCTTTTCAGAAACCCAAAAAAAAAAAAAAAAAAAGGAGGAACACTCACTTCTCAAATCATTTTCATAAATATCATTGCATATCCACAATTTGTTCATAACATAATATAAACATTTGACAATTTTTTAAAATCTCATCCATTTCAAGCATTTGATGCAAAAGAAGTTCTTTAAAACCAAAACATCAACCACTAAAGGCTCTCATCAGTAAACCAAATGCGCCCCCTATTTTAGGTGATTTCTTATTTCTTTTTCAGATATAAATACCATGGCAGGAATTTGATATACGTCTCACCCAACTATATCTAACTTGATTTGTTACTAAAGAATACTAGAAATGTAAATGATGCAAACTAGCAATTACATTGACCAAGCATTATTAGTTACTTGATATGAAGAAATGATGGCTGATTAGGCAGGAGTATAACTAAATTGCTTATGAGTAAATCTCATAGTTATAAGTTATAACATAAAAATATAAGACATTATGATACATGAAATTATCTATCATAAAAGAAGTTAAAACAGAGTGTCCAAAGAAAAGGCTGTTTGGACTCTAACCAATTGAACATATATGATAAGGGGCATTAATGACAATATGTAATAAACAAAACGCACACAGAGTGTCTCTCTCTGTGTCTTGCTCTTTCCGCCCTCAATTCCTTTCATATTTCAAGACACAGAATGACTCCATTATATACAAATTTCAAAGAACACAAACAAAATATACAGAAAGATTAGCCAAACTAAATAAATATTGTGAAGGTAGTTGAGAAAACAACTACAATCCATTACGAAACCATAGAACAATTATGGCCCAATCAAATTTCTAAACATACTACAGAATAACAATATACAGAGAAGTACGATATTTTCATAGTCTATCAAATATTTACTAAAAAAGATGTTGGAATCAATTTACTAGTGGCTAAAACTTGTGCAAATATGAAAAAAAAAAAAAAAAAACAATTAGATTCCAACTATCGCAGGAAGTATTCACAATAACAATTATAAAAGGAAGTTACACCAGAATACATAAAACCATAAAGCATGTGACAAATACAAAATGAATTAAGCAAACTTATCCAGGTAGACACAATAAAATTCAATAATCATATCATTCCAGTGAATATTGATATCAACAAAACATGCCACAACCATAACCTATCATCAAATTTCTTCATTCAACAAGTTCTCAAAGACAATTGAATACACATGCACCAGGTCATTATCATACAATTGAGCAGGTCAAGATTAAGATCTCATTAACGAACTCATAATAATAACACAATTTCATTTCATACTCATTGACCTTACACCTAATGACCCAAGTCCAAAACTCTTCATTGTAATTAAACCCAAGCAGATCTATTAGAGTGGGGTGGGTTTGGGTTGATTTTGCCTTTGCCACCCCCTGAATGATATGCAGCCAACACTGATCGATCATTTGATCCTTACCTTCACCGGTGAGTTAATCGACGGAATGCTAAAAGGAAATCAACGCACAGAGAGCACACACGCAAGGGAGAAGATTAAGAAACAATGATGCAAAACAATCTCGCTTTAAATTAAAATTGACAGAATCGGAGAGAAGATCTGCTTCAGGGAAGCGGCAGCATTGTTGTATTTGATAGCTCTCCTCTACCAAATTATAAATAAAAATAAAAAAGGAGGAGAAGAAAGGTTTAGGTTAGCTACAATTTAAGCTTTAATCATAAATATTTCCAATTTATTGTTTTCTCTCTTTAAATGCAGCAAAGCATTAATACACACTCTTAATTCATTTCATCACTGTTTCAAATTCGGTTATAACAATAAAAATGAAATAAGAAAGAAACGGATAATTACTTAATAATTACGTGAAATAGATAATTCTTTGTTGATAATAAGAACAATTTTCCACATGGACGCAAAGAAAAGAAGTTAATTAAATACATACATAGATAGATAGTGTCTTATTATCACAGCTCTTAAGGCAGTGTCCATCCTTGATATATAGGGGTTGGATGCCAGTTATCTTCATTTTCTCATTTGATACTTGCACACTGGCAGTCAAAACTGATATTACATGTGGCACATGCATAGGCTATATCCTTGCAAGGCCGACCACAGTTGTTACAATGAGAGACGTCCATGGTCTCCTGAACAAGAGTAAGGAGATGTTGGTGGATGGTGGATATATAAGTGCTCCCGAACTTAATATTTCGGTAGTCTCCATCTTTGGTATTTAAGAATTCTCTAAAAATACATTTAAGATGTGTAGGATAATTACATTTTTCACAATAATAAAACCAATGATTTGGGTGGTCTTGTTCTTTCTCACAAATATCGCAATAATATTTATCTGAGTCATCTTCAGCAATAGAATTAAGGGTAAATGAGTGTTCGTGTTGTTTGTACTTTATGGTGTGTGGTAATGTAGCACATCCAAAATTCAAAGTGAATTCACGTTTAGTACAACGAAAGAAATCATCGAGAAGAAATCATCCCCATCTAGATCTCTTCAATTTTCTTATTCGTTTTGGGCTCGTGTAAAGCAAATAAGATAGGTTATTTTTTGTATTTTGCCTCGTTTCTCTTAATATAATATTTGTTTCAAAAAAAAAAAACTGTAATTTAACAAAAATATTTATAGTGAATAAATATTAAATTTAAAAAAAATTAAATTAAAGAATTAGTAGAAAGAACAAATATAATTTAATCAAAATCTGTTTATACTATTTTATCATTTTATTTATGGATTGGATAGTGTACAACTGTACATCAGGACATCTATATTGATATAGGTAATTGTTTATTTTTATTTTTATTTTTTGAGAAAAAAGGATATTGATATTGATAAATAATATAAAAGTGGTAAGTCATCCAATTCCATGTCCAGTGTTGTCCACCATCATCAACCATTGCGTGTGCCGAGTCCGGAACTCGGTCACCGACGAACTCGTCGTCGAAGCCTTCAAGGCGAAGTGGAAGCTCAGATACGTGATCGAAAAGCCAGTCTCTGGAACCTTTTGGAGAGACAATGAGAGCTGGAAGTTCGCTATTCCGCGTCGGGTCGTTAAAGGAGATAGTGTGGCTAGTCTCGCTGTCAAGTTCTCTCAAGCACTGTTTGGTTATCGAGAAAGTGTGGGAAAGGACAGGAAAAGATTTAAATTTGTTAGGTTTTTTAGATAATGCATATAGTATAGCTTAGTTGTTGATGTTATTGTATTTTTGTTAGTTGTGGCGGTTAATTTTAAATTATAAATATGACCTTTAATTGAAGCTTTTAAGTTTTAAAGATGCGTATGTTATCTGTATGAAGTATTAACTGTACATTTATGTGGGCTAGGTGCTGTTTGTTTGGCTAGAAATTGTAAGAAAGAAAAGGAATATTATTTTCCCTGAAAATTTTCAATGCGCACGTAAAAGAAAATGTTGATTCACTATTTTTGATTTATGATAAATTGAGAAACTGCAAATAAAATTAAATTTTTATAGAAATTTCGTTGCTTTATTTTATCATTAATGAAAGATGGAGAGAGAGAAAGCCATGCTTCAAGTAAGTGAATCTATTTGGTGTAGACTGTGCAGTGATTTTTTTTAGTTCATAAATTAAGAAAAATTTTAGTTCATAAATTAGAAATTTTGTCTAAGATACTGGATTATATATAATAAATCAATATGCATTCAGGTATGATCATTGTTTGGTTGGCATGATTGGCACTAGTGTTGCAAAGCCATGCGATCACCAATTTTGGATACAAGTTTCCCAATTTCTTTTCTTGCTATTTAATTGCTAAAAAGGCTTAATTTTTTCATTTTGGGTAAGAATTTTAATATAAAGCAGGAGCTCTCAAACGTGGGAGCAATACAAGGAAAAAAAAATGCTCGCGGAGAAACTAAAAGAAGAGAAAGGATTTTGAGATTGATTTCTCTGTTCTGATATAGACGTTTTCCTTGAGAATATGCAAAAGGTCCTACAATTTGTTTCAACATTTTGCATTGGTGATTGCCTATATATGCAATTCTTTTTTTATTGTTTATCTGGTTGGCATGATTGTGCACACTTGTGTCATTGCAATTAGGAAATTGTGTAGTGGCTTAGTTTTGTGCACACCTCTGCCATTGCTTTTAGGAAATCTGAAAGTGGTTTAATTTTGTGCATACATATAGCCGATCTTAACTAATTTGTTGAGAATTCAATGATTTATAGCTTACCTCAAAATTTTGGAACGAAGGCTTTGTTATTTGTTGTTGTTGTTGTGGCGTCATTAGAGAGTAAAAGAAGATGGGTAATGAGTATTTTGTAATGGTTGTTTCATGAAAATATTTGATGGAAAATGATTGAGAACAGGTGAAATCAAATTATGAATGAAGTGTGTGTGTTTGTTTCTCAAAAAAACAAATTATGAATGAATATATATGTAACTACTCCAGAGTCATGGCACATGGATATTATATGGTAATGGAATGTTATGGTAGGAAACCCACAAAAATAGAATATTCATTTTATTGTAATTAATTAATTAAAAAATTTTTTTTTTTACGTACAAATAATTCATTTTCCAACCTTTTCAAAATAAAAAATCCACTTACGAATGGAATGATTTTTTAGTACCTTGATAGACTCAAAAAATTCTTTACATGAATTTCCATTATGTTGGTTAATATAAACTTAAAATGTTCAAATTGTAACATTGTGAGCATTTGTGCACTTAAAACGTCAGAGTTTGACATGAAAATATTATCAAACTATAAAATTCTTTTTAATGTGATTATCCCCATGTCTGTTTTATACACAAATTTATATGAACGTGAATAAAATATTACATTAAGAATATGGGATGCTTTAAAAAAAAAAAAAAAAAAAACTTCTGAAAGGTAATTGTAATGTTCTTTTATTATTTTTTCTCTTCAATTACAACTCTTGCTTCTGTATTTCCCCTTCTTTTTTATGTAATTTGTTTCCCTTTTATAAGTTTTGAATCTTAAAAGATAATAAGAGACATTGATAAGTTATGTAAAATTTCTTTCCATTTTTAAATGAATGTTTGACATATAAAAGAGATAATATTCCATTAATTATGATATATAAGAAATGTATATCGTGGGTTTCAGTTAGCTCAATTGGTAAAGTTTCTGATGGTTGTATAAGAGATCTGGAATTCAATCCCCGCCTACCAAAAAAAAAAAAAAATTTGATTGGTGTTTTGGTCTGATAATAAAGAGCTATTATTAGGAGCGGACGCCGTAGGTTGAAACTTTCTCAAAAAAAAGAAAAAGAAAAGTATATCGACATGAAATACCTAACAGAAATTTTCTTACCCTTTTGGTTATATTGAGGTCTAGATTGTACTTAAAGAAAAATAATTGAATTTCCTTTTCCTGCGTGCATATTGTTAGTCCTAAAAGTTGGTTTGCTCTTCCTGTCCTGTACATAGTCGACGAACTTGTGTGTACATTCTTATTATTATTATTTTTGATAACTACATTCATAATTTTTCTGTTTTTGGGGTTAGCAGGTTGTGGACATAAAACATTTAAACAACATGATGAGCGACCATGGCATATACTCAAGGGAGACGTTGTTAATTCCTATAAGCAATCCTGACATTCTTGTAAATGGAGCATGCTACATCGAGTTAGATATCTGTTAGAACATATGTGTTTCACATGTTAGGAACATATGTCAACGTTTTATATAATTTGTTAATCATTTGACAAAACACAATTTACTTGTAATTGGGTAGATCTAGGATGTATTTAATACTTCAAGAAACATGTTGTTCAAGTCTAATATTAAAGCCATGAAGATTGGACAAAGAAAAACAAGTGAAGAAAAGTTGTTCACTAAAACTGGGCAGATAGCTCAACAGTTGTGGACAGATAGCTCGACAACTTCTCGACAGATAGCGAGGCTCGACAGATACTATCTATCAAGGTATCTATCAAGAATTACGAAAATCAGTTTTTCAGATCTGATTTTCAGTTCATGCTTATGTATTTGTGTAGGGTTTCTTTTCTCACAACCCTAGACATATATAAGGCTTATTTTAGAGGCCGTCACATAAGAGAATACAAGGAGAACATATACAAAAGTTGACCGATGCCTTATTATCTCTGAAAGAAGCTAATGTGTCTTTGCGCCTTAGGGTTTTGTAACCAAGTGCTTCTTGATCTTCATTGTTGATGAAGTGAAGAACTTTGGAGTCAACATCTTCTTCAAGTTGGTGTGTTAGTCACGTACTAGGAACCGTGCATCTTTGGTTATTCACGTACTAGGATCCTTGCAAAAAGGGTGGCATTCATATATTAAAGAGTTCAGAGGTTCTGAAGCGGTAGAATGTTTTTGTTGTAAGTTTATCTACGGGGATTGTAGAGTCTAGGGACAAAGGTTTTGTACTAGATCTAAAACTTCTCTTTACTATAGTGGATTGCTTTTGGGGAAGGTTTCCCTCCAAGTTTTTTACTGTGAAACTAGTTTGTTTCATTGGTTTTCCTAGGTCATCATATCTTGTCTTATTTAATTTTCCGCTATGCATGATTTTGACATGATATTGATGTTTGTTTTTTTTTTAATAAGTTTTATTCATAATAAATCTAATTAATAACTTGGGTTTAAAACTTGTTAATTCTATCAACCGGGATCTAAATTTCCCAACAATTCCTGTGCAAAAAGGGAAGTGGAAGTGACATTCTTAAAGATGGTCCGAATGGAAACTCTAGCCATATGTTGAATAAGATGACTATTGAACAAGGCAAGAGAAAGGTTCTAGACTCATTGAAGAGAAGCATGCAAGAGAATGATGGGACTGCTCAGTATTACTAATTTATATTGAATGGTAATCCTCGAGTTGCAGTTTCTGAATTCTCTGAGCCTTGCCTAGTTTCTGAAATAAAATGTTGATTACAACTACTTGGAACTTCGGATTATGATCTATATAGGGCTGAGTAGGATTTGTTTGGTTTTTCTAAATACATGACTACTTCTAGGATTTCTTTTACTTTATTATACATGATTTATATGTTCTTTTGTGTTTCTAAAATGCGGCTATAGAGCCTAAAAATGCGGATATAGCCACTTTTGGTCTATAGTTGCGTTTTTTATAGCCGCGTTTACATGTGTGGCCTATTCCCCGCGACTATAGGTCCAATAGGTCTATAGCTGCATTTTTTTAAACACGGCTATAGACCATGTTTGGCTGCATTTTAAAAACGCAGCTATATAGGTACAATTTTGGCTGCGTTTTAAAAACGCGGCTAAAGCCTCCTATAGCTGCGTTTTTTAAACACGGCTATAGGTTTTTTTTTTTTTTTTTTTTTTAATTTTTAATTCAAGTTTTTTTCCCTAAAAAATTCAAAATCAAACTTCAAAATCAAATACAACATACTCACAATACAAACACAATGTGCTCCAAAATATAAGAACACAAACCCATGAATCTCCTCTTATTCAACAAAACCAATCCAAATCCAACACCAAATCCATTCAAGGAACACAAAAGCACAAGTTCAGTGTTAGGACATATGTGATTTATTGTTAGGAGCATATGTCACTATTTAATGTAATAGGTTAATCATTTGAAAAAACGCACTTTACTTGTAATTTGGTAGATCTAGGATATGTTTAATGCTTCAAGAAATAAGGTTTCAAGTTCAAGTGTTAAAACCATACAAATCTGTCCAAGAATCAAGTGAGAAAGTGCAGGATTTTAAAGCTCGATAGCTAGTTTGAGAGCTAGCATCTATCAAGGTTTAAAAGCTGCTGAAGCCTATGGCTTGACAACTAGCTCGATAGATAGGGTATCTGTCGAGGTTTATAAAGTTCAGTTTTCAAGCTGATTTTCATCCAATCCATGAGTGTATATTTGGGCTTTCTTTTCTCACGACCCTAAACATATATAAGGATTATTTTAAGGGCTGAAAAATATGACACAAGTTACATAAGAGCACAATTCCACAAGTGTGAAGAAGAGTCTGACTAGAAACATTGTTTGCCCTAGTTCTTCAGGAAGTTGTTGTGTTTGTGTAATGTAGGGATATGTGACCAAGCAACTTCATGATCTTCATCAGCTGGATGAATTGAAGAACTTTGCAGCCAACATCCTTCTCAAGTTGGTGATCAAGTTGCGTAATAAGATTCGCGCAATTGGTTAGTCATGTATTGGGAGTCATGCATTGAAAAGGAGAGATTGTCACTACAAAACAAGTCCAATTGAGTATTGGGGTAATGGTTCAACTATAGGTTGGTATAAGGTACTGAGATTTCTTTACTTGTAACTTGTTTTGATAATAATGGATTATCAAGAGTGGTGACTTAAAATCACCCGATGGGGTTTTTGCCGTGTAGATTTTTCTCATTCGTAAACAAACCACCGTGTCAATTTAATTTCCACTGCATACTTAGTTATTTGGTGATTTGTTTGTGCTACCACATACAATTGCATGTTAATTTGATTAATTAATAAACTTAACTAATTAATTAATTAATTCATCACAATAGGTCAATACATTCTTGGCCTATCAAGTGGTATTAGAGCAGGCACACTCTGATTAGGGTTAATCTTTGCTGTGTGATTCATTGACCCCTGTTTGTCATGGATAGAAGACAGTCTCTTATTATACCTCATTTATTTAATGACACTAACTATGCATACAGGAAAGTACGCAAGAGAGTTTTCTTGCAGTCTTTAAATGAGAAAGTGTGGCAAGTTGTGGAGTTAGGCTGGACTAAGCCTACAAAAGCATCGGCTGACTGGGATGATGCTAAAATCAGGGCGGAAAATTTCAACAGCAGGGCATTGAATGCTTTATTCAATGCAGTCACGAATAAGGAGTTCAAGAAGATACTTTCTACTAAAACTGAAAGCTTGAAAACGTGTTGAAAACACAAAAGCTGTTTAGACCCTCAAATTAAAGTTACGGCTCGATAGATTTTACACTAACTTAATACTAAGTGAGGAATAGTGTAAATGCGAACGGATAAACAAACAAGCTCCTCTAATCCATAATCAAGACAACACATCAATAAAATGGAATGTAAAAGAGTAGGGAAGAAAGATGTTAATTTGATTAATTAATAAACTTAGCAATTTAATCAATTAATTCATCACAATAGGTCAACACATTCTTGGCCTATCAAGTGGTATCAGAGCAGACACACTCTGATTAGGATTAATCTTTGCTGTGTAATTCATTGACCCTTGTTTGTTATGGATAAAGGACAGTCTCTTATTATACCTCTTTTATTTGATGACACTAACTATGCATACTGGAAAGTACACATGAGAGCTTTCTTGCAATCTTTAGATGAGAAAGTGTGGCAAGTTGTGGAGTTAGGCTGGACTGAGCCTACAAAAGCGCCGGCTGACTGGGATGATGCTAAAATCAAGGCGGCAAATTTCAACAGCAGGGCATTGAATGCTCTATTTAATGCAGTCACGAATGAGGAGTTCAAGAAGATACCCTCTATTAAAATTGAAAGCTCGAAAATGTGTTGAAAACACAAGAGCTGTTTAGACCCTCAAATTAAAGTTACGGCTCGATAGATTTTACACTAACTTAATACTAAGTGAGGAATAGTGTAAATGCGAGCAAATAAACAAACAAGCTACTCTAATCCATAATCAAGACAACACATCAATAAAATGGAATGTAAAAGAGTAGGGAAGAAAGATGTTAATTTGATTAATTAATAAACTTAGCTAATTAATCAATTAATTTATCACAATAGGTCAACACATTCTTGGCCTATCAAGTTGTATCAGAGTAGACATACTCTGATTAGGGTTAATCTTTGCTGTGTAATTCATTGACCCTTGTTTGTTATGGATAGAGGACAGTCTCTTATTATACCTCCTTTATTTGATGACACTAACTATGCATACTGGAAAGTACGCATGAGAGCTTTCTTGCAGTCTTTAGATAAGAAAGTGTGGCAAGCTGTGGAGTTAGGCTGCACGAAGCCTACAAAAGCGCCAGCCGACTGGGATGATGCTAAGATCAAGGCGGCAAACTTCAATAGCAGGGCATTGAATGCTCTATTCAGTGCAGTCATGAATGAGGAGTTCAAGAAGATATCATCTACTAAAATTAAAAGCTCGAAAATGTGTTGAAAACACAAGAGATGTTTAGACCCCCAAATTAAAGTTACAGCTCGATAGATTTTACACTAACTTAATACTAAGTGAGGAATAGCGATAAACAAACAAGCTACTCTAATCCATAATCAAGATAACACAACAGTAAAATGGAATGTAAAAGAGTAGGGAAGAAAGATGCAAACACAAGATAACACGCTGATGTTATATCGAAGAGGAAACCAAAGAACTCGACAAAAAACCTCTCCACCGCCCTCCAAACGGTAATCAATCCATTAGAAAATCAGTTGGGATACATGGGTTAGCAAGAGACCCTCTAAGCCTAATCTACCTGATGTACCTAAGCCCTCCAAGCTCCTACTCCAACAAGGCTTCTCAGAACCGTGTCTTGTCTAACTCTTCGGATCTCGCAACAAGCTTCATGTTGCATCTGCCATCCTTGGCTTCTTCCAATGCTTCCCAACAGCACCAACACCTCACTTGACACTCTGAAAGGGTGTGGCAAGTGTTTGGACTATCAAAATCTTAATGGTATGGAAATTGAGAGGTAGGAGTTGAGGAAAATCTACAAGCAATTGTGTAGAGAATTGTGGGTATAACAATCTCTAACTCTTAAGGTTTGTGGCTACGGTTTTCTCTCAGAAGCATTCCTCAACAATTGTGGGTAATGTGGGTATATATAATGTGGGTACAGAAAGTGTGTATAAGATAGTACAGATTGGCAGAACATAATGTTTCGTGAGTGTCTCGCGGGAAGGCCTTACCCGCGAGCTACTTGCGAAACACAGCTGTCTTCATCTATCTTGACTCTTCACATTCTAGTCATGTGTAGGGCACATGCATCATTTCGTGGGATGCTTAGTCGCGAGATACTCGCGAAAACCCTTTTGTCTTCAATAGCTTGAGTCTTCACATACTCTCTCTTTATTACACAACCCTTACAATTAAATCCCACAACAAATATAGGGTACAAAAGATTGGATATAATTACAATCAAATTTGGCACAGAATAAAAGCCAACAAAACATATAGTTGTAAATTACAACTTTACAGAAACTACTAAGGAAGTATAGACCATTCTCTAGACAACCTATGAAGGAACAAAGGCTGTCAAGGATTCAAAGCTTCAGAGGCTCACTAATGGCTTTGAAGAGATCAAGATGGAAGAGGATGAGTCATTTGATGAGTTCTATGCCAAGCTTAAGGACATAGTGAACTCAGCTTTTAATTTTGGGGAAACCATTCTTGAACCTAAGATTGTGAGAAAGGTGCTCAGATCTCTACCTGAGAGATTCCATGCCAAGATCACTGCCATTGAGGAATCAAAGGACATTGACAAAATTCCTTTGATAGAATTGGTTGGCAATTTGCAGACCTATGAATTGGGTTTGACAAGGATCGGGAAATCGAGTAAGAGCAAGAGCAAGAGCATGGCATTAAAGGCCAAGAGTAGTGATACTGATAAGTCTTTTGATGATGAAGATTCTAAGATAAAGTCCTACATCACTAGGAATTTCAAGAAGTTTATGAAGAATGCCAATGCAAAGGGCTTCGACAAGGACCGTAGATAATCGAGTTCTTTTCAGTCTAAGAGCCAAGACAAAGGGAAGAATGATGCTAGGGATGACGATCAGTACACTGTTCCCTTATGACCAAAGTGCTTTGGGTGTCAAGGTTTCGATCATATAAAACAAGAGTGTCCTACATATTTCAAGACGATTGGGAAGAGCAAGGCGCTTGCTGCTACGTTGAGTGACACTGAGCCTGAGGATGATTCTGATAATAAGAATGATGAAATCCTAAATGCCTTTATTGCCACCATAAATCCTACTGAAAGAATTGTTGAAGATGTGGGTGAAAAAGAGGAATTGGTGGCGCCTAAGTTTAAAAAGATGGATGAGCAAGATGACATCCACACAGCTTATGCAAAATTATATAAGGTCTTAGAAAAGCATGAGAAGTTGCATAGGTTGGCCACCAAGAAGCTTAGTGATGTGGAGCTTGAGCAGGAAGCAATCTCTACAAAGTTTGATGAAGCAAATCAGACTATTGGAGCACTGAGATTCGAGAACAATTTCTTGGCTGAGAAGACCAAAAAGCTTGAGGCAGAACTGTTCCAAGTCAGAGCTCAACTAGAAAGAACTTCAAGCGCTAAGCTTGATAAGATGCTCAGTCTTCAGAAATTTGCTTCCGATCGAACCGGTATAGGGTATGATTTCTCTTCTCCTAGTAGTGATTCTACTAGTGCTATTGTTTTTGTTCCTCTTGCTAATAATATTGAAATTGAAAACAAAGATGTTAAAAATGAATTAGCTAGTGAGAACATAGACAAGGGAAAATCTATTTTAGGAGCACCCCCTAAGATTGATAAGAAAGAGATTAAAAACCCTAGGGCTAAGAAGAGAAACTCTCAAAAGCCAAAACAGAAAAAACAACATTTCTGTCATCACTGTGGCGCAGCTAGACATACTCGACCTAATTGCTATAAGTGGTTAGACACTCAAAAGAGTAACAGCATGATTGCGTCGGGAGATCAGAATTAGCTTCCATCCTCTTTCGCTTTTCTTGGAGATCTTCTTAAAACCCTCATGTTCCTTTCGAACTTGAATGGTTTTAACTCTTCCCCCTCACTGCCGGATTAAGGGTTCTCTAAATAAAAATGTTCTTCCAAGGTGTGGACAAAAAAAGGCTCCAAGTGATTCTGTCACTTCTTCTCTCTCTCTCCCCTTCTTATTTTTGTTTGTGCATTACTTGTGTGTTTTGATTTATTGCCTTGAGCCAGTTTAGTTTTATGCATTGCTTTGTTTTGTTTAACATGTTTTTGTTTGGTTAGTTTTTAGTTTTGTTTTATCTTGTTTTTCATATAAAAATAAAAAAAAATGAAAAATTGAAAAATACAAAAACAGTGTGTGTTTGTGTACATTGATAGTTGTGTACCTTGGATGGCCATTGAAACAAAGTTTTCTAAACTTTGTATCTCTTGTAGCTTAGATGAGCATCTCTATGCACAACTAAACAAGTGAGCTTTGTGGCTCGTGTTTGTGATGAGTAAAATTAAGTAATCACTTGTACTTAACACTCGTATCACTCTTTTTGAAGGGAATGACTAGAAAATCCTAAGAGAAAGGCATAAATAACCATCTCACCATTGTTGCCCGCCAATCATGAAATGACATCCGTATGCTTCGGCATAACAAAAGTGCAATGTCAAATACTTAACATCATTGGGTATTTCTTTTCTATCTCTTATATACCCGTGCATGGTTTGCTTAATATATATATATATATATATATATGCAAAGAAAAATAAAAGCAAAAAGATCAAAATGCTTTATATGATTACAAGTGTGTATTCTAGGAGATGTGGGAGTTATAGGATGTACTTCAAAGGTGATAGTTCCCATCAAATAGTAATGATTGTGTGTGAGTTAAAGTGATTTTCTCATATCTTAAATCATCATAACTTGTAGACACTTATGCAATCTTGCGATGTTTTTCACACACAGCATGCAATATTCTTTGCTACTTTTGGTACATGTGCAGGTACAATGTGATTTGGCCATCATAAGGAATACTTGTGTCTATGTATGCTCACTAAATTGTCTTAACTTGTTTTTGAAATATAAAATTGGTTAGACTTGTTTAGTGTGTGTGTGTGTGTTTTGGGATCTATGTGCTTAACATTTTTCTTGTTGAAAGATGTTTTTGAGAGAATAAAATGTTGTTTGGATCCTTGGCTGAGTTGCATGTTTGATTGCATTCATGTTTGTGTTTTTCTCTTCATGAAAAACTATTTTTAAACAAACTTGATAGCTCCTCGACATCTCTCGACACCTGCCTTATCTATTGAGCTCTTTAGCTTCTTTTTATTGCAATCTCGACAGCTTCTTGATAACTCCTCAATCCATTGAGAAAGTTTCTGTCTCCTCGATAGTTGCTCGATAGCTCCTCGATCCATCGAGCTTCTTTTTGCTGTGGACACCTCTGAAAACCTGCTCGATAGCTACATCTGTCATATTTTAAACCTTTACAGCTCTCGATAGCTCTCGATTTGTTGAGATTTATGAAACTGCTATATAAGCCTTCCTTGCAATTCAGACCTCATTTCTCTCGATCTCTCTCAATAGTTTCTGACCTCTCACCTTCCCAAACCTCTCTCTCTCATTCAAATTCTGTTTCCCACTCATTTTTCGGTCTTAAGATCTACTTCTCTCTCTGGTATGATTCTTTTTCATCCTTTTATCATGCATTTCACATCTTTTGACCTAGAATTTGGGGTTTTCTGAAAATTTTGGGATTTTTCAAAATTTTTGAGGTTTTTGTAAAATTTTTGGGTTGGGTTTTGCTTAAATGGCTTTAAATCATCATGCATTACATCACATTTGTATTATAACACTGCTTCATGCATTTTGGATGTGTGTTTACATTGTCAAAATGATTGTGTGCTAGTAGGATTGGATTGGGCTAAGCCCATGATGTCTTTACTATCACATATCACATGCTCATGCATTTTCATGCATACGTATCTTCAATTCTTTATATTTTGATATATTGATTGTGTTGGTACTTTTCTGCTTGTCTCTCTTTCCCTTTCTCTCCTTCTTTTAGTTAGTTGCATTATAGCACATAAACAAAAATCTACTCCGTTCGGGAACCCTCTTCGTTCCGAGGCATCCATTTCTTTTGACCCTACTCTTTCACATGTCCGGTTTCGTGATGATGAGCCTGACAGGACTTTTCAGAGAACTTCTCTAGACGAGGCGTTCATTCGGAATGCCAAGTCATTTTGTCGGATTTCTCCGACACTGACCTACCCACTGTCATTCACAGTAGGGGTTGGAAGTCACTGTGTGACGTCCCAGTCACTTGTCCATCCGTGCTGATACAGGAGTTCTACTCCAACATGCATGAATTTGATTATTCAGTGCCTCTTTTTGTTACCCACGTTCGAGGTATGTGCATTGTGGTCACTTTGGATATTGTATCTGAGGTGCTCTGTATCCCGAGGGTATAGCATCCTGACTATCTCAGTTGTGAGCGTTTGAGGATTGTGTCCAAAGACAAGCTTATATCCTCTTTTTGTGAGCATCCCTCTGATTAGGGTGATCATCGATTCACCTCTTGTATGGCCTTTACTAAAGGCCCTTGGTTTCTTAACATGGTTATGACCTTTGTTTTGCATCCTCTTTCTCACTATAACTTTATTACCGAGCCCCATGCTCTATTTTTGCTTTCTCTTTTAAAGCATCTTACTATAGATTTTCCCTTTCATTTTATTCTTTCTATCATAGATGTATATAAGGATACAGCAACTCATGATAAGCTCATCTTTCCTTCGGCTATCACGAGGATTTTATGCCATTTTTCTGTTCCCTTTCCCGTTTCTGACCACTTCCATGTTATGTGTGACATAGATGCTGCTACCATTAAATGGAGCGAGGCGCAGCTATGTTCGAGGCAGTTTAGTACGGTAGCTCCTCCCACTCCTTCAGCTCCATCCACCTCTGCTCCCTTTTCTTTTGTGGGTGGTGTGACTCTTGATGCTATCATGGCGTAGCTTCAGCGTATGGATGCTTGCCTTGACACTCTAGTGATGAGTTGTGTCAGGTGAACACCCATGTCGGACATATTGCCAGATGGCAGGCTCGCCTTGGTGGCTTCGTAAAGTCTCCCTTTCCTCCTCTCGAAGCATCCTAGGACGACAAGGTATTTGAGGACGATGATGACTCCAACGACGATGATGATGATGGGGATGGAGATGCTAGCTCACCTAGCGATGACGAGATGTCTACTTGATACTCTTACCTTTTGTCACTTGTGACAAAAAGGGAGAGTAGTTTTAGATATGAGAGTAGTCATACACATAGGGGGAGGGTTAGCATAGGAGTTTTTGTTAGGGGGAGTGTTCATTTTTTTTTAGGGATGTAGTGAGGATTCTATGTATCCTTTTCTTTTCTCTCCATTTCAGATACATTATATCTTGTATATTGGTCATGTGACCATTTTGACATACTTTGTATTTATATTTGCTATATATATTTTGATGTATGTTCTTTCATTTATCTCTCCATGTGTTGTTTCTTTTCTATCTTTATACACATGTTTCTTTTTAAATGTATGCAATTTATTATTTTTGTTTCACACTAAGATGCCTTGATGAGTTTTGTTTAAAGTGTTTCAGAAATAGAGGTTGTCAAAGTCTACTTGCCATAAACTCTCTTCTTGCAATGTTTTTCAAGAGTTTGTGTTAGGATAGATTTTATTGTATTCAATAAGTGAATATGAGTTGAGTGATTTATGACTTCTCTTATATGTTTATTTGTTTGTTGTGGTTTTGTCACGGATTGCCAAAGGGGGAGATTGTTAGGACATATGAGATTAATTGTTAGGAACATATGTCACTATTTTATGTAATTGGCTAATCCTTTGACAAAACGCACTTTACTTGTAATTGGGTAGATCTAGAATGTGTTTAATGCTTCAAGAAACAAGGTTTCAAGTTCAAGTGTTAAAGCCATGCAAGTCTATCCAAGAATCAAGTGAGAAAGTGTAGGCTTTTAAAGCTCGACAGCTAGCATCTATCTAGCTGTCGAGCTTTAAAAGCTGCTGAAGCCTGTGGCTCAACAGCTAGCTCAATGGATAGGCTATCTGTTGAGGTTTATGAAGTTCAGTTTTTCAAGCTAATTTTCATCCAATCCGTGAGTGTATGTTTGAGTTTTCTTTTCTCATAACCCTAAATATATATAAGGATTATTTTAAGGGCTGAAAAAGGTGACACAAGTTGCATAAGAGCACAATTCCACAAGTGTGAAGAAGAGTATGACCGGAAACCTAGTTTGCCCTAGTTCTTCAAGAAGCTGCTGTGTTTGTGCACCGTAGGGTTTTGTGATCAAGCAACTTCATGATCTTCATCGTCTGGATGAACTAAAGGACTTTGCATCCAACATCTTTCTCAAGTTGGTGATCAAGTCGCGTACTGGCATCCACGCAATTGGTTAGTCACGTACTAGGAGTCATGCATTGAAAAGGAGAGATTGTCACTACAGAACAAGTCCAATTGGGTTTTGGTGTAAGTGTTCAACTGTAGGTTGGTATAAAGTATTGAGATTCCTTTACTTATAATTGCTTGTTTTGATAATAGTGGATTATCGAGAGTGGCGACCTTAAAATCACTCGGGGTTTTTGCCGTTTAGATTTTTCCCATTCGTAAACAAATCACCGTGTCAATTTAATTTTCGCTGCATACTTAGTTATTTGGTGATTTGTTTGTGCTGCCACATATAATTGCATGTTAATTTGATTAATTAATAAACTTGACTAATTAATCAATTAATTCATCACATGTGGTCAATACATTCTTAGCCTATCACTTAGACACACAAAAGAACAAGCTCAAGAACACAAATCTATTTAAACATAAGCATAATATCAATAACACAATAGCATAAATTCAAGCACAGATCCAGAAAATTCAAAATCAAAACTCAAATTCAAATCAAGACAGATACAAATATTTCCAGAATATCCACTTCATTCAAAATTTTCAGCATTTCCTCCATTTTCTTACTAACCAAACATAAAATAACCAAAAAAAAAAAAAAAAAAACACTAGATCTACAGAAAAAAAAAAAAAGAAAAAGAAAAAAGAAAAAGAGATAAGGGGAGGAAAAGAGGAAGGGAATGGGCTAACTGGTGTGGATGGGTCGGCGGCGTAGGTGTGTTGGCGGCATGGCTTCAAATTAGTGTGCTTGAGATGAAGAAAAAAAGAAAGAAAGAAAGAAGTAGTAGCTCCAAGGAAACAAAGAAAAACAAAAAAACAAAAAAAGAGTTGCACTGGAGTGAAGAAGGAAAAAAAAAAAAAAAAAGAACCACTGAACCAGGCGTGACTTGAAGAAAGGAAGAAAGAAGGGAAAAGAAAGAAAGAGAAAAGATAGAAAAGATGAAAGTGGGGGTAGGTGGGAAAGTGGGGATGTAGGTGGAAAACTGGGAGTATGTAGGAAAAGAAAGAAAATGAAAGTTTTTTTTTATTTTTATTTTTATTTTTTTTGGTGTTACATATAGCCACGTTTTTTGAACGCGGTTATAGACTTAACCTATAGCCGTGTTTTAAAAATGCTGCTATAGGTTAGCTATAGATGCGTTTTTTAAACATGGCTATAGGTCCTCCTTTAAAAAAAAAAAATTATTATTCAGTTGGACCTATAGCCACATTTTTTGAACGTGACTACAGACTTAACCTGTAGCTGCGTTTTAAAAATGCAAATTCTTTGTTGTTTGCTTCTTAGAAAGCTTTCACATACATGCAAATTAAAGCTGAAGGTTAAAAGCAAAAAAAAAAAAAGCGAAGAGAAAAGCAAAAGAGAGTTGTGATGCTTGCTTAATTGGTTGTTCTCAAAGAATAAAGGAAAGGAAAATTAAAATTGTATTTATTTAGAAAAAACATATAGTTTAGTTACCATCGCTGCTTTATAAAAAAAAAAATTAATAAATAAAAGAAAAGAAAAAAGTGTACATAGCTGCTTATGCATGATGTTTAAAATGATTATGCTAGAAAATTCTCCCCAATAAAGAAGAAACTGTACTTACAAGTGAAGATTAATCAACTAGAATAGGCATCGGATAATTTAGTAAGTAAAGTCTATTATAGTTTACTATAGACTTTATAATTTTTTTTTTTTTTTTAGACTACAAAAATGAGGTTTAAAGGGAAGTAGAGTGTTATCTTATGCTGTGTAGTGCCCATGATCCAACTGAGAGGTATTTTATGTATTCGCCATATATAACATCAATCTTACGAATTTACGGGGTTTACAATTGTACAAAACCCATATGTTATGAAATTGGTAATACATATATTTGACACATAAGATAATTATTGGATCTAATTATAATATTATTTTATAATATTGTATGTAAAATTATGATATTTATTTATTTATTTTTATTTTCTGAAAGGGAAGTGCTACATTCGCAATATTTTTACAACAAATCTTAAGTGGTAGATTATAAAAATGTTGTGAAAGTATTGATATACTTTAATTGTTATGAAAATGTTGTAAAAATGTTACGGATGTAGTATTTATCTTTCTGAAACAGTTATGAAAAGGAAGAGAAATTAATTTCATTGAATATAATTATCAGATTTAATGGATTTTCAATAGATTAAAAAGAAAATCCAATTACAAAGTTTAAGTTCGCATTTTATATCCTTCTCGAAAAAAAAAAAGTTCGCATTTTATATTATTGTATGAATAAAATTATGACATTTTCTTAAACAATTGGGAAAAAGAGAAGAAATTTAATTTTCATTGATATATTTTTTTTCATTTGGTTTCTGTGTTGGCAGGTTTATGGGCATAAAAAAGATTATAGAGCCATAGTGGGATTAGCCATATATATATATATATATATATATATATATATATGGGTTGTGTTAATGGGCATTGCACGGTGCTCGTTAAACACACTTTTTTCTGATACTATATTTGTCTTTTTCTTCAATTTATGTTACCTTTTCAATGTTGCAAGTACTATTTCATATTTTTTTAGTTTTTTTTGACAAATATTTTTTTTGCCTTTTATGCCCTTAACTAGCACCAAGCGGTGCTGGTTAACATTCTCCTCTCTCTCTCTCTCTCTCTCTCTCTCTATATATATATATATATATATATATATTCAAGGGAAAGACTGCAATTAAATCGCTATAACCAATAATCTTGACATTCTTATAAATAAGGCAGGTTACGTCGAACAATGTAATAATAATACCCATAGGAGAAGTGGCAACATTGTTGTATTTGATAGCTCTACCAAATCATAAATATTGGAAGTAAGAAATATCTATAAAAAATAAAAATAAAAAAGGAGGAGAAGAAAGGTTTTGGTACACGTCCCCAACGGGCCAACATCGCCTTTTTGGCTTGAACTGTAGTTGGTTAGCTACAATAAAAATTATAAATTATGTTCTCTGACTCTGACACGAAGCTTTTTTTTTTTTTTTTTTTGAAACGGAATAACTTCATTCAATAAAAAGCCCAAAAAGGCATTACAACAGAGAAGACAGCAAAGCCATAAGGATATGGACTACAAGGGGTCTGGAACGAGAATAGCATGTGGCAAAGGAGGGGAGGTCCCTTTCCAGACTTGAGCAATACCAGCCAATTTGGCTAGCTGGGCGAGCTCATGGGCTGCTCTGTTGTGATCCCTTTTCAGGTGTTGAAGACGCCAGCTACAAAAATGGAGCATAGAGCTACGGATTCCACTGATGATATGGCCAAGCGGACCGCCAGCATCCATAGAATTCATAGATTGCACCGTTGCAAGGGAGTCCGATTCAAAGATTACCCGGGTAATATTCAGTTCATGCGCCAAGAGAACACCATTTTCCAAGGCAAGAACTTCAGCAACTTCAGGGGAATAAGGGGCTGATAGAGGTTTGCTCAAAGCAGCAGAGACAAGCCCAGTTGAGTCACGAATGATGACTCCAATACATGAGTTTGAGCCATCAGGACAGGTAGCTCCATCAACACTCACTTTATGGAAACCCGGCGGAGGAAGAGACCAAATAGAGGCACGGGCATCTTGCTGGTAGCTATGTGGATTTAAGGCACCCTTAAAGTCCTTTGCAAGCCTTAAACTCGAGTCCTATATTTGACCAGGGGGAGTGGAGAGGGATTCATGCACCACCTGATTTCGGTTGAACCAAATGTACCAAGCAGTGACAAAAAGGGTCTCTAAATCCTTTGGATTGCCAATTCGAATTACATGGAGAGCCACATCAATAACATCCAAAGCCCCACCATCCAAAAAAGCCGGACTTCCAACCCAAAAATTCCAAACCAGCTTTGAGTAGTCACAATTGAAGAGGGCATGCATAGTATTTTCAGGGCCTTGGCCACACAAAGGACAACAACCATTAGTGTTGACCCCCCTTACCTTAGGTTCTGCATCGTGGGAAGGGCGTTCATACAGGCCCGCCAAGCGAAAATTCTGATCTTCTCCGGTAGGTTGAGATGCCACACCCTCTTCCATAGTGGAGACTGAGGGTCCCCAACTGATGATTCACCCTCAAAACTAGTCTCAACCAGCTGGATGGCTACATAATAAGCGCTCCTAACCGTGAAAGCACCCCTCGAGTTCCCCAACCAAATAAGCTTGTCATCCGGGAGGGAGTAGCAAAGGGGAATGCTAAGAATGGTGTCCACTTCAAAAGGGAGGAAAATTCTTTTAACCAAGTCAACTTTCCATCGCTTTGTATCCTGATCAATGAGGGCGGAAACCATGGGGAAATCATCAAAGTGGCATGGTGGGCTGATTGGCTTATAGGTGGTGGGTGTAGGGAGCCATTTGTCCTCCCAAATGTGAATCATTTTTCCATTTCCAACACGCCACCTTGTGCCCTTCCTAATAACTTCAAGGCTACTATGGATACTACGCCAAGCATAGGAGGGGTTGTAGCCCAAATTAGCATTGATAACATCCGAAAACGGATAATATCTTGCTTTGTAAATTCTTGAAATCAAAGAGTCCGGCCTGGTAAAAAGTCGCCATGCTTGCTTAGCTAGCATGGCCAAATTGAAGGCATGAAGATTTCGGAAACCCATACCCCCTTGAGACTTGGATTTGCACATCTTTTTCCAAGCAACCTAAGCAATTCTCTTCTCTTGTTGCCGCTGCCCCCACCAAAAGTTGCGTTCCATGCTTTCAAGATCATCACATAGGCCCTTTGGAAGGAGAAAACAGCTCATAGTATATGTGGGTACGGCTTGAGCTACTGCTTTGATAAGAATCTCTTTTCCGCCCATAGAAAGCATTTTTTCCTTCCACCCTGAAAGCTTTCTCCCCACCTTCTCCTTGACATCCGCAAAAACCTCATTTTTGGACCTTCCAATGATGGATGGGAGACCAAGGTACTTGGAGTGCCTAGAGTCTTGCATTGGGCCAAGAATGTCAAGAACCACCCCTTTTGTCTCTTGGGATGTATTGAGGCTGAAAAACACGGATGATTTTTCTGCATTTATTTTTTGACCCGATGCAGCTTCATACATGGCTAGAATCTCAGTGAGCTTGCAGCATTCTTGGCTGTTTGCACGGCAAAAGAGCAAGCTATCATCAGCAAAGAAAAGGTGGTTCACATGAGGGCATCCCCGGCTGATAGAAAGACCATTTAATTCCCCGTTATGAGCAGCCCGAGCAATGAGAGAGGAGAGACCCTCAGCACAGAGAATAAAAAGGTAGGGGGAGAGAGGATCCCCTTGCCTTAGCCCCCTAGTAGGGCTGATACAGCCGTAAGCCTGGCCATTAATAAGAACCGAGTATGTGACCGTAGTTATACAATGCATGATTAGGCTAATCCATCTTCTGTGAAACCCAAGCTTTTCCATTACTGCTTCAATGAACCCCCATTCAACTCGGTCAAAAGCTTTGCTCATATCCAACTTTACAGCCATAAAACTCTCTTTCCCCTCGCGCCTGTTGTTGAGGTAGTGCATTAATTCATAAGCCACCAAAATATTATCGGTGATGAGGTGCTCAGAGAGGAAGGCACTTTGATTTTCAGAAATAATTTGAGGAAGAATAGCCTTGAGTCTGTTGGAGAGAACTTTAGCAATAATTTTATAGGCAACATTGCTTAAGCTGATCGGTCTGAAGTCAGCCATATGAGCTGGAGACTTTTTCTTTGGGATTAGAGTAATATTAGTTTTGTTCAACTCAGCAATAGGCATATTAGAATTAAGCACATTTAGAACCATGTTAGAAACACTGTTGCCTACAATATCCCAATATTTAAGGAAAAAGATTGCAGACATACCATCGGGTCCAGGAGCCTTGGTTGGATGCATTTGCTTTAGTGCAGTGAGGATTTCATCTTTGGAGAACTCTTTGATCAGCTCTCTGTTCATTTCATCAGTAACACGGGTTGGTATTGCTGATGTAACCTCATCAAAGCAAGCTGGTTGGGACGATGTATATATATTTCTGAAGTACTGCACAGCAATATCAGCAATGGTGTCATTTGTATCATACCAATGTCCATTATCATCCCGGAGTCCCAGAATAGTATTCTTCTTCTTCCTTTCAGATGCTCTAAAGTGGAAGAATTTTGTGTTGCGATCCCCCTCCTTTAACCATTGAACTCTAGACCTTTGGTTCCAGTAAATCTCCTCACTATCAAGAAGTTCGTTTAAATCCTTCCTCAAACTATTTATTTCAGCCCCAAGACTACCATCAGAGTCACGAAGTATAAGAGATTGAAGGGCTGTCCTTTTCGTCTGTATCTGTTTAGGAATATGGCCAAAGACTGAATGGCTCCAGCTTGAAAGGTCCGCAGCACACTTCTTAAGGCTACGGGCAAGCCCCTCTGGAGTACTTGTGTTTAGACAGGCGTTCCAGGCCTCTTGAATAACTTCTTTACATTCCCCCTTATGCGTCCACATTGCCTCAAAGTGGAAACGGCGCCTCTGTGGAGGGTGCATTACTTCCATATTAGAAACCAGCAAGGCACAATGATCAGAGGTGGAGTCGATGAGATGGTGAACCCTCGTGTTTTGGAAATGGCTTCTCCAATCATCCGTTGCAAGCACCCGATCAAGACGCAAGTAAATCCTGTCAGCCCCCTCCCTCATATTGCACCATGTAAAATCAGACCCATTGTAACCCAAGTCCCTAAAGTTGCAAAGATTGATCACATTTTTGAAGCCGTCCATTTGGTTTTGGGACCTTTGAGCACCCCCCTGTTTTTCACTCATGGAAACTATTTCATTAAAATCCCCCAGGCAGAGCCATGGAAGCTGGTACTGATGATGGAGAGAAGCTAAAAGTTTCCAAGATTCATGTCTTTGGTGCGATTCCGGGTGACCATAAAAACCGGTGACTCTCCATTTAAAACCGGATTCAGGCTCAGTGACAATGGCATCAATGTGATGAGGGCCGTATGTAACAATGTCAAGGGAAGTATCCTTTGTCCAAATCATTGCAAGGCCACCACTCTGACCCTTACTAGGAACAAAAAGGCAATTCAAGTGGGACATAGCACTTCTTTTCTTGTTTGATTCTCTTTTATTCAGTTTTGTCTCCGCAAGGAAGACAATTTTGGGAGCCCAACGCTGCATAAATTCGCGCAGCACTCTAACTGTCCGGGGGTTCCCAAGCCCCCGGCAGTTCCATCCAAGGGCAATCATTGCTCCCGGCGGTGCTGCGAGGCAGCCACCGCCGATATATCATTAGGGGAAGAAGAGTGAAGGGGGGAGGGGGCAATGAATAAACGTTTTTGAGCTCTGATTTCTTCAACTTCTAAATATTCAAACGTACCTGGCCTTTTTGAACCCACCCCTACGTCTGAGTTAAACATTTCTGTGTCTAAGGCCTGAGTTTGACTTTGGGCCACTTGTCTAGCAATTTTCTTCCAGCTGAGTTTTTTCTTTTGTTGGGCATCTCTAGCAAGGCCTTTCAAGGAGGGAGTGGTCACCCCTTTGCACTTACGGTCCAATTTTTGCCTTTGTGGGCTAGTAACTTCATGGGCTTTTCCTTTAAACTCCTGCGCTTGGCCCACAGTAGAGCACTCGTCCAACTTGTCTTCCTTGGGATCCAGAGAACTTTTAGATATTTCCTTAACACCACTGTCACGTGAAGACCCCTTAGCTTTCTCTATACACTTCAAATTCAAATTTTCGGCTTTGTCCCATCCATCCTGAGTATCCACTGACTGTAGGAGCTGAGAGGACAGATTTTTTCCAGAGGAGACCCCTTGGGCAGACCCCAAAACCTGATTTGAATTTGACCCATTTGTTTCACTGAGGCTGTCAGACTCCGAGAAGCCCATGATGTTCTCGGAGGCGCGCATTCCAGCAACATCAGTGTCCTTCGTCGTTGCGGTTCTGCCGTCGCTACTGGTGGTTTGGGATTTGCTCGGTCCCCATTTTGAATCCCATCCCGCTCTCATCCAGTCCCCGTATTGGTTGTCTGCCTCATGTTCTACCGGCGTATCAGAGCAATGCTTAACATCATGCCCGATCCTACCACATCTGAAGCAAAGCGTAGGAATCCTTTCATATTTATAATAAACCCAATGTTTCCCACTAACAGGATCGGAAATAAAGCCTCCTCTGCGGAGAGGTTTTTCCAGCTGAACATCAACCTTAATGCGCATATACCTTGCTTGATCAGACTGCCAGGATCGTTTATCCACTTCCAGAAAATTTCCTATTGTGCCTCCTATCTCTTTGCCTACCTCTTCATTCATAAACTCAAAAGGAAGACCCCATACCTGGACCCAAAAAGGGGAGTGAGTAAAGACAATGTTTGTTGAGGTAAGGCCTGCTCTCCAGCGACACAAGAGGAGTAGATTGTTTTCAAAATTCCATGGGCCACTCTTTTCGACCCATTCCATCTGAAATCTAGAGCTGAACTTGAACTGCATAACACCGTTGCCTACATCCACAATCCGTAGATCAAATCCCATCTTCCATGCCATTTTGAGAGTATTCTTGAGTGCCCGATTATTCTGATGGCGATCTGAAAGGAGCTTTCCAAAAAGGCTTAAAGAACATTCTTCAAGGAGGTTACTTTGGGCTGTGCGTGTGATACAGATTTCTTCACCTTCTTCTTTGGTTAGTTTGAGTTTTTGGAGGTCATTAAGGACTGATTCGTCCATGGTAGTGATGGAGAATGGGTTAGTGTTGAGAAGAGGAAGAGGTTACTGCACATAGTAAGGAATCTGAAAATGGGTAAGGAAGACCCCAGTGAGGGGAGGAAAAGGCTCGTGTCAGACGAGAGAAAAAGTCTCCTACTAGGGAGAGAAAAACTTTCCCCCACTATTACCTCCCTTTATTAATTGTTGATTATTGACAACCTCTGACACGAAGCTTTTGGTGTGTATTCATTTAAGCTTTAATCATAAATATTTCCAATTTATTGTTTTCTCTCTTTAAATGCAGCAAAGCATTAATACGCATGCATCATTCATTTCATCACTATTTCAAATTCGGTTATAACAATAAAAATGAAATAAGAAAGAAACCGATAATTACTAAATAATTACTTGAAAAAGATAATTCTTTGTTGATAATAAGAACAATTTTCCATATGGATGCCAAGAAAAGAAGTTAAATACATACATACATAGACGGTGTCTTATTAGTACAACTCTTAATGCAGCGTCCGTTCTTGATAGGAGCCGGATGCCAGTTACGTCATTTTCACATTTTGCGCAAGCACCAATCGTGAAAGTTGATATTACACGTGGCAAATGCATAGGCTATATCATGGCAAGGATCACCACACTTGTTACAATGATGAAAGCCGTCCTTAGTCTCCTGAACAAGAGAAAGGGGACGTTGGTGGACGTACGGTGGATATATAAGTGCTCCTGAACTTAATATTTCGGTAGTCTCCCAATGAGTAATAATATGAGGGCTTTTTAAAAATACATTTGGGATAAGCAGGATAACTACATTCTTCACAATAGTAGAACTAATGCTTTTGGTGGTCTCGTTCTTTCTCACAAAAATTGCAATAATATTCACCTGAGTTATTTTCAGCAACATAACTAAGGGTAAATGAGTGCTCGTGTTGTTTGTACTTTACGGTGTGTTGTAATGTAGCACATCCAAAATCCAAAGTGAATTCACATTTAGTACAACGAAAGATTCTTCCTTTAGAATTACAAGCACTACACTCATCATTAGTTGTGCTAGAGAAGATTAGGTGGTGCTTATGACCAACGTGAGTTAACGTGTCTAATTCTGAGATCAAACTACACGAGACATCAAGGACAAAATTGCATTTGTGGCAGTTGTAGATAAAGCCATTACTCAGATACCAACAAGCATTGCATGTTTTCCTCCAAAAATAAGGTTTGTTTAGTTCAAGGGTGAGGGGGTGTTGGTGAAATGGGTGCCACTTTTTACACAGTAATTTTGCACAAGATTTCTAAAGAAAGAAGTTACACTCATTAAAAATATAAAATGAAGGGAAGATAGGCCATACACACTCGTCACATATTTTATAGTTCTCATGCTCGTTAGTAAGTTTTAAGTCATGCTCATGACAAAAATATTTGATTTCTATGGGTATTTTAATTTCACCCTCACGCACCTTGGTTTTTTTGACACTATAAGATACTTCGTTGGTGAATTCATCAATCTCCAAATCTTGAATATTTGTTAACTCAGTAGGTTTCTTGCCTTTAGATTCCCGCATAAAATTTTCATCTATGCCTTCTTTGTCTGTAGCGCAATGAGGGTGGGCAACGTAATCACAACTCGGGAAATAATAAGCACTATAGTTTATGTCTACCTTTTAGACGCAAAGTTGGCAAAGTCGGTGCTCAAAATGATCTTCCTTGATAGAGTAGGTGAAATTGAGAGGATGCCTGTGCCGTAAATGTTTGACTATGCGTGGTAAGGAGGCACATTTTTGATGGACCCAAAATCCACATTCGCCACATAGGTAGGGCAAGCCCTTGCCTTCTATCCCACAAAAATCACAAATGAATGAGATCAACTTCCTAAAGAGGATTAAATGGTGCTCATGAATTTCAACTTCAAAGGTGAGCGGTAGCGAGGCACCTTTGATAGCACATTTGATATCAATGTCAAATTTGCAAAGGGTGCAATGGTAAACGAACCGTTTGCAAGGTAAATTGCAGAAACTGCAAGTGCAAGTCTGCGCATCATATGGTGGTGTTTTGTGGAGAATGAGAGGGTGTTTCCTCTGTGAAGGGTGCCGCAACTCATGGTGCAGTTTGGATTCTGCGTTTGCGTTTCAGCAAATGCGTTTTCCTCTTTTTTTTTTTGCCGCATTGTTTGACTTTGGGAGACAAAAAATCTGTGCATGAACAGTGCGTGCACTGTTTACGTACTGTTCATGCACTGTTTATGTAATAAAAAATATTAAAAATAAGTCCCACAGCACTATTCACACATTTAAAAATTATTTTGCTATAGTGTTTTCAGTTTTCAGTTTCAGCAACAATAAATTCAATCCAAACGGACCCTATTAAACACAGTTATAGACCAGCTCTAAAACTTCATTTTGTGATGTTGAGGCTGCGTTTAGCTTGGTAGGATAAACGCAGGTCTAGACATGTTTAAGCTGCGTTTGATTCAAACGCAGCTCTAGGTTTGCTATAAATTGAAAAAACCCCTAAATTTCAACACAATTGAAAAAACCCTAAATTGAAAAACACTCTTAGCCTATAGCTCTCAACCTAGCACCCGATTCCTAATCTCGGCGCCGTGCTCTCAACCCAATACCCACAAACCTCACACCTCTTAGCCTCCCTCATCAATCGGTAAGCTCTCTCTCTCTTTCTCTCTCATAAATCCTCCCTCTCTTTCTCTCTCATCGATCCTCTCTCTACTTGTAGGAATCGTTTTTCTCATCGATCTTCGTCGACTTCACTGACGCAAGGAAAAAGGGCTTTCCAACGGCCCCAATTAAAACCCATTTCAGGTAAGCTTCGAAACCTATTTTTGATTTTAGTTTTAAGGTTTCTGTCGGTTCTTTCATTTTTGGCTTTTAAATCAAAAACTTGTATCGAAATCACAATCGTCCAATACCATGACTTCAGTCGTCGAGATCAACGGTCACCAGCTAATCAACGCTCTCCAACCCCTTTCTATCCAGGACCATGATGATGATGATCGTGATCAGGTACGCTTCTCTTTGATCCCAATCTTTCGAACCCAGATCTAGTTTTTTATTATCCTTCTTTTCTTTTGAAAGTTTTGTTGTTGAATAAGCTGTGTTTGGTTGCCGAGAAAGCGTAGGATTTGGAAAAGAAAATAGAATAAATAGTATGTTGTGCGTGTGTGTTTTTGTTTGATTGTGGAAAACTAGGCTAATGGAAATGAAGTTCGACATTTTTTTTTTCTTGCATTTTAACCAAACAATATATTAACAGCTGGTTATAATAATAGAAGAAAAGTTGGAATGCAAATACAATATTCAATACAAACTTTGCAAATTGTACATGAAACTTTGTTCCCTTTTTTTTTTTATGGGAAATTTGAATGATTTGTTATGTGTATTCACTTGGGTTTTGGGAATTACAGAGTCAAATGCAGAGTAAAAAAGAGATTGAGGAAAAGGGGTTTGAGAATCATGGTGGGATATGTGCTGATTCCAGTTAAGAACAGTGTGGTTGATTGTTAAAAGGTTCTTATATGTTGGTCCCACCAATTAGTTTACCGAAGACATTTTTAGCTAATGGTTTTGAGTATTGAGTACAACTATACATGGCAAATGCATTAGAAAAGTAGGAAACTTCTTACTTAGCCAAAAAAATCTACTTTTAGATTTGAAGTGATTCAAGGAGCGCAAAGACAATTTTATGTTAATTTGGTTTATATAATTTTAGAAGTCAAATATATTTTTCTCTTGGTTTGTTCACTGTTATTCTAGGTCTTCTTATCTAATTATTTTTTTAGCATTTTATATAATTTCTTGAGAGTTTTGGGACTATGCTTGGTTGTTGTATTTAATTTCCTAGAGTTAAGGTTGTTTTCGTTAGTAAATAATTGGCTTTGACCCAAGTTAGTTGTCAATAAAGTGGCCGAAATTGTAAAATCCGTTTCAGCTGTAAGTATATTCCTTCTTACACAGCATATATGTAAAATGATTCTTTTGGTTGTCTGGCAATTGTATTGTTGTAATGTAATGTGTGGACTTTGGATTTTAATTAGTTACTAGTTGCATGCACTTAATGGTCATTTGATTGCTATTTAGCACTCGAAAGAATTGTCTGACAGCCTTACTGTAATTTAAAAGTACAATTACTGATTGATTTACTATTCAAAGAAAATGAGGGAGCAGATGCCATCAAGACTTCTTTATAAGTTGGTGATGTTTATTTTGTGGTTTTGTGACTAGTACTTTCCTAGCTCCTACAATTGTTTTGTATGTTGAAACAAAAATTTTTGATTATTTAAACTTGATATGTATGCTGGAGTGGAAATTGTGATTTAGGCTTTCTTGTACTTGAGCGCCAGAGTTTTTGTAAAAGTCTTGCTTTTAAGAATGGTACTTGAGCTGTGTAATTGAATGCGACAATTGAAAACTCCTTTTTTTCTTTCGTCTTTTTTCTTCTCTTATTAATCTTTTGATATACTCTTCCTCGAATGTGTTTACTATTCTATTCCTGGTTGTTCAATTTGTTTTATAGATTTCGGTGCTAGGCTACTTTTCAAGGCATTTGTTGCATTTCAATCTGCATTTCTGCAGTCATAATTGATTCTAGCACTACTCAGCATGTTTGTTAGTACCATCTACTTGAACTTATTACAACTTTTTAGAATTTAAGATAATTGATTAATTCATAATTCATTAAAACCTCTTGTGATTTTTGGAGCTTTGGTCAATATGGTGATTTATTGTCTTTGGTTAGTTATGTAAGATAGCTATAGCTTGCTTTAAACATGTCTACTATTTAAATACCTTTAAAGTATAGGTTTATGCTTCCATATGAGTTGGACTTTTCTGGGAATTACATGGAGATGGAGAACTTGCATCATAATTTGTAATCTTAGGTTATTGTCGATTGATTTCCTCATCGTAGAGAGTGAGTGGGCTGATCTATGAAATTCGAACCAAGTTGTTAGTCTTCAGTCTTTGTTATTCTGGACTCTCCATTATTTGAGCACTGAGTAACACGTGTCTTTATAAGCTGGTGGTGCTCTCTTTGTGGTTTTATGAACACAATGTTGATAATTTAATTTGATTGTTTACCGGAAGCAAAACTGATTTCCCTATCAGTCTGATAAAGGATTAATCTAGTGTTCCATTAATATTTTATTTTTTAAATGCAGTATATGTCTATATGTAATTATTCTAAAATATTATGTCAAAGTTTTACCATATTGCAAATGAGTGGATCATGGACATGTGGTTTGAAAATTTGAGAATTCCTTGGAATTATTTGTCTACATTTCAAAATTGTGTAGTCACAAAAAATGTTCACTCTCCAGAAATTTTGGCTTCGGAATGAACTTACTGCTTTTTGTTTATTTTTGTAGAATTATTTAATTGTGGCTTCTTTCGCTAAGCATGTTGTGATTGTAGTTATGCTCTGATTCTTAATGTCATGTACTTCATTGGTTATTTCTAATTCTTGCAATTTTTTTTTTTTTTTTTAAGTAGCACTTATCTTTCATTGATCTCCCAGGTCCACTGAAGGTACAATTTTGTGGTTAGTCTTTTGAAAGATGGTTTTGGTGAAGGGGGATTGGGTCTTGCACAGTGGTGCTTTGGTTAGTTTTAGTGTTTAGCAAGAGATTTTTTCCTTGCCCATTTATGTGGTACAGTATCTTTTGTTAGGGTTCTTTCTATTTTCTTTAACCTCATATGTGGTTATGCTTTCTAAGTCACCATTATGTGCAATGCTCTACAAATATTTTGATTTTATTGTCTTATATTTTCTTTCATTATACAAAATGGAATATCTTTTATCTTGTAGAGACACAGATCAAAAGTTTTATTGGGAGCTTGTCCATATTCGCCACCTTACTCTATTTTGCATACATTATTTGACATCTTAGTGCTCTTTCAGGCTTAAAATAGTATTAATTGTTATATCTCTTCTGTTTGAATTTGCTCTTTGGATCTGCATTGGCTACTTTTGTAGGTGTTTCAAGCAATGTGCTTGCACTTCTTTTTACCTCGAATTCTTTACTACTCGAGGGACACACTGGCAATTTTTAGGATTTCTCTGATGCAATATGTTGTTTCTCATAACTTTATTTTTCTCTTATACGCTTTTTTTTCATGGATGTGCATTAATATATACTTGATAATAACTAGAGAATTTGCATAAATTATGGTAATACAAGTAACAAGAAGGAAAGCTAAATCTGTTTTAAGAAAAGACCACTTCAATGGATCATCTATTAGAGCATTTTCTTGGCTTGACTATTAGTTTTATCCTTCCTCCTGATTTCATGTTGCATGGTAAGTGCTGCTTACAAGTGAGTGTTTTAAGACAATCTGGAGGGAGGGAAGTTGGATAACTTTGTGGCTTCTAAGTTGTGGTTTTTATTGCTTTTTCTTGGCTGGTCCTGATTTTAAAATTGTATGGTATGGCACATTTACTGATTTATACATCTAACATCACTTTCATCTAGGTCTAATCGTTATCAATTCTATTATGCGCCAATTATAACTAAACACATATATTTGTGAGATACGTATGGAACATGAGCTTAATTTATTATGTAAAATATATCCAAGAGTTCAAACAAGTGATTACAAAGCATAAGATGGTTTGCTACTAGTGTTCGTTTGTGAACAAGGGTTCTTTTTAACTTTGTGAGTGTAGGAAAATGGTTTGCTACTTGTGTTTTTTTATCTCAAATTTTGTTCTTTATGGATTTGAACCTTAAATTTCTGCAGGGAGCAAGCTTACTATAGGGAAGTGATGGCAGGCATGGCAAGACTAGAACTTTGAGGCCAGTTGGGAAGTGTTACTGTTGCTTGCTGGCTATGGCTATACTTCTTCATGCAATTAGAATGTAAAAAATCATTGTAAAGATTTTTTGTGATGTATAGGATCTCTTGTCAGTGGAACTTACAAACTAATATATTTTTTGTTGGGAACTAGCAAAATTTTGGCAATGAACTTCAGAAAATTTAGTATTTATTAAGTATCTATTGGGAACTTGTTTTGTATTTCTTCATGCAAATTTGAGTAGGAGTTTGAGATTTAGCAAGGGAAAAAATGTTTAGAGCCGCGTTTTTATAAACGCAGCTATAGAAAAAACCCATATTAGAGGCTTTAGCCGGGTTTGGAAAACGTAGCTCCAGGGTAGCCTATAGCCGCGTTCTAAGCCTACAGCTGCTTAACGCAGCCTAAAGAGGGTCTGTAGCCGCGTTTTTTTATAAAATGCAGCTATAGGTCTCAACTTATAGGGGTGGAAAAACGCAGCTATAGGGTGTAAAAAACGCAACTATAGACCCGGTTTGGGCTGCGTTTTTAAAAATGCAGCTTTAGGTCCCGTAGGGAGGGGCTATAGTTGCACCGGATAGGCTATGTTTGTAAACGCGGCTATGGAAATGCAGCTATATGCTATAGCTGCGTTTTTACGGGCTATAGCTGCATTTTTCAAATGTGGCTATAGCCCTCTTTTTTTGTAGCGCAAACCCTTTTCGGTATCTGTTCATTGCACCCATTACACGTACAATAATAACCTATTAAAACCTCATTGAATACCAAAGTATGCTCATCTACGAAGTGTTGAAGCTCCATTTGTCTTCAAAATCTCGTTGGTCTGTTTGGTTGCATGAATATTGAGGTTGCGTAGATTTATATTTAAAGTTTCACCGGTAAAATCTAGAAAGCTCATAGGAGTGTGAAGAAATGACAAATTAATATTAATTCGGACAAAATGGGCTTTTGCCTTTTTCAACCAAATTAATTAGTCTTATGCCCTCCTTCCCAAACTAAATAGGGAAATGCCCCTCTTTTAAAACTCGATTTTCTCAAAATCGAGTTAAAAAAAAAAAAAAAATCTGGAGGCCTATAGCGGCGTTTTTAAGGACCTATAGTGACGTTTTCAATACCTATAGTGACGTTTTTAAACTCAACTTTCATTAAATCGAGTTATAGGCAATTTTTTTAATTTTTTTTTACCTATAATTCGATTTCATATAAATTGAGCTACAAAACGCCACTATAGGTCTTGAAAACGTCACTATAGGTCCTTAAAAACGCCGCTATAGGACCTAACTTGATTTATCAAAAATCGAGTTTTAAAAGAGGGGCATTTCCCTATTTAGTTTGGGAAGGAGGGCATAAGGCTAATTAATTTGGTTGAAAAGGGCAAAAGCCCATTTTGTCCATATTAATTCCTTTCATTATGTATTAATGCACAATAAAAAGAATCAAATGACCTCTTTCTTTTCATGGATGTTCAATACTTCAACGTAAAATAAAAGAATAAAAAAAAACATAGAAATTTACTATCATTATATATTCCTTGATTTTATTTGTGCTTTAATGAAATGGGAAAAAATTTAATTGGACTCAATAAATAAGGCGTGTTTTCTTCAAACCCGAATGTTTCAACATTTAAGCAGTAACCAAAAAATAATTAAAAATTTTCATTATTATGTTGATGTGGCCCCAATCAAATTCACTAATATGTTAATTTTTATGACTTTTTATTAAGCTTAGCAGTGCCATTAATATTTTTCATACAAATTTAAAGTGGAGAATATTTAAAAGTTTTGTTTCTTTTTTCCGCTAAACTACTATGTTCATAGAAATAAAACAAAGTACAACTAAGACAATTTACGTACAGGTGGAGGCGAGAGCTCCTGGTAGATTGTATTTATTGAAGCAAAACGATTTTTTGGTGTTAAGGAAAAACTTTGCAGTTGCATGAGCAACCATATTGCAATCCCTTTTAACCCATCTAAAATAAATATTCTCAAAAAAAAAAAAAAAAATCTCCAAAATAAAGAAACAATATGTCATTCACATCCATCTGTTTCTTTTTAGATACTTTCTAAAAAAATTATACTTCAATCGGAACCCTTTGTAATTAGTTTGTAACTTTCTAAGGATCAAAGAATATCCATAGCAAATTATGATTATGCAATTATCTCAAAGATTTTACAAAAAAAAAAAAAAATAACAAAGAAATAATAAAGCAACCATGTTATTACCACTTCATTTATATTTGCGATGATGAACATTGTTATGGAAAGAGTTTTTGCCTGAGAGGGACTAAAGCAAGGAATCCTTCTATTGTTTGAGGGAAAAGAAAACCAACTTAAGGAAAACTGGAATAGGTATGTGACAATTCTCTCCCCATTAATGGAGACAAAAGTTATCCTTTTATTCCCATATTTATTCATTTATTTTGATATTTTTCTCTTAACATGAAGATTATCTTCCTCTTTTTATCCTTATCTATTCTTTTTTACTATGCTGTATGCACCCATTACGCACTAAGAATGACCTTTTGGAACTACGTTGGATAGTAGAGGATGATCATCGATAAAGTGTTGAAGCTCTATTTCTCTGTCAAACACACACACACCTAATTTGCCTACTAGACATGAAAGGTGGAGGCCTGGAAGGTCATTGCTTTTCTCTATTGGACTTGATTGAGGGTGTTTCGCTTTTAATTGATAAGCTACTCTATATATGGGAAAAAGTATTATTGGATTATCTTAGATACTCACCTGGAAAATGAACGCTCTGAGCGAGTACAAATCTCCATGCACTTCAATAGAATGCACCCAAAATGACTCCCTGCACTAAATAGGGACGTTCATCTTCAAATGAAACTGGCATGAACCTTTCAATTTAGTGGGGAAAAAATTGGAGTTTAAGCAAAGTAAAAATGCCCACCAACTCCTCAAAAAATTCAATTTGTAAAATATTAACAAATCCTTTTAGCATTTCACTTCTATAATACAGTACAAGCTACTCAGCTTCTTTATTTTTTAAAATAGGGGTAATTACACTTTCCCCACCTGTGGTTTGCCTCTAATTCTATATGCCTACTCGTGATTTCAATTTTGACACTTTGCCCACCTGTGATTCTCACTGTGAGTGTGTCGTAACCCATATCTCCACTTTCCGTTACTCTAACACAGAATAAGTAAAAAAACAAACCCCAAAACGGATCAAAACACTCTCACTCAAATCTTGAACATGAAGAACATACCAAAAATCTGAAAAATTACAGGAAGTTGAACCCAAAATTAAACATCTAAATCATCAACAATAAAACATCTAAATCGTCCAAAATAACCAACAAAGCTATAAACTTCACAATCAAAGCCACCTTATGTGTCAAATCACAACTAGCACACCCCAACGACTATTTGGTTTGTTTCCCGTGGCCGTGAGTGACTCCAAATCCAATCAATCATTCATCACCTTCACCGGCCACTCCCTGAACTTCTTCCCGATCCAAACCCAAGAACAGATCTCCATCCAATTCCCGCAACCAAACATGTCATCTTCTTCATCCGGATTCAGCGGCGACGAAACTGCACCCTTCTTCGAGTTCCTGGGAACGGCGTGGTCAATTGCTTGGAATTCGGCGTGGGTCTAATTAGTCCACCCAAAACACCTAGACTCCGAATCAGAACCCGACAGAGACGCCAAATCTCGATGCCACCACTCGGTTTCACTGCCTGTCGTCAACCAATCAATTCTGTTCTTCGTGGGTCTGAGTATGTAAAATTTTTGCTTCATGGTTCTAAGTTTGTGAAATTTTTTCGTTCATCGTGGGTCTGGGTTTGTGAAATTTGTTCTTGGAGGTTTAGCAGTTGTGGGTTAAAGTTTGTGACTTGTTTGTGATTTGGTTTTGGGTTTGTGATTTGTTTGTGGTTTGATTTTGGGTTTGTGACGTGTTTGTGGTTTTGGTGGTTGGGGTTTGAGGTTGTGGGAGGTGGTGGCTATGGCAGTGGGTTGTGGTGGCTAGTGGCAGGGGCAGTGGGCAGTGGGTTTCGATTTTGTAGTGCTAGGTTTCGATTTTGTAGTGCTAGGTTTCGGTTTTGCAGTGGCTTGGGTTTTTCAGCTTTTTGGGTATGTTCTTCATGTTCAAGATTTGAGTGAAAGTGTTTTGATCTGTTTTGGGGTTTGTTTTTTACTTATTCTGTGTTAGAGTAACAGAAAGTGGAGAGGTGGGTTACAGTACACTCACAGTGAGAATCACAGGTGGGTAAAGTGTCAAAATTAAAACCACAGGTAGGCACATAGAATTAGAGGCAAACTATAGGTGGGCAAAGTGTAATTATCCCTTTAAAATATAACAAGCAATACTCACGTGGGAACAAAAACTTTGTTTTGGCTTTGAAACTTCGTTTGTCAAGCTACCAATTGTTGGCTCTCTTTAATACAACTACTGTTTCTTTGGTTGCATGAATTTATGTTGGGTAGATCTCTATTTAAATTTCCACTTTTGTCAAACCTATTCTTTCTAAAATATAATCTGGATAGTGTAAATGTGTGAGAAAGAATCGACAACTAACCGTGTAATGAATTAAAAAGAAACGAATCAGATGATACCTTTCTTTCCTTTGGATGAATTAGAAAAGAAAACCTAACAAATAATCACAATATAATGAATATTCTATCTTTGTGGTTTTTCCTATATCAAAGTACTGCTTACAATATAATGTCCGTTTTCCACAACTCGAGTAGCTACATAGCCTACATTTATATCCATCCATGATCTGATTTCACCATGTTTTTAATTATTTTGCAACAATTATTGTCATCAAACAATCATTACAAAAATACTCATTACCCATTCTTCTTCTACTCTCCAATGACGCGACAAAAAGTGTGCATATATAAAATTAAACCACTACATGATTTCCTAAAAGCAATGACACAGTTGTACAAAAAACTTGACCACCACATGATTTCTTAATAGCGATAACACAAGTGTTCATGCCGGCAGCCCGGAAAAAAAAATCAAAAGAAAAATTGTATATACTCATAATTTGATTTCATCATGTTTTCAACCATTTTCCTATCAACTTTTGTCATTAAACAATACCTGCATGTGCATAATACATCTGCCAACCTTCTTCTTCCAATCTCCAATATAATAATGATAACACAAGTTTGAATCAAATTACCTAAAACCTTTTGAAGAGGTATGGTTTCCGATCAGCATAGATTAAGTTAGGCAACACTTACACATCCAGTGCCCACAAACATCCCCTTACTCTTGTTCAGACTAAGTACCTCCCTCTTTGTGACAAATGTTGGGTAACTTGCGAATTGCGTTGACACTTACATAGGAATTGAACAAAAACTTAGATTTGGCTTTGAAACTTTGTTGGTCAAGCTACCTATTATCATTGAGATAATTATGAAATAGTGCTAACACCGCAGGTGAAACTATTTTCTCCTATAGATCCCCAAACACTAAATAGGAATATGTCAATTAAGTTATAAGACTTTTGGATGTTAAATGCAATATATATATATATATATATATATATATATATACACACACACATAAAAGCAAAAAAAAAAAAAAACCCTCCATAGAACTTTAATTGAATACTACCATTTTTTGTTCTACATTTTTTATTTGTGATTTAGTTGAATGGGGTAAAAATTTAATTTTGACTTAAATTTTTTTATTTAATTTGGAAATAATTAATAATTAGTGTTTTTACTCAAAAGCCGGCAATACAAAATGAGTGATTAAAGGTACCACAAATTTTATTGATAAATTAGCTAATGTATTAACTTTAAAAAATAAAATAAAATTTTCATAATTATGTTGTTGATGTGGTATTTATGATATTCTTTGTCAAATCAGTAAAAATTTTGTAATAAAATTAGTTATACCTTTAACATCACTTAATTATGTTGTTGATGTGGTATTTATGATATTCTATGTCAAATCAATAAATTTTTTGTAATAAAATTAGTTATATCCTTAACATTATCCATACAAAATTGAGGTAACAAATATCCTTTTTTTTTTTTTTTTTTCCTTTTTATATGATACTGTCATTCTTTCTAGATTCCTTTCATACAAAAAATTTGCAAAGAGTTGATGGCCATAACTTTGCAAGATCAACAATGTCTGTTACAATTTCATTAAATTATGACTATGTCATTATGTCAAAGAATTTACAAAATATATGACAAAATAAATAGTAATTCAAGCATATCAAACTTTTCCTATACAATGATGAGCACAAATATTAGATACTCACCTAGAAAATGAACGCTTGATAAATTACAAATCTTAGTACGCTTCAATAGAACGCTCCCTGCACTAAATAGGGACAATCATCTTCAAATGAAAATGGACTTGGATCTCTCAATTTAGTGAATGAAATTGGAGTATAAGAAAAACAAAAATGCCCGCTAACTTATCATAAATTCAAATTGCAAAATAGCAACAAATCCTTTTCGTATTTCACTTCGATAATACAGCATAAGCTACTTTTATTTATTTATTTTAAATGTGGTGGTGGAACGCTTGATAAAGTACAAATCTTAGTACGCTTCAATAGAACGCTCCCTGCATTAAATAGGGACAATTATCTTCAAATGAAACTGGACTTGGATCTCTCAATTTAGTGAATGAAATTGGAGTATAAGAAAAATAAAAATGCCCACTAACTTATCATAAATTCAAATCGCAAAATAGCAACAAATCCTTTTCATATTTCACTTCGATAATACAGCATAAGCTACTTTTTTTTTATAATTTTAATTATGGTGGTGGTGGTGGCGGTGGTGGTGACGGTGGCAGCAGGGGCAGTGGTGGTGGTGGTGGTGACGGTGGTTGTGGCGGCAGTGACAGTGGCGGCATTGGCGTTGTCGTCGTCGTTGGCGTCGGCGTCAGTGCTGTCGTCGGCGTCAGTGCTGTCGTCGGCGTTGTCATCGTCGGCGTTGGCACGGCATCGTCGGCGTTGGCACGTCGTTGTCGTTGTCATCGTCGTTGTCGTCGTCGTCGTCATCATGGATTTTGTTTTGAAACTTTGTTGGCAAAGCTGGCTTTCTTTAAATATATTAACACTGATCCTTTTGGTTGCATGTATAATTTATGTTGGGTAGGTCCATATTTATAGCACCATTGATTCCTTTTATTTGGATTTCAAAATAGAATTTAGATAATGTAAAGGAAAGGAAAGGAATGAACAATTTAACTTGTAATAAAATAAAAAGAAAAGAATCAAATGATCTCTTTCTTTTTTTGGATGTTAACGGTAAAGGAAGAGAGAGAGAGAGAGATTTTAATGTCATCCTTGTTCTTTATTTTTTATCTATGCTTTAGTTGAATGGGGTAAACATCTAATTTTGACTTAATTAATAAATACTTTACTATTTTTCCCATTGGCAATACAAAATGAGTGATTAAAGGTGTAATGCAAATTTTACTGCATATAAGATAGATTTAGATATGCATCCAATACTTTTTTTTTAATCTACACACTGTTACGAGATAAATAGATGTATAAATTTTTTTTTTAAAATCTTAATTATGTTGTTAATGTGTTATCTAGGATATCCATTGTTATGTTAATATGTAAAATTGTTATTTTGAAATTTGTTGTACCATTAACACATTAGTGGAAAAAATTTAACAATTCCATTCCTTTTGCTATTATAAGTTTATAACCTCCAAAATAAAGAATATGTCATTTCTTTCTATATTCATTCCATCCAAAACTATGCAAAGAGTTGATGACTGTGACTTTGTAAGGATCAACAACGCATTTTACAATTTCATCAAATTATAACTATACCATTATATCAAAGAATTTACCAAAAACATGACAAAATAAATAGTAAAGCAAGCATATTAAACTTTTTCTATATACTAATGAACAACAAAAAAAGATGTACAAGAAAAATTTATGTTCAAGAGGGCTGAAAGCAAGGAATCCTTCTTTTGTTTGAAAAAATAAACACAACAAAGGAAAAAAAAAAAAAAAAAGGAATTGAATACCTCTTGCACTTGATTACTTGAGACAAAGTTAATCTTTTTCCTCATTTTTTATTCATTATTATTTTCTTAAACTCTAAACATGAATATTATCTTAATTAAGCCTTTTTATTTGATAGACCAAGAATGTATTGACCCATTTGGTAACTTAATCAATTAATTTAGTCAAGTGAAATTGATTAGATTCAATTACATGCAATAAGCGTGGTAACACAAACAAGTCACTAACTAAGTTAAATGTAGCAGAAAATAAATTTGACATGGGTGATTTGTTTACGAATGGGAATAACCACCGAGGCAAAGCCCTACCAGGTGAATTTAAGGTCACCACTCCCAAGAATCTACTATTATAAAAAACAAGTGGTTACAAGTAAAAGGAATCCCAGTACCTAATACTAACCTACAGTTGAACTTTTACCCCAATACACAATTGGACTTGTAATGTAGTAACAATTTCTCCTTTTAATACACGACTCCTAGTACGTGACTAACCAATCGATGCACGGATTCAAGTACGTGACTAATACACCAACTTGAGAAAGATGTTGGTTGCAAAGTTCTTCAGTTCATTCAAACGATGAAGATCAAGAAGCTCCTTGGGTACAAAACCCTTAGCGCAAAGACGCAGCAGCTTCTACAAAGAATATGATGAACTAGGGCAAATTGTTTACAGTCACAATATGCATGAATAATCACTTTGCATCAATTTGCATAACCTTGCATCAAGTGAGACGGCCCTTAAAATAATCATTGTATATGTCTAAAGTTGTGAGAAAAGAAACCTTACACAAATACACTTGGATATGTGTGAAAATAGATCTGGAAATCTGAATTTCGTAATTCTCGATAGATATTGTATCTGTTGAGTAGCTATCGAGCATCAGACATTAAATCTCGATAGATATTATCTGTCAAGCTATCTTTCGAGTTTTAATGAACATCACTTTTTCACTTGTTTCTTGGACAGATTTGCATGACTTCAATACTAGACTTGAACTCTTGTTCTTTGAAGTACTAAATCCATCATAGATTTACCCAATTACAAGTAAAGTGCGTTTTGTCAAAGGATTAGCCAATTTATATATATAACGTATGTTCTAATAAGTTCCACATATGTCCTAACATTATTCCAATATATTCCATTTTAATTTAGTAATTTCTTTCCTTAATTTCTAAGCTTCCAAACAAATTTAAAAGAACGAAAGAGACAAAGAAAGTTATAGTGTGGTCTTGGGCTTGTGAGAGGGTTTCCTAGTTTTATATTCTTTTCTTTCCTGCAATTTTTTGTAGTTTGCTTTTTTCGTTTGCTTGTGAGAGGGTGGTTCCTTTTATAATTATATTTCTTTAGATCTCTTGATTAATGTTTTAGGTATCACGAAGTACATTCTACTGGGAATTCTCAGGACCATCTGACCGTGATTGTTTGGTTAAAGGATGAACCTGATTTCTTTTGTGACAAAATGAGAAAAGACGAGCAACTTGTAGAAGTTGATTTAATCTAATGAAAATCCTTTCTTTCTGTAAAATAATAATAATAATAATAATAAAACAATCTCACAGTCATGATAAATGTATATTAATAACTACAATAGCTATCAAATTTTATATTTAAAAACGGGGTTTAGTAACACGAACTTGTAATCTATGTAGGGCTATTAAAGTTGTGGAATTTTGAATTAAAAGTAAATAGTCTGAGAGTTTCTAAGTGTTTAAATTTAAAAGCGCAAATCATATTTAAACAAAAAATAAAAATAAAAGAGAGCAAAAAATCATATTAAGTTAAAGTTTATTGTGCATTACACGCTAGTAACTAATAAAATAAAATCTATGTAACTACCCAATTATCACTTATTTAGCAAGTCGCTTATTACCTATAACTAATCGAATTACTTTAAGGTAAAACCAACCCCTCCAAATATCCCTACAACATCTAAAAAAAATCTCTAAATGATCAAAGTTTAGTGGAATTTAATTTGTTGGAAACCCAAATTAAGTAATCAAATTAAGACCCATTTATCTTATCAAAAAAAAAAAAAAATTAAGACCCATTTATCACTCTAATTGGATTCGTACTTATCTGAAGCCCACTAGCTAAGGCTAACGAGTCTTGTCCTTCATTGCATAAGGTGACGCGGTACAAGAAAGGCAAGGATTAAGGATAGCCTTGCTGCTCAGGTAAAACGCACTAAAAAAGATATGATATGGATCCATATGTCTGGAATTATTCTTCTATCTTAGGAGTTTGAATTAGTTATAGTTTTGGTCATTTTTATGGTACAATTTTGGCCAAAAGTGTTAGGGTGTTTCTACTTTGGTCTTTCAAATTTTCATTTTAACCTAACAGCTTTGATTTGCTTCTTTATCGGACTTTTATGTTTCAAAATTTTTAATTTAGCACTTCATTTTTTATTTAGTTTCTTGTTTGGTGTTTTAGGTTTAAAACTTTTCATTTTTATGAAGGATTTAAAAGAAAAATTTTGAAATGTAAAGGACCAAACAGAAAATGAATCAAACTTGAAAGGATGATAAGAAAATTTTAAAATATAAAGGACCAATATTAAAATGGACTCAAAAATGTCAAAATGAAAATTTGGTGTAGAATGATGAAAACATCTCTAAAGTTTAAGGGCAAATACTGAGCTTTAGTCTTTTTAATTCATTAACAATGTATGAATGTTAAAGACAAAAAATCATTAAAGTCTGCTTTAATTTTAAACATTTCTTCGGTTCCTTTTGCTAATGATTGGTCGTCGACATTTCAAGAGGAATTATTTGTTTTGTTGGCTTAGGGAAACATGAAAGTGATTTTTCATACAATTTGTAGCATCCATTTGAATTGGAGTACTGTTAAAGAGTTTTAATTATGATCCTCTTTATATGTTAAATTGTGTTTTCCGATTGATCTTGTTCTCATGGGTCAAACTTGTTTTGATGACTGAGTCTCAAGGGTTGTCCGAAAGTTTGTTAGGATATATATGTTAACGTTAACGGTTTCTTGCTCCATTATTAACGGTGAACGAAACTTGCATGAGTCTATTTATAATATTGTGTCAAAAAAGAGACCTCATATCTTATCATGTAAAACAACAAATCTTTATTATTCCTGGAAGAGTTAATTTAACCTTCGAGGATAGCATTTCGAATATATCCTTTCAAATGCTTTGTTAAGAATGAAGGAAATTTATCTAATAACCCTTGTTAAATAGTTCAAACAAGCATATAATGCAGGCCAATAGAATAATTCCTAAATCAACTTGAGTAATTCTCTAATATGAGTATCAGTATCTCTTTCATAAATTAAAGCATGGCTGAACTTTCTATTTAATAAAATTTTTATTTTTTTTATGTTTTTATTTTAATAATTCGATAGTTACAATAGGGGTGATGGAGTTCAACCCTGGGTGTTTTCACTAATAGTGGAAATACTAGGAGATGCCAAACAATTAAACTACAAAACTCTTAGCTAATGGAACTTGACTTTATTGCATCCAGGCCATTTTAAAAAGACTTCAAATACAAAATGAAATTGCCAACACAAAGTAGTATCATATTTTTGTGGTGGGCTCTTTTGAGTTTGTGGGTTGGACTGCCTCCTGCCACACTAAGGCCTGAAGGTGTTCTAAGTAGGAGAGTCAGGACCTGTCCAATTGCAACTCACCATGGGCTGGCTTGTGCGCAAACTAAAACCCCTTTATTGAAACTTTGGTCACATGCCCATGACAGGCGTAGCTATTACAAAAGGGTTATGGCAGGCAAATACAATATAATCATAATAAAAGAAGATAGGCTTGCTATTAGATGAAATAAGTAACGGATAATCAAAATAAAGAGAGAGAACAACACAACAATGAAAAATGCATCATAAATGGGATGGTAAAGATAAACGAGAAATAATACTAGTACCTTATCAATGAAAATCAGAGAGGAAAAGGTTAGTCTGCTGTGCTTAGTTGCACTACAGGGCTAAGACTAAGGAGGGAACAATTTTCTCAATGTGAGTAACCTCATAAGAAGATCCTGTTGTAGAAACTACCCACTTTAAGATAAAGGGCCTGAATGGCTCATGTCCAAAAATCTTAATCCGTAATAGAGGGTAGGCTTTTAGAGGAAAAGAAATGATTAGCCTATTGGTGCATGCCTACCATACTACTCTCTCTCTGTTTCTTCTTTCCAACTCTGTTTCTTCTTCTCGGTTTTTTTTTTTTTTTTTTTTTTTTGCTACTCTGTTTTTTCTACTCTCCTCTTTCTAGTTCTCACTTCGTGTAATGTTGTGATGTGATAGTTGTGATACTGTGACCCTTGTTGTGATTGTTGCTGTTATTATGCTAGTGATGTTGTTGTTACTGTGCACGACAGGGCTCCTTATATACTGCCTGTCGTGACTGTTTTTTTTACCATTTTACCCCTTAACCACTTTTATCTGGGTGTGGGTGTCCTTCCAGACCACCCACTGGTTTGTCAGTTGCCCAACCCCCATCACTTACATGTGCTGGCCATGCCACATCCCATTACCATACAAAGAATTCTATTTTGTTTGCTTGCTCATCGTGGCATTTCTATCCGCAACAAGGTGGACATTGTCTCTCACTATCCTTCATGGCATGCACCTTATGGTTCCAACTCATCCTTTCCTCTTTTGCGTAGTATATCATCCCAACAGAACATTTCTCCCAAAAAAGTTTGGGCGAGAACCTTAGAATAGGCTCCCTCTTCTTCCCATCGCTAGACCATACCCCCTCTTACCTCTGATCCATGTCCCACCACTCCTATATCGGCTAGGTACAGGTTGGTGGTGCCTGGGCCTTGTGCGTGCTCTACTTCCATGTGTGTCCAAAGCTTATCTGCTGCTCATGCATTTGCCATGGCCTAGAGGCTTGTCTGTGTGTTCTGCTGCTCATTCTTGGTCTCTTATGGCGTGAATTGGTTTCTGATGCTTCATTCTTTATAACTTGCCTTCAAGGGTTGGGCCTCGCTTGATTGTGAGTTTTTCTCTCCTAAACCCACTCTTTGCTCCTTCCGTAGACTTATTAGCATCCCTGCTGTGCCATTCTGCTATTTCCTACTGTGATGTTTTTTTGATCCGTGCTTGCTGAGCCTCTTTTGCGCCTGTCGTATGCTTTCCTTTTACTTAATTACAATGAACCAATATTGTCATTAAGCTCACATTCATGCCACTTCAGGCTTTCTTGACCCATTCCATTGCTTATGGACTTCCTCGGCCCATTTCTTTCTCCTTGGGCATCCTCGGCCCATTTTCTTTCCTTGGGCATCCTCGGCCCATTCCAATTCTAAATTCCCATGGGTTTTTGATAACTCTTTTTGGGCTTCCTAGGCCAATCACCATATTCTTTACCTTTGGGGTTCATGGGCTTTCCACCAACCCCTTACTTACTTACTTTATTACTTCGGGCCTGCTCTGACCCATTCTTGCTTTTCTACTTCATGTAATGCCCATGGGTTTACTATTTCTTCCTCTGGACTCCTTTAGGGCCGTTTGCTTTCTGCGAGACCCATTTATTATTTTATGGGCCTATGATCCATTATTTCTACCATTCGGGCTTAATGGTTTTTTCTCTCAATTTATTAATTCTTTTTTGCCCATTGTAGGGGCCTTTTTTGTTGTGTTGGGCTGGGCTGCCTCCTATAGTAATAGGCCCAAGTATTCTGGGTAAGGGAGTTAAGACTGGTTTAACTACAACTCAATTGGGGCTGGCTTGTGCACAAACTATGCCTCGTCTGCCAAGAGTATGCTTACGGCAGGCAAAACTATTTCAAACAGGTTATGGCAAACAGATATGGTAATAACAAAATAGAGTATTCTCGCTGTTTAATAAGAAATGACCAAATGATCCTTATTTAAGCAACATAATCGCAATAATGATAAATTGTTTCACAAAGGAAGCCAAAGGAGTAGAATAACATATATATATATATATATATATATATATATATATATATATATATAAGTCAATTAGAAGAGATAAGAAATCAAGTTAAGTTTAGTCCACAGGAGCAACCCCAGAAAAAGGAAAGAACGCCTCTTCTCAATACAATCAATCTCCCAAGTAAATCCTGCCGTGGAAATTGATCGTTTTAAGGGAAACAGACCCAAATGGCTAGTGCTCGAAGAAACCTCTTTTGCTCTTGGTAGAGAGTAGGATTTTGAAAGGGAGAGAGAGAAAGAAACCTATCAGTGCATGCCGGACTAACTCTCTCTGTTTTTTCCTTCTTTCTTTTTAGTTTTCTCTTTTTCTATCTTTCTTTTTGTTTTTATATTTATGATTTTCTCTATGTTTCGATTGTAACACCTTTGTGTGTTGTTTTCCCCTTTCCTCTCCTTCTTTCTCCTGTACACGGCAAAGGCTTCTTTTTATAGTGCCTGCCGTGACCGAATTTTACTGTTCTACCCCTTAATCGCCTTTGTCTGGTCCAGGTGTACTTGCCGACTATTACTGTTTCGTCTGCATGCCACTCCCCATTACTAGACAAAGACAACTATTTTGTTTGTTAGTCTACCATGGCACCTCTTCCTGCCCCGGTGCTGATTCTCTCTCTCTCTCTATCCCTTATAGCATGCACCTGGTGGTTCCAGCTCAGCCTTGCCTCTTTTAGGAGGTATGTCATCCCAACAGGACGTATCCCCCAAAAGAGTCTGAGCAGGAACCCCGAATAGGTTTTTTCCCTCTCCCTACCACCAAACTATGCTCTCTTACCTCTGACCCACGACCTTACCATGTCCCATATTGGCTAGGTACAGGCAGGTAAGGTCTGGGCCTTGCGCATGCCTGCCTTCCATATGTGTCCAAAGTTTGTCTGCTTCTCATGCGTCCGCCGTGGTCTAGAGGCTTACCTGCACTATCTGCCGTCTATTCTTAACCCTTTATGAACTGCCTTTTTTGATTTCTCACTCCCTTAGGGGCTGAGCTTTATTTGGTACTAGGCTTTGTATTTCTTGCAGCCCATTTATTGATTGTCTTAATTTCCTACCACATCACTTGTTATTCCTGCCGTAATGGCTTACTCCTACTGGACCTTTTTTAGGTCTGCCGTTTACTTTTTCCCCCAGTGGCTCAACATGGCCACCGGTGTTCCTACTTACGGGCTCCAGCGTCCCTTTTTGTTTTCCCTTGGGCATCCTTGGCCATTTTGCTTTCTTTGGGCTTTCTTGGCTCATTTACTAACTCTACATTCCCATGGGCTTTTACTAACTTCATTGGGCTTCCTCGGCCCAATTTCCTTTTTCTTATCCTTGGGGTTTACGGGCTTGCCATTAACCCCTTACTTTCTTTGTTTACAATGCTTTGGGCCTGCCGTGATCCATTCTCGCTTTTCTACATCATATACTGCCCATGGGTGTTATTTCTCTCTTTCCAGGCTTCTTTAAGCCCATTTTCCTCCTTAAGACCCATTTGTTTATATTATGGGCCTATGATCCATTATTCCTGCCACTTGAGCTTAATGGTTTTACTTCATGTTTGCCGTTCATTTGCTGCCCGTGTTGCTGGGTTGGGCTTTCTTTTTTCTATTCGGATTCTACAAAAATGGCCCTAAACATTTAGCCCCCTGAACATATGGAGTGCCCCTGCGGTTCATATGTGAATAAAAGACCTTTTTGTCCTTTCTAATTCTCTTCTTTCTTTTTCTTCGTTGGATTTTTTAAACAATGGACACTTTCCCATATATATATTTCTTTTCCTCCCATGAACAGTAGTGACTTTTTGAATTTCCCAGAATGGCAGTTACTTTTAGACATAACCGCCGCTTCATTAATTTCGTTCTCTTTTTGATGGCTGACTCGTCGCCTCCCTTCATGCCAGTATTAATGACCTTGGTATTTAAGAAAGGAGTCCCTTTGTAATTCAAACACAAACTCCTTCTTTTCAAAAAATACTCTATCCGCTTCCCTTCCTCCACCGTTTTCTTCTCTTCAAACACTTATATCCATTTTACTCTGATCAACCCCCTCACGCTATGGCGCCAGCGGAAAGCCAAGGCTCTTCCCGCCGCAAAGGGAAAGAGGCCATTTACGATCTTCCTTCCATACAAGAGATAGGCGAAGAGGCTGTATACTCCGAATCGGACCACTCCGATGAGAAAGAAGCGCGGCGTGACCCAGACAGTGAATGCGCCCCTCTAATTGACCATTAGTATGATGTCCATCCTCATTTCCCTAAGATTCCTGGTGACTACGTGCCGCTTGTTGGAAAAAATCAGATGTGCGCAGCGGAAAAATTAAAAAAAAAAAAATTATGAACGGATCTACTTCATTCGCAATTGATAACAAGCACTATGTAAATTTCAGAATTAGAGAACAAGAAAGCGTACCTTAGTGTAGTGAAATTCAAAACCTTGAAGATCAAACGTTCTTGGGAAGACTTTCAATCTTCACTCCAATTCCACATGATGCCCAAGATGTGTGGTCTCTCAATTGGTAACCAAAAGGGATTTTATGAAAGTGTCTTTCACTCTCTTCCACACCATTACTATGATGTTTTTCTCACACCAAAAATTCTGAACGTTTTTCCCTTTTGTATCTAACCAATTATCTAATTGGGCTGGCCTTTTGGGCCTTTCCAATTGGGCTTAAGTGTGTGGCTTGGAGTGGGACCAAAAGGGACCAATAAGACACTAGCTCCAATGGGCCTTGGGCTTTTCTGTCAACTCTTGACAAGTCCAAAGTTACCATTAACTATATTTAATACCACTATATAAATATAGTTGCACTCTAGGCCTTATAAATAAATTATTTCCCAAGACTTTATTGTACATGCAACCCCTTCATTAAAATATTCGTAGTAATACAAAGTCATGATGTAGACTGTCACTTTGTAAATTACTACATCTTAATCCTTGAGAACCCAGTTTAATCCTTTATGTTATTCAATATATATTTATGAAATCCAATTTCACAAATATATATACTTTAGTAACTTATTACTAAAGTGGTCGGGCCCGACACTCTGAATAACCAAACCCATTAAACTTATCTCAAGGGAATATTTTATATCTCCGTTAAGAGATTATGAATTCCATCTTGAGAATATATGTTCCATCAACATTAAATGCGGTTACCCAACATACTGAGGTTTTGACCGTTCTAATAGATCTCACTCCTGATATATCAAAGCAACCTACATCTCATGATCAGGTCCATTATTCTCTCAGGATTTAGAGTTGATGTAAATAGAAGTCGTGAGATTTATTATTCATTTGACAGTCTTAGTAGAATAATAAATCTCACAGCGGTCCAGTTCAATATGTCTTAACTCTTAAAACATATCAACATACCAACTAGAAATCTCCATTTCCATGATCAAGACAAATCATCGTAGTTGATATGTTATAGTCTTCGCAGATGAAATGCCCAATTTCATCACCGACTACGAACTAAATTCTGAGTTTACAAAGAACTTGTGATTTATATCTTCTGTGACTAAATCACATAAATCACATACTATGCATCTCATGGACTAAGATAATATCCCATTAGTTCATAAATAGATAGTCTCAAATAATTAAACAATTTAATTATTTATGACATGCCAATAAATTGGATTTTAGGGCATAAATCCCAACACCGCTGCCACCGGGCAATGTATGGCTCGCTCTTTGTCGGTGAAACCTCAATGTTTCTTAGGCCCCGGTGTCCTCCTCTTTCTCCAATCTAGTCATTCACCAAGGCATTTCACTCCTTGTGCCCATCCATTTCAAATTTGGGTCGAGTAACGCCTTGGGTTGGAAGGAGTGGGTTGATAGCGAGTTATCCGATACGAGCTTTATGGGTTTGTTACAGTAGGCCGGTGTTCTGAAGGCCGTCGTCTTATCCCAAAGCCTATCCAATTTCCGAGACCTCTACAACCTCTGTCACTTGGTTCGCCGGTGGTGTGCCACCACCCATACATTCTTTTTCTCCTGCAGCGAACTCAACGTAACCCTTGAAGACGTGGCCAACCAATTACTCCTGCCAGTCCTCGGCAATGTTGATCTTGTCACCATGGAACTTTCTCCAGAGGAAGAAGCCATTGAGGCTGAGTTGAGGAAAAGGATGACCGGAAACGCCAAGTTATCATACTGGGTTAGTTCTTCTTCCAAATTCTATGTGACCGCCCGTTGTGCGGCTTTTGTTGCATTTTGGTTTTGCAAATTTGTCTTTGGCTCCCACCCCTATTATGCCATAAAGCCTTTGTATTTTCGTTTGGCTATCAAAATATCTGCTAGGATGAGCCTGCCACTGGCTTCTATGTTCTTAGGGCATTTGTATGTCCAACTAGACATCTTGCGAAGTGACGAGAGCCAGGTGGGCTTTTGCCACATAGTCACTTCCTCTGTTCATAGCACCATCCTGCAGTAGTTGTTGTTTGAGCGCTGTGCTCAGTACTTAGCAAAATGTAGGCCTGTTCGTTTTGTGAAAGAGAAGTACCAGTCATGCCCGAGGGTAATCACTGACTTCTGTGGCAGGTTTGAGTCTGATTTCCCGCTAGCTTCTCGTTGGTCTGGTTTAAAGCCTATTGATCATTCTGTTGTAGAGTCTTTTGATAAAGGTGCTGATTTTACTTAGAGAGCTTATAGAAATTTGGGTGTGGGCTACACTTGTATGAATTCTGTGATGGGTTCGTTTGTTGACAATGTTGGGACTACCACTCCCTTGGCCGGCTTTGACGAGATAAGGATTACATATTTGGTAGCCACCAATGCTGGATGGTTGCCTTATTTGGCCGATGAAGGTATCAGGTTTGTTCATTATCCTGCCAATCGAGTGAGAAGACAGTTTGGATTAGACCAAGACATTCCTGATGACCTTTCTTTTCTTATGGAATCCCCTACTTCAGTGTGACCTTTTCTGCGACACACTGCCTTTGACTTCTGGAGGTAGAGTTTTAGCACAGTTACTGTTCCTAGCTCTCTGAGGGAGGGCCTCTGTACTTCCGCCATGCATAGGTATTGGCAGGTGGTGATGACCTCGTTCGAACAAGAGTTGGTGGGTAGCCGCAGTTTCTCCCTTATCCCCCCTGATGGGCTTAGTATAGTTATCTCACCTAACCCTCAATTGCTCTTGCCTTCCAAGTCTGTTTTAGCATATGCTAGGAAACAGAGTCGGTTTGCCATCTTTGAATAGGACGAGGAGAAGAAAGGATGGTATTGGCACACTGGTGATTACCCTCCAAGTTGGGAGAAAAAAGTTAAAGTGCTGAATATTTCTGTACCGAGTAAGAAAGGTCCTGCTAAGCCCAAGTATGTAAGCAAGTCCAAGCTTGCCACTCCACGGCCACTCGCAGACGCTCCTCTTTCCAGCAGGACACAAGGTAGCAAGAGAAAGACAACCCCTGACCTTGTGCTTGCTGCTGAGCGGAGAGTACGTCATTTTTAATTCTGCCTCGTACTTTTCATATTGATATATATATATATATATATATATATATATATATATATATATATATATTTGACATTCTCTGTGGCTAACTTGACATGTTTGTTGACTTCTTTCTTTGACTCTGTCTTTTGTTCTCCCTTTTTTTTTTCTGCAATCTAAGCATAAGGAAGACACGTCTGTTACCCGTCCTATACTACTTGATGAGCCTGAATTTGAGGTACATTCCTTTTTCCTTTTCTTCTCTTCCCTTTATTTATTTATTTATTTATTTTGCATGTGTTTCGTCTGCCGTATGCTTTTGTGTACCTCATCCACCCAATGAAATTTTCTCGATCCTCACATCCCTTTCTTTCTTCTTGTCCCCTAAGATGAGCCCGAGCCTCTCTCTGTTTACCACCTCACAGTCGAGGAGATTTCTGCCTCCATGGGTGTACCTATGTCAGGCTTTTTTTATGGTGCCGATGTAGCGTTCCATACACCTGCCCCTTCTGCCGCACACGGGGCTTCTGTTGAGGCTCCTACCTATCCCACTAGGCCGGTACCCGTAGGCGAGGGGACTCATACTGGGAAGGTTAGTGAGGTCACCCCTATTCCTGCCGAGACGCCCATTGTTCAAAGGGGAGCCACCCCTCCTGCTGTTACTCTGACAGAGACTACTCCTGTTACACCCCTTGTCATTTCCACCTATGACCCCTTCGTAGCCCTGTCTCAGGCTGTGAAGAATGGTTCTTCTTTAGTAGTTACTCCCTCCTCCATTCCTAGCTCTGCCACTCGCGAGCCTGATGCTGATTTGTCCTCTGAAGAGTCTGGGGACATTCTTGAAGACCTTGACGATGAACCCGTCCTGGGGAGGAGGATTTCTGAGTTTAAAGAAGAGGAGAGTACTCCACCCGAAACTGGATTCATGGGTATGTGCCTTATGTTAGGATTAGTTCCTTTAAATCCTATTGTGTGATACTATGTATGATATTAAGTTTGACATTGTGTATGACATTATGTATGACTTAATATTGTGTTTAATAAATTTTTTTTATTATTATCTGAAATAATGGTAACATGAATATTCGGATATTATCATATAGTCCATGAGATGCATAGTATGTGATTTATGTGAAAAGTCATGGAAGATATAAATCATAAGTTCTTTGTAAACTTAAAATTATAGTTCGTAGTCGGTGATGAAATTGGGCATTTCATCTGCAAAGACTATAACATATCAATTACGATGATTTGTCTTGATCATGAAAGTGAAGACTTCTAGTTGATGTGTTGATATGTTTTAAGAGTTAAGACATATTGAACTGGACCGCTGTGAGATTTATTATTCTCCTAACGACTGTCAAATGAATAATAAATCTCATGACTTGTATTTGCATGAACTCTTAATCCTGAAAGAATAATGGACCTGATCATAAGGTGTAGGTTGCTTTGATATATCAGGAGTGAAATCTAAAATAACAGTCAAAACATCAGTATGTTAGGCAGCCACATTTAGTGTTGATGGAACATATATTCTCAACTATAGATAAAGCATAGAGTGCAACTATATTTATATAGTGGTATTAAATATAATTAATAGTAACTTTAGACTTGTCAAGAGTTGACAAAAAAGTTCAAGGCTCATTGGAGCTAGTGTCTTATTGGTCCCTTTTGGTCCCACTCAAGCCACACACTTAAGCCCAATTAGAAAGGCGCAAAAGGCCAACCCAATTAGATAATTGATTAGATACAAAGGGAAAAACATACAGAATTTTGTGTGAGTAACATCATTATGAAATGGTGTGTATGTGAGTGTATGTCACTCTCTAATTATCCATTTGTAACCGATTGAGAGTCCACACTTCTTGGGCGTTAGTGGAATTGGAGTAAAGATTAAAAGTATTCCCAAATGCTTTGATCTTTGTTTTGAAATTCACCACACCAAGGTACACTCTCTTATTCTTTGAATTCTGAAATTTACATAGTGCATATTATCAATTGCAAATGAAGTAGATCTGTTATTTTTTCGCTGCATTCATCTTTAATTCCATCAAATGGTATCAGAAACAGGTTTTCAATTTCGAATTGTATAACATGTTTTGTGAGTTTTAGAATTAAAGATAATTGTTTCATGTTGTTTGAAGATTATGCATTTAATTTTCTGCATGGTTGATGAAACTATGATTTGATAAAAACTGATATGGATGTTATGATGTTGTTTAAATTTGAATTTAAGTATGTAAAATTGATCTTTAAGGCTATAGCATCAATGAATTTCAGTTTTGATATCATTCTTTGACTTTCATGTTCATATGTTAGTTATTTGTTCAAGAAAAAACCGTAGAAAACTGCCTTAGAATAATTCTGGAAATTCCAGTTTCGCGATTTTTGATCGATCGAAAATCACTTTTGATCAATTGAATGAGACAGTGATCAGACTTTTTAGATTGATCAATTTTCGATTGCTAGATCGATCGAATTTGTTTTTCGATCGATTGAGAGGCGATGGAGTATCAATCGAAGGAGTCAGGTGATCAAGTTCAAATTTCTTAATTTTTTCGATTGAACGAGGGGCACTTTCGATCGATCGAAAGAAAGAAAATCAGAATTTTTTCTAAGTGTTTTCACATGTAAAAAGAGTAAGACTATGTCTAATTAGATTATGCATGTTTTAAAATTAAAAACCTTTCCTTTAAAACATCTAGTGGAAGAGAGATACAAAGGTTGGATCTCACTGCCTCCATTGTCAATTCATAGTAGTGTGGAATATATACTTTGTCTTTGCCTCGAGCTTAGCATTCCATGCCCAGAGTATTTATTTCATGGTCCTACAAGATTGAATTTCTTGGTTTATAGTAGTTTGATCAAACACCTTGTCTTAGCCTCGAGCTTTGTATTCCATGCGGAGGGTGTTTTGTATCATGGTACTACAAAATAAGCCTGTTAAGGGGATGAAATGTGGCTACACATGATTCTAGACAATGGTATACACTAGACTAAATATTATAGTATCCTTTATGCTGAGTTCTTACATCATTATTTAGAGGCCAAATGTATAACGACATATTGTTAATGTTTGATAAGAGTTATTATGATAGCACTAATGATGAGAATAGTTCTCAATCAATCATTGTATTTTATATTCACTCTATGCTGAGGGATATTGAATATGGGATTGGGTTGCCGTTGCATATATTATATTATGGTTTTATTAAGGTTCCATACTATATGCTTATATGCTAAATTGATAATGTCCAGTTTACTTATTATATTCATGTTTATTGTTTTCAGATTTGAACATGGCATCATTTAGCCCACTTGTAACTATTCTTAATCAAAACAAATTGACTGGATCCAACTATGTTGACTAGAAAAAGGAATTTGGATATAGTTCTTATTGCTGAAGAGCACAAATATGTGCTTACTAAACCATGTCCCAGCTTTCCTTTATTAGATGCTCCTACTAAGGAAAAACAACGATATGATTGTTGGCAGAAATCTAATGAAATGGCCAAGTGCTACATCTTAGCATCTATCTCAAATGTTCCACAGCATCAAATACAGGATGTAGAACTAGCTTCAGACATCATGCTAAGTCTGAAGGAGATGTTTGGTGAGCAAGGCCGTTTTGCAAGGCAAGAGACCATGAGGCAAATTTATAATACCAAAATGGCTGAAGGTAGTTCAGTGAGGGAACACTGTCTTACAATGATCTCTAATTTGAATACATTGGAAGTTTTAGGTGCCAATATTGATGGAGAATCCCAAGTGGATATGATACTCTAGTCGCTACTAGAATCATACAAGGAATTCAAACTTAACTATAATATGAACAAAAAGATTTATACCTTGTTTGAATTAATTAATGAATTGGTAGCGGCAGAAGGCATTCTTGGTACTTCCAATGTTGGTGAAGCTTCTACTTCTCAACTTAAGTCTAAAGGCAATGGTAAGAAGAAGTAGAAGAAGGACTTTACCAAACAAGAGGGTAAACAAATTGCCTTAGGGGTTGCTGACAAAGGAAAGAAGTTCAAACGAAAATGTTTCCATTGTGGTGAGACGAGAAAGGACATTGGAAGAGAAATTGTTCAATATTTAAGGCTACCAAGAATGAAGGTATGAATAATACATTCCTTCTCGAAATATGTTTGGTACAGAATCCCACGGATTCCTGGTATGTGGATTCAGGTTGTACTAATCATATCTGCAATTCCTTGCAGGGGTTCCAGGAGACCAAAAAGCTTAAAGAAGGGGAGTTGTTTCTTACTTTGGCTGATGGGAGCAGGATTCCAGTTGTAGCTGTTGGTGTTTATAATTTATATTTTAAGTCAAGAGTTTTAGTATTGGAAAACTGTCTATATGTACCTAATGTTCGTAGGAATTTAATTTCTGCAACTTATTTGGGTAAACATGGATATTGTGTTATCCTTAAAGACAATATTGTAATAAAGAAAGGTAAAGTGTTTATCTGTTCTAGTAGTATTATGGATGGTCTTTATATTTTAACTCTTGATAAGCATGAATTATATAATTTTGAATTAGATAATGACTCTCATGTAAAATCATTAAAGAGAAAGTTTCCTTCTACTAGTGATGCATATCTTTGGCACTTACGTTTGGGTCATATTAATTCAAATAGGATTCAAAGACTGATCAAAGATGGACTCTTAGAGCCTATGGACTTTGATGAATTTCTAGTTTGTGAATCTTGTTTGGAAGGCAAAATGACAAAACGACATTTTAATGCAAAAGGTAGAAGAGCATAAGATTTGCTAGAACTAGTGCATTCAGATGTATGTGGTCCTATGTCAATCAAAGCAAGAGGTGGCTATAAGTATTTCGTCACATTCACTGATGACTCTAGATTTGGTTATGTGTACCTATTGAAACGGAAGTCCAAAGCCTTTGAAAAGTTTAAAGAGTTTAGGACTGAAGTTGAGAATCAATTAGGCAAACACATAAAGGCCATTCAATCTGATCGAGGTGGTGAATACCTTCTTGGGGATTTTAAGGATTACCTAACTAAGAATGGGATTGTATCCCAATTGACTGCACCTGGATCTCCACAACAAAATGGTGTAGTAGAAAGAAGAAATAAGACTCTTTTAGATATGGTTAAATCCATGATGAGTTATTCGACTCTACCTATTTCTTTTTGGGGATATGCCTTAAATATAGCAATGTATCTTCTGAATTTAGTACCTTCGAAGTCTGTTCCTAAAACACCTGTGGAGTTGTGGAATGGGCGTAAGCCTAGTATGAGACATCTCCATATTTGGGGTTGTCCAGCACATATGTTGAAAGGAAAGTCTGACAAGTTACAGTCTAAAACAGAAATGGTTTTCTTTGTTGGGTATCCAAAAGGAACTTGTAGACGACTAAATTTCTTAGTTCGAAATAAATTAAACAAGTAAAATAGTTGCACAAATGCGAATTTGTATTGATGATTGTGGTATAATTCTCTATGTTTACAATAGAGTGATCCTCTGATTCGATCTCCTTGCAAGACTTATTGATTTGGATTTGTGGTAATGTGATTATAACTTGAACACAAAATATCCTTCAATTTGGTTGAGGGATGGATCGAAGATTGCTAAAACAGAATTACAATGAATCTCTGGCTATGAGCTTGTTAGAAATCCTTTATTCCTCCCGTTCTTCGTGTTCTTGGATTTGTGGTGGAAGTTCTTCGGGGCTTTAGAGACTTGAATCCGTAGAGCTTCACTGATTTGTGGTTTGTTAATATTTTTGGACACTTTAGGCTTGATTCCCGCAGACTTTTGGATCTAGGCGGATGATTTTGATGATTTCTCTTCAAATATTCTTCTTATTCGAAGGTTGAAGTTCTTGGAGGCTTTAGAGCTTGGTTCCGGCAGAGCTTCTGTACTTCTGATGCTTCTGAATCTTCTCTGATGCTGCTTGTGCTTCAGATAGCTTAATCCCCCTTTCCTAAATGTCTCAGGAAGGCTTCTATTTATAGGAGTTTTGGGGTGGATGAACGACTCGTGGCGGAGTCTGACTGGTGACACATGTCACAATCTGATTGGTCCACTTGTGTCATTGCTTACACGTGCGAGGTTGCTTGGGTCATCGCTTACACGTGCGAGGTTGCTTGGGTCGTCACTTACACGAGCCGATGCATGATTGGTTCTTACATGAAACTTGGCAAACTTCTGTTGGCTTCTGAACAGCAATAGTAAAACCTAGCAGCAGTATGTGGCGATTTGTGATTGGCTGTATTTTGTGGACCTGGTAGTGTGACGTGTCAGCTTGTGATAGGTCGGGAATTTTCCCTCTCTACAGAACTGTTGGAGGATTTTTCTATAGTCATAAAGATAATAAAGTGTTTGTTAGCACAAATACCAAATTCTTGGAAAATGACTATATAAATGATTATACTCTTAGAAGTAGAGTTGTGTTGGCTGAAATGAATGATCTTGTAAATGAACAATCAATGGATGGAACTAGGGATAATGTGGTTGTATTAGATACACCACAAGATACTACTCATGAGATGTCAAGTACACAGGTGCCTCGTCGTAGTGGGAAAATTGTTCGGCCTCCTATAAGATAGGTTTGGGAGAAACTTATGAAGCTATCTCAGAAGAGGTTGAATCGGATCCCTACACTTATGAAGAGGCAATGAATGATATAGATGCATATCATTGGGTCCAAGCTATAAAATCTGAATTAGATTCCATGTATTCTAATCAAGTTTGGGATCATGTAAAGGCGCCTAACGGCATTAAATCTGTTGGTTGCAAATGGGTTTACAAGAGAAAAAGAGGGATAGATGGAAAGGTTAAAACCTTTAAAGCAAGGCTAGTGGCGAAAGGGTATACACAAAAAGAAGGTATTGATTATGATGAAACCTTTTCTCCAGTAACAATGCTTAAATCTATAAGAATTCTCTCATCCATTGCTACTCATTTTGATTATGAGATTTAGCAAATGGATGTCAAGACTGCTTTTCTCAATGGCAATCTTGAAGAGGAAATCTATATGATGCAACCGGAAGGTTTCATAGCAAAGAACCAAGAGCATATGGTATGCAAATTGAAAATGTCCATTTATGGACTTAAACAAGCATCTAGGTCTTGGAACATCAGATTTGATCAAGCAATCAAGTCATTTGATTTTGAGCAAAATCTTGATGAACATGTGTGTACAAAAGACATCATGATAAAGTAGTAATGTTCCTAATGCTTTATGTTAATGATATTCTGTTCATTGACAATAATGTAGCGGTAATGTCATCAGTAAAGATTTGGTTGTCAAGCCAATTTGATATGAAAGACTTGGGTGAGGCTAACTTTATTCTAGGGATCAAGCTTTGGCGAGATCGCAATAATAAGATGTTAGGCTTATCATAAGCTGGATATATAGATAAGGTACTAGAATGGTTTAGCATGCAAAACTCCAAGAAAGAATTACTTCCTTTCAAACATGGAGTTCCTCTGTCTGATGACCAAAGGCCTAAGACTCAAGAGGAAATAGATATGATGAGACAAGTTTCTTATGCTTCAACAGTAGGAAATCTCATGTATGTCATGCTTTGTACTAGACCAGATATCTGTTATTCAGTCGGCATGGTCAGCCGATATCAATCAAATTCGGGACAAAAATATTGGTAAGCTGTAAAGCATATTTTCAAGTATCTATGGAGAACGAGAAATTATATGCTTGTTTACCGTTGTGAGGATTTGATTCCCATTGGCTATACAGATTTAGACTTTTAATCGAATCTAGATTTCAGAAAATCCATTTCAGGATGTGTTTTCACCTTGGGAGGTGGAGCCATTAGTTGGTGGAATATTAAGCAATCTTGTATTGTAGACTCCATTATGGAAGCTGAGTACGTTGCTGCTTGTGAAGCAGCAAAAGAAGCTGTATGGCTCAAGAAATTCCTTTCTGACCTTGGTGTAATAAGAATGGGGCAAGTTCCAATCACATTGTTTTGTGACAATAGTGGAGCAGTTGCACAATCTAAAGATTCAAGGAATCACAAGAAAGGAAAGCACATTGAGAGGAAGTACCATATCATTCGAGATATTGTTGCTCGTGGAGATGTGGTGGTAGCAAAGATTGAAAGTGCAAATAATCTAGCAGATCTATTTACCAAAGCCTCACCTCAAAGGACTTTCAAGTCACATTTGGAGGGAATGAGAGTTAGATTAGTGCACAATAGTCTTTAGGGCAAGTGGGAGATTGTTAGGATTAGTGCCCTTAAATCCTATTGTATGATGCTATGTATGATATTAAGTTTGATATTGTGTATGACTTTATGTATGACTTGATATTATGTTTAATAAATTTGTTTTATTATTATCTGAAATAATAGTAACATGAATATTCGGACATTATCATATAGTCCATGAGATGCATAGTATGTGATTTATGTGAAAAGTCACAGAAGATATAAATCACAATTTCTTTGTAAACTCAGAATTATAGTTCGTAGTTGGTGATGAAATTGGGCATTTCATCTGCGAAGATTATAACATATCAACGACGATGATTTGTCTTGATCATGGAAGTGGAGACTTCTAGTTGATGTGTTGATATGTTTTAAGAGTTAAGACATATTGAACAAGACTGCTGTGAGATTTATTATTCTTCTAACGACTGTCAAATGAATAATAAATCTCACGACTTGTATTTGCATGAACTCTTAATCTTGAGAAAATAATGGACCTGATCATAAGGTGTATGTTGCTTTGATATATCAGGAGTGAAATCTAAAGTAATAGTTAAAACCTCAGTATATTAGACAGTCACATTTAGTGTTGATGGAACATATATTTTCAAGATGGAATTCATAATCTCTTAACGAAGATACAAAATATTTCCTTGAGATAAGTTTAATGGGTTTGTTATTTAGAGAGTTAGACCTAACCACTTTAGTAAGTAATTACTAAAGTATATATTTATGAAATTAGATTTCATAAATATATTTATGAAATTAGATTTCATAAATATATAATGAATAACTTAAAGGATTAAATCGGGTACTCAAGGATTAAGATGTAGTAATTTACAAAGTGACAGTCTAAATTAATGACTTTGTATTACTACGAATATTTTATGAAGAGGTTGCATGTACAATAAAGTCTTAGGATATAATTTATAGATAAGGCCTAGAGTGCAACTATATTTATATAGTGGTATTAAATATAGTTAATGGTAACTTTAAACTTGTTAAGAGTTGACAGAAAAGTCCAAGACCCATTGGAGCTAGTGTCTTATTGGTCCCTTTTGATCCCACTCCAAGCCACACACTTAAGCCCAATTGGAAAAGCCCAAAAGGCCAGCCCAATTAGATAATTGGTTAGATACAAAGGAAAAAACATACAGAATTTTGTGTAAGTAACATCATTGTGAAATGGTATGTATGTGAGTGTATGTCACTCTCTAATTATCTCTTTGTAACCGATTGAGAGTCCATACTTCTTGGGCGTTAGTAGAATTGGAGTGAAGATTAAAAGTATTCCCAAGTACTTCGATCTTTGTTTTGAAATTCACCACACCAAGGTACACTCTCTTGTTCTTGAATTCTGAAATTTACATAGTGCATGTTATCAATTGCGAATGAAGTAGATCCATTATTTTTCCGCTGCGTTCATCTTTAATTCCATCACCTTCTTCCCTCCTTTGTTTTTGCAAAGTTCACTACTCCCCCTTCTTTTGCCAAGTTCACTCTTCCCCCTTTATTTGCATGTTTATTTCTTTGTTTGCAGAGACCTTTGAGGGGCTAGGAGTTGCAGCAGACGTAAGGATGCTTGCAGCAACTACTCCTGCTGTGCCCATAGCACTCATTCCTACTGTATCTCTTGCCGTACCTACAGCGCCGGTTTCTGCCATTCCTTTTGTTCCTGTTTCTATCCTTCCAACGGCCCCCATTATCACTGGCCCTGGTAAGCTTTCTTTTCTCTTATTTCTTTCTTCAATTCTTCCTTGTGGGTTTGTCTTCTCTCTTTTTTTTCTTTTTTTTTTTTAATTTTTTTTTATCAAGGTTTCTCATTTCATGTCTTGTGTTTCCTTGACAGGTCCACTTCTTACTGTGCCTTCTCAGTTTGAAGTGGGCAGCAGTTCCGCCACCATTCTGGATTCTGTAAGCGAGGCTGTAGCCTTTTTTGCACACTTTAATCAACCTAAAGTCAATGATCTTGTACTTGCGGATTTCTGGGGTTCCGGACCTACTTACATAGATTTCCAAGGCTTCAGAATCCCTGAGGACTGTGCTTCTCACTTGGTGACGGTCTATAGCAACTGCAGGGACTTCATGCAGGGATTCCGACTTGGCCGTTTTGCCAGAAAGCATTTCTTGAGGATGTTGGGGAGTGTGCTGAATGATATTGAGCATAGCTTTGTTGATATTGTCTCCATCAAGAGGATCTTGTAGTGGAAGGCCACGGTGCAGGAACTTGTTAGTGTTGGTTTTACTGTGGAGTTCATCTTAAACCACCTTTGAGAGATTGCCTGTGTCCTTTTTATAAGGAGAGTTTAGCCTACTATTGATGCTATTAATTCACGCCTTGAGGTTCTGAGGAAGGAAGTGGCAGACTTGGAGGGCCGTCGCGAGCGCCTTCTTTTAGCATTGGTGGCTCTAGTCGTTTCGGAGATCAGCCACTCATTTCTGGACTTCATTGATGATGATGCAGCTTTCTCTTTGTTTCGTTGTTTCCCTTCCATTATTACTCTATTTAGTACATTTTATGTTTCCCATAGCACTTATTTGGTTAATTTGCCACAGTTTGGGTTTGTAACCTATGATGTTACACTTTGCTACTTTTTTTTTTTTTTTTTGCTTTTGCTATGACATATGATGATAATACTTTGTACTTTTTCATTACATTCTCATGAAAGCACGTTACAATTTTTGTCTTATGACATAGTCACTTGAAAGATGGAAAAGGTGAAAGGAAATGTAAAAGCTTTCTAATAAAAGAACGGGACAGCTACATAACTTTTCTCCTTAGGCATAGTAACGTTTCAACCATTTTTTGTTGATGAGATCCATTAAGTCCTTACTATCCATCTAAGTCAAACGATAATATTCACTTAGATGTGCCTCCCTTATGACAAGGGGTCCTTCCCACTTCGATGCAAACTTCGATGGTCCTGCCATGCCTCGCCTGACGTAATCAGCCACTTTCAACACAAGTTATCCTTCTGTGAACACCCTTTCTTTAGTCATCCTGTCATAGGCTTCGATCATTTTTTGTTTATATCTGCAGCTGCGTTCCTGGGCTTTTTCTCTCTTTTCATCAAGTCCTTCCAAGTCTTCGCGTCTTTCTGCCGTAAAGACTTCTTCTTCTTTCTCATTTTCTCGCATTTGCATGACTCTCAGGGATGGGGTCATTATCTCTATTAGGTTCGCTACTTCAATTCCGTAGACCAAAGAAAAAGGTGAAAAACCTGTGGCTGATTTAGGTGAACTTCTATAAGCCCAAAGAGCGTTTGGCAGGTGCATTGTCCATCCTCCTGTGTACTCTTAGCTCATTTTACTGATAATCTTTATGAGAGTCTTGTTAGTTGCCTCTGCTTTCCCATTTCCTTGAGGGTAATAAGGTGATGACCGGTGGTGTTTGACTTGGTAGAACTCTAGCATCTTCCTTACATCACTGTTGACAAATGGTGTGCCATTGTTGCTGATGATCCTATGGGGCACCCCAAACCTCACAATTATATTCTCCTTGATGAAGTTTGCCACTGCTCCTCCTGTGGCTTTACGGAGTGGCACTGTCTCTGCACACTTGGTGAAATATTCTGTAGTTACTAGTATCCATATGTATCCACGCGATGGTGAATTAACTGGTCCCACTAAATCAAGCCCCCAAGTGTGGAAGGGCCATGGGGTGACCATACTATGTAAACTCTGTGGATGAGTGTGAATCAAATTGGCTTGTAGTTGGCAACTGTGGCATCTCTTTACAAATTCTACCGTATCTTTCTTCATGGCAAGCCAGTAGTACCCCATTTGCAGCAGGCATTTGTAATGTCTTTTCTTCCCCTGTGTTCCCCACACTCTCCTGAATGTACTTCTTTTATCATTTCTTTTGCTTCTTCAGGGCCCAAACACCTCAAGGGGTTTCCATCGTATCCCTTTTTGAAAAGAACATCATTACGCAAAAATAATCCGTTGCCAATCTCTTGAGCTTGTATCTTTTGTCGTGCTTTTGCGGTAGGATGCCTTCTTTCAAGTACTGTATAAATGGGCTTCTCCAGTCTTCACCGATGAACACAGCGTAACTTTCCTTTCTGTCTGTCGCAAGTTGGCAGGTCCCACATTGGGTTTGGACTCGGTCTGCATCTTTACCTATGTCTGGCCAATAAAAGCCTGCCCTTTGAAATTTGCAGTAAAGGTTGATCTCCCCGCATGATCCGCAAGTCTTGTCATGTACTTCTTTCAACTTCTCTAGGCTTCCTCCTACCCCATACATCTGAACAAGACCCCACCCGGCATCCTGCGGTACAATTCTCCCCTCACCAGGGCATATTCCTTTAGTACTTTCAATTCTGCGGTGTCTTCTTCCTTCATCAAGGCTTCCTTTATGGGGGTCCGCCAATCCCCTTCACACTGTTCCTCCCGGAACTTCTCCTTTAATACCTCGATTATGGATTCTTTTCTCTTGCTGACCTTTACTTTGGTGCTATCGCCTTCGAACGTTATCTGTGAACCTAGTGCGGCCAACGCATCGGCAAACCGATTCTCGTTTCTTGGAGCATGTTTTATTTCAAAAGTTGAGAACTTTTCTTCTATCCTCTAGGCCATTGCTCTGTATGGGACCATGTTGGGTTCTTTCAAGGAGAAGCTCTCCTTGGCCTGGCAGACTACTAGGTTCGAATCACCCAATACCCTTAAATGTTTGACTCCCATTTCAAAAGTTGTGGCCAGCCCAGTTAGGTAGGCTTCGTATTTTGTGGTATTGTTTGAACAGGAAAATTCCAGTTTAAACGACATGGTACAAAATTACTCCCGCTCCTTTAGATTGGGTGGTAGAAGACCCATCAAATTTCATTACTCATTGTTCTCTGATCTCTTCTGCCATGGCCACTTCCCCTGGAACTTCATCATCCAGCGGGAATTCTTCTTCTCCTGAAAACTACGCCAACAGGTCTGCTATAGCCTGGCTCTTAACTGCCCTGGGTATCCCTATTCTCAAATCGTATATTGACAATTGTAACAACCACTAGGATATCCTGCCAGAGAGGACTGGTTGTTGCAACAGAGTTTTGATGGCATGGGACTTGGTCATCAGCCACACTTCGTAAGCCAAGAAGTAATGGCGCAACCTCTGCGAAGCATACATAATAGCTAAGCACGCCCTTTCTGCCATTGGGTAACGAGTTTCTGCATCTTTTAAGGCATGGCTGATGTAGTACACTAGTTGCTCAATGCCACCTTCATCCTCTTGGGCGATTAACACACCAATGGTGTACGAATTGGTGGCCAAGTAGAGTAATAGTGGCTTTTTGTGAATCGAGGCCTATACTATAGGGAGGTTTATCATGATCTGCTATAGCCTCTTGAAGGCCGCCTGTTGCGCTTCTCCCCATTCAAAGCTTCGCCTTTTCCTGAGTAACTTGGTGAAAACAGAAGTGATTGATGCCAACTTAAGGATAAACCTCCGAATATATGAGACTATCCCCAAGAAGCTTTTTAACTCCTTTATCGTGTTTGGAGGTCTCATGGTTGCTATGGTCGTAGCTTTGGCCAGATCCACATCTACTCCTCTGCTATGAATTAGGAAGACCAGGAACTTCCCGGAGGATACTCCAAATGCGCATTTGAGAAGATTCATCCTTAGTTTGAAAGCTCTGCACTTCTCGAATACCCTTTTCAATACTTGGAAGTGTTCTTCTCTCCTTTTTTATTTTACCACTATGTCATCCATATAGTCTTCTAGTTCTCGATGCATCATATCGTAAAATATGGCCGTCATTGCTCGCTAACAGGTAGCACCAGCATTTCTTAGCCCAAAAGGCATCATAGTGTAGTAGAAATTGCCCATGGGTGTCCTGAAAGCGGTTTTCTTCGCATCCCTTGGCACCATCCTGATTTGATTGTACCCGTTGAACCCATCCATGAATGAAAACATAGCGCTTCCTGCCGTAGAATCTATTAGTAATCCATGTTTGGGAAGGGGAACTTGTCTTTTGGATAGGCCTTATTGAGATTTCTGAAATCTACACAACACCTTATCTGGCCATTCTTCTTCTTTACTGGCACAATGTTGGATAGCCAGCGTGGGTGTTGGATAGGCTTGATGAATTCTGTTGCCAGCAATTTCTGTACTTCTTTGACAATTTGTCCTTCTATTTCCGTGTGGAATATCTTGGCAGGCTAGGCCGCTGGCCTGGCCTCTGGGTCCACATTCAACGTATATGCAACTAGCCCGGGGTCTAGCCCTAGTATTTCGTTGTAATCCCATGCAAAGACGTCTTTGAATTCTTTCAACAGTAGTATCAGCTCTGATTTTTCCTTTTCTGTTAGACTTGCACTAATTGAGATAGGTCTTGGTCCTTGCAAAACAGATCCTAAGTCAACTTCCTCTATTTCTTCTTCTGCCGCAACCTGTACCTAATTTTCTGCCACAACTTCTTCATTTTTTTTCTTCCTTATTTTCTTCCTCTGAATTTTCCTGAACCACACAGCACGCCAAACTCTCGTGCTGCCTCTTCTAGGTGGGGCCCATATGCATTTTACTTGCGGGCCCCCCGCGCCTTCATAACTTGTATATGATCCTGCCGTTAGGACCTCGGACCCTGACACAGTGTGGTGTATCATCTGATTCTGTGGCTGTCGCTTCTTTCATTTTCCTTTTTCTAGCCAGCAACTCCCTTAGATTGGGCTCCGGATCATCTTGGATGTCTCCCCACTTAGGCACGAAGGTACCTTGTGGTCTTGATATTGAACTTTCTCCAAATGGGGCCCATTGGTCGTAGAACATGGTTTCCACCAAATAAGCCTCTGCCTGCTCAAATGGCGATGGGTTTGCTACTATACGTAGCAATCTGCCATTCAACCTTCCCTTCACACACTGGTGGTACGTGGATGGGACTAGCTGGTGTTTGTGCAACCATGGTCTCCCCAGGAGCACATGGTACAAGACCTCTATCTTTACCATGTGGAATCGAGCTAAAGAGGCTATGGGTCCCACCTTTAACCACAACTGGATATAGCCTACGGTGTATTCGCCCCTTCCGCCAAACCCTATTACTTCCATGCCCTTAGATCTTCCTTTCTGAAATTCCTACTGCTTATTAAATGCTCAATGAAATGAGGTTTACGGAAGCACCTATATCTACTAATGCCCTTTTGATGGGGATTTGATTTATGGACGCTGCTAAGTAGAGGGGTCTCCTATGGTCTGGGTACCCTACTTCCATATCCTCATCATTAAAAGTGATTTCAGTTGACTCTTGTAAGAGAGCCCTGTTATCTGGGATTTCCGCCGATAAACATTCTACTCTTGCACCAGAGGCGATGCTCACCAAAGCCTCCGTGGCTATCTTTCTTTCCTTTGCTGTGAGTCCCAACTGGTCAAACAAATTTTTGAATTTGGAGCTCTGCTGTAAAATGGTAATGGCTGCCGCAGGTAGAGCTGGATTCTCTTCTTCGTCCTCTCTTGGGTCCGCGCATATTACCACCGCCGCTATACCCATCCCTCTATGGTTTGAGAATGGGTTTTTTTGAACTTCTTGTTGGGATAGTTCTAGAGTCCCTTCTTTGATCCTGCGATGCACTAGTCTACGGAGGGCCCAACATTCTGCGATAGGATATTGCACGTAGTTGTGCAAAAGACAAAAGCGTGGGTCCATCCACTCCTCCTCTGTGGGCTCTATAGAAACTTAGTTAGGCTTGAAAACTCCGTCTACTATCCACTTGTCTAGCAACACATCTAACTCTTTTGGAGTGCATGGTATTGGTGGGGGAGTATCATATTCCTTCCCCTCAGTCTTCTTTTTCCGCTCTTCAGTGGATATTGCCATAGCTTGCGGAGCGTTTCTTTTGTCCGAGCTTGGTTTCACGGACTGGGTAGTTTTTCTGGCCTTTTGCAACAACTGGGCAAATTGGGAAATTTTCAAGTTTCCCAGGACTGCCCTGTATTCCCTGATTATGTTTGTCATACACATTTCCACCAATGTTCTTTCCTCGCAATGATCATAGCAGTTTAGTGCTATGTTCCTGAATCTTTTAATGTATTCCATCAGATCCTCACCACTTCTTTGCTTTATTGCTTACAGAGTTGCAAGTGTTACTGTTTCCTCTCCGTGAAAGTACTTAGTGCAAAATACGTCCACTATGTCATCCCATGTTGGAATCGACCCTGGCTTTAGGCCGATATACCAAGTGTATGCTCAGTCGCACAATGATTTAGAAAATTCTCGGAGACACAAGTCTTCGTCTGCGGCATAAGGTCTAAAAGTATCAATGAACTTGCTCACGTGCTCAACGGCACTTCCCTTTCTGTCATCATACTGTGTGAAGGCCCTTGGCTCATACCTCTCAAGGTATAGTTTGCTGAGGACCTTTAGCGGGTAAGAAGGCTTTCATGCATAGAATCTCTCTTTAGGTGCCTTGGCCCTCTCTTGCTTCAAGAGGGCCGCCACTTCGGCCATAGTGATGAAACGTTGTTTCGCATTTTGTGGGATACCTCCCGCTGGTGTCTCTTCTTTGTTCGTCACACGCTCCGGGTCATGTTGGATTCCTTTTTCTTTTATTTTGTCGGCTTTTAGCTGACGGATTTCTTCCATCATTTTCTGTTGTGAGTGTTGTAGTGACTATAAGACTTCAATGAAAGTGTTGGCATTGTCAGTAGGAATTCTTGGTTGTGGTTGGGGGTTAGCCCCCATTCCGTTGGCACCTTCTGCCTGGTTAGGCTGTTGTTAGTGGGGCGTCGTAGGCCTGGATTCTGCTTGAGAGGGCATAGCACTCATATTTCGCGTTGTCCTAGACTTTCGAGGCATTTGTTTGCGAGGGATTTCATCCCTATCTGCTTCTCAACTCCCCAGTGAAGTCGCCAATTTAATGTAGAGGCCTTTTATGTTGTGTTGGGCTGGGCTGCCTCATATGGTAATAAGCCCAAGTATTTCAGGTAAAGGAGTTGAAATCGGTCAAACTGCAACTCAATTTGGGCCGGTTTGTGCACAAACTATGCCTCGTTGGCAAAGCTGTTTCAGACAGGTTGTGACAGACAAATATGGTAATAACAAAATAGAGTATTCTGGCTGTTTAATAAGAAATGATCAAATGATCCTTATTTAAGTAACATAATCGCAATAATGATAAATTGTTTCACAAAGGAAGCCAAAGGAGTAGAATAACATATATATATATATATATATATATAAGTCAATCAGAAGAGATAAGAAATCAAGTTAAGTTTGGTTTGCAGAACCAAACCTAGAAAAAGGAAAGAACGTCTCTTCTCAACACAATCAATCTCCCAGGTAAATCCTACCATGGAAATTGATCGTTTTGAGGGAAACGGACCCAAATGGCTAGTGCTTGAAGAAACCTCTTTTGCTCTTGGTAGAGAGCAGGATTTTGAAAGGGAGAGAGAGAAAGAAACCTATCGGTGCATGCCGGACTAACTCTCTCTGTTTTTTCCTTCTTTCTTTCTTACTTTCTTTTTAGTTCTCTTTTTCTTTCTTTCTTTTCATTTTTATTTTTATAATTTTCTCTCTGTTTTGATTGTAACTCCTTTGTGTGTTGTTTTCCCCCCTCCTTTCCTTCTTTCACCTGTACACGGCAAAGGCTTTTTTTTATAGTGCCTGCCGTGACCAGATTTTACTATTCTACCCCTTAATTGCTTTTTTCTGGTCTGGGTATACTTGCCGACCATCACTGTTCCATCTGCATGCCACTCCCCATTACCAGACAAAGACAACTATTTTGTTTGTTAGTCTGCCATGGCACCTCTTCCTACCACGGTGTTGATTCTTTCTCTCTCTATCCCTTATGGCATGCACCTGGTGGTTCCAGCTCAACCTTGCCTCTTTTGGGAGGTATGTCATCCCAACAAGACGTATCCCCCAAAAGAGTCTGAGCAAGAACCCCGAATAGGTTTTTCCCTCTCCCTACCACAAAACCATGCCCTCTTACCTCTGACCCACGACCTTACCATGTCCCATATTGGCTGGGTACAGGCGGGTAAGGTCTGGGCCTTGCGCGTGCTTGCCTTCCACATGTGTCCAAAGTCTACCTACTGCTCATGTGTCCGCCGTGGTCTGAAGGCTTACCTACACTATCTGCCATCCATTCTTGACCCTTTATGAACTGCCTTTTTGATTTCCCACTCCCTTAGGGGCTAGGCTTTATTTGGTACTAGGCTTTGTATTTCTTGCAGCCCATTTATTGATTGTCTTAATTTCCTGTCACATCACTTGTCATTCCTACTGTAATGGCTTACTCCTGCTAGGCCTCTTTTAGGCTTGCCGTTTACTCTTTCCTCTAGTGGCTCAACATGGCCACTGGTGTTCTTATTCATGGGCTCCAGCGTCCCTTTTTGTTTTCCCTTGGGCATCCCTGGCCTTTTTGCTTTCTTTAGGCTTTCTTTGCCCATTTACTAACTTTACATTCTCATGGGATTTTACTAACTTCATTGGACTTCCTCGGCCCAATTTCCTCTTTCTCATCCTTGGGGTTTACGGGCTTGCCATTAACCCCTTATTTTCTTTGTTTACAATGCTTTGGGCCTACCATGGCCCATTCTCGCTTTTCTACATCATATACTGCCCATAGGTGTTATTTCTCTCTTTCCGGGCTTCTTTAAGCCCATTTTCCTCCTCACGACCCATTTGTTTATATTATGGGCCTATGATCCATTATTCCTGCCGCTTGAACTTAATGGTTTTACTTCATGTTTGCCATTCCTTTGCTGCCCGTGTTGCTGGGTTGGGCTTTTTTTCTTCTATTCGGATTCCATAAAAATGGCCCTCAACACCCATATTGTTGGGCTTCTCCCTGCTATTGGGCTTTTTTCAAAATAAGCCTCAACAATTTTCATTCTCATCATAAAACTTACACACTATGTTTTTTTGTCCCTTAACTTTGTATTCAAAACATACATATTACATCTTAGCCTTTGTAGCCTTAATGCCTTCCCCAAAGGACCCCTCTTCAACATTGTTAATTAATTACCTTAGGCTGCCTCTTCTTCTCCTTAGCAAACTTTGGCATTGAGATCCTCAAAAACCCCATCTTGAAGATGTGCCTTAACATGATCCAAATCTACATTTCTAGTGACATAGCTAGAATTTGACTTATGGGGAGAAAAGTTTTAACTAATAAATACGTCTCCACATAGTTGGACATACATAATCGAGAAGAAATCATCCCCGTCTAGATCTCTTTAATTTTCTTATTCGTTTTGGGCTCGTGTAAGGCAAATAAGATATGTTATTCTTGTATTTTGCCTCATTTCTCTTAATATAATATTTGTTTCAAAAAAAAAAAGAGTAATTTAAAAAATATATTTATAGTGAATAAATATTTAATTAATAAAAAATTAAATTAAAGAATTAGTAGGAATAACAAATATAATTTAATCAAAATCTGTTTATACTATTTTATCATTTTATTTATGGATTGGATAATGTACAACTGTACATCAGGACATCTATATATATATATATATATATATATATTTTTTTTTTTTTGAGAAGGAATCAGGACATCTATATTGATATAGGTAATTATTTATTTTTATTTTTATTTTTGAGAAAAAAGGATATTATTTTTATTTATATACATAATATAAAAGTGATAAGTCATCCAATCCCATGTCCAGTGTTGTCCACCATCATCAACCATTGCGTGTGCTGAGTCCAGAACTCGGTCACCGACGAACTCATCGTTGAAGCATTCAAGGCGAAGTGGAAGCTCAGATACATGATCGGAAAGCAAGTCTCTGGAACCTTCTGGAGAGTCAATGAGAGCTGGAAGTTCGCTATTTCGCGTCGGATCGTTAAAGGAGATAGTGTGGCTAGTCTCGCTGTCAAGTTCTCTCAAGCACTGTTTGGTTATCGAGAAAGTGTGGGAAAGGACAGGAAAAGATTTAAATTTGTTAGGTTTTTAAATAATGCATTTGATGTTACTGTATTTTTGTTAGCTGTGGTGGTTAATTTTAAATTATAAATATGACCTTTAATTGAAGCTTTTAAAGATGCATATGCATATGTTATCTATATGAAGTATGAACTGTACATTTATGTGGGCTAGGTGCTGTTTGTTTGCCTAGAAACTGTAGGAAAGAAAAGGAATATTATTTTGCCTGAAAATTTTCAATGTGCATATAAAAGAAAATGTTGATTCACTATTTTTGATTTATGATAAATTGAGAAACTGCAAATAAAATTAAAAATTTATAGAAATTTTGTTGCTTTATTTTATCATTATTGAAAGACGGAGAGAGAGAGCCATGCTTCAAGTAAGTGAATCTATTTGGTGTATACTGTGCAGTGATTTTTTTTTTTTTTTTTTTTTTTTTTTTTTTTTTTTTTGTTTAGCCCCAAATTAAGAAAAAATTTAGTTCATAAATTAAAAATTTTGTGTAAGATACTGGATTATATATAATAAATCAATATGCATTCAGGTGTGATTATTGTTTGTTTGGCATGATTGCGGTACTAGTGTTGCAAAGCCATGAGATCACCAATTTTGGATACAAGTTTCCCAATTTCTTTTCTTGATGTTTAATTGCTAAAAAGGCTTATTTTTTTTCATTTTGGGCAAGAATTTTAATATAAAGTAGGAGCTCTCAAACGTGGGAGCAATACAAGGGAAAAAATATTTGCGGAGAAACTAAAAGGAAGAGAAAGGATTTTGAGATTGATTTCTCTGTTTTGATATAGGCATTTCCCTTGAGAAAATGTAAAAGGTCCTACAATATGTTTCAAAATTTTGCATTGGTGATTGCCAATATGGTGAATGTCTGCAGATTGACTCAACTGGTAAATAACTGTGTCAAGTAGCTTGCTATTGTTTGTACCGTGGAACCCTCACTTGGTAATCTTTGCTGTTAGTGATTCCTGTTGTCTTGTTCGGAAAACATACCTCTTCAAAAGGTTTTAGGTTGAATTACCCTATAGAGGTTTTAGTTTGCACAAACTTATGTTATCGCTATTATGAACATTGGAAGAAGAAGATGTACGGGTATTGTTTGATGAACATAGTTGATGGGAAAATGGTTGAGAACATGATGAAATCAGATTATGAGTATATGCAATTCTTTTTTTATTGTTTATCTGGTTGGCATGATTGTGCACACTTGTGTTATTGATATTAGGAAATTGGGTATTGGTTTAGTTTTGTGCACAACTCTGTCATTGCTTTTAGGAAATCTGAAAGTGGTTTAGTTTTGTGCATACATATAGCTGACCCTAACTAATTTGTTGAGGATTCAATGATCCATAACTTACTCCAAAATTTTGGGACTAAAGCTTTGTTTGTTGTTGTTGTTGCGTCATTAGAGGGTAAAAGAAAATGGGTAATGAGTATTTTGTAATGGTTGTTTCATGAAAATATTTGATGGAAAATGATTGAGAACAGGTGAAATCAAATTATGAATGAATATATATATAACTACTCCAGAGTCACGGCACACGGATATTATATGGTAATGGAATATTATGGTAGGAAACCCACAAAAATAGAATATTCATTTTATTGTAATTAATTATTTTTTAAGGGTTTTTTTTTTTTTTTTTAACGTACAAATAAGTCATTTTCCAACCTTTTCAAAGTAAAAAATCCACTTACGAATGGAAGGAATTTTTAGTACCTTGACAGGCTCAAAATATTCTTTCCATGAATTTCCATTATGTTGGTCAATATAAACTTAAAATGTTCAAATTGTAGTATTGTGAGCATTTGGGCACTTAAAACGTTAAAGTTTGACATGAAAATATTATCAAACTCTAATTTTTTTTTTTTTTTTAATGTGATTATCCCCAAACACAAATTTATATGAATGTGAATAAAATACTACATTAAGAATATGGGATGCTTTTTTTTGTTTTTTTGTTTTTTTTTTTTTACTTTTGAAAGGTAATTGTAATGTTCTTTTATTATTTTTTCTCTTCGATTACAACTCTTGCTTCTGTATTTCCCCTTCTTTTTTATATAACTTGTTTCCCTTTTATAAGTTTTGAATCTTAAAAGATAATAAGACATTGATAAATTATGTAAAATTTCTTTCCATTTTTAAATGAATGTTAAATATATAATATTCCATTAATTATGATATATAAGAAAATTATATCAACATGAAATGCCGAAGAGAAATTTTCTTACCCTTTTGGTTATATTGAGGTCTAGATTGTACTTAAAAGAAAAATAATTGAATTTCTTTTTCCTGCGTGCACATTGTTAGTCCTAAAAGTTGGTTTGCTCTTCCTGTCCTGTACATAGCCGATGAACTTGTGTGTACATTCTTATTTTTATTTTATTTTTTGATAACTATATTCATAATTTTTCTGTTTTTGGTGTTAGCAGGTTATGGGCATAAAACGTTTAAACAACATGATGAGCGACCATGGCATATACTCAAGGGAGAGGTTGTTAATCCCTATAAGCAATCCTGACATTCTTGTAAATTGAGCATGCTACATCGATATCGAGCTAGATACCTATGAAAAAAGGGAAGTGGCAGTGACATTCTTAAAGATGGTTCGAATGGAAACTCTAGCCATATGTTGAATAAGATGACTACTGAAAAAGGCAAGAGAAAGGTTCTTGACTCATTGAAGAGAAGCATGCATGTCGATGATGGGACTGCTCAATATTACTTATCTATGATCAAATGGTAATCCTCGGGCTGCACTTTCTGAATTCTCCGAGGACCTTAACTGGGAGAGACAAATGAGCTTGGCCTAGTTTCTGAAATAAAATGTTGATTGCAGCTGCTTGGAACCTGGGATTATGATCTATATAGGACTGAGTATGATTTATTTGGTTTTTCTAAATACATGACTACTTCTAGGATTTCTTTTTCTTTATTATATCTATATGAGAAAGTAAGGAGGAAGGGAGGTTGGGTAGTCGGGGGAGCAGTAAAATTGTTCCAATCAAGCGAATGTTGGCTTAGAAGAGGAGAAAAATTACAAAAGGAATCTTTGTTGCTTGCTTCTTAGAAAGCTTTCACATACATGCAAATTAAAGCTTAAGGTTAAAAGCAAAAAAAGAGGAGAAAAGAAAAAGAGGGTTGTGATGCTTGCTTAATTGGTTGTTCTCAAAGAATAAAGGAAAGGAAAATTAAAATTGTATTTATTTATAAAAAAAACATATAGTTTAGTTAACATTGCTGCATTATCAAAAATAAATAAATAAATAAATAAAAAAGTGTACATATATAGCTGCATATGCATCATGTTAAAAATGATTATGCTAGAAAATTCTCCCCAATAATGAAGAAACTGTACTTACATGTGAAGATTAATCAACTAGAATAGGCATCAGATAATTTAATAAGAAAATTCTATTATAATTTGCTATAGACTTTGTATTTTTTTTTTTTAAGACTAGAAAGATGAGGTTTAAAGGAAAGTAGAGTGTTATCTTATGTTGTGTAGTGCCCATGATCAAACTGAGAGGTATTTTATGTATTCGCTATAGGATAAAATTTAGTTACAAAATTAGTTGTAGCTTAAGGCTACAAACTCACTCAATAAAATAAATATTACTACATATTTTGAAAAGCTAACTGTTGAATTGCATGTTCTTTATGCTTTTAATACATATGTCAAATTTTGTGCCAATCGGATATTATTTACTATATAATCTATAAGCTTATATTTTATGCATAATTTCAAATTACAAAAACTTGCAATTTAAAAAATTTATTGATGACACATCTATTAATATTCAATTTTTTTTTGAAATTTTGCAAACATGAATGATATAAAAAGAAAATGTAATATAACGGTGGATTTGTCAAAATTCACCTCCAATAAAAAGATATTAAATGAGTTTGTAACCTTAAGTTATAATCAATTTTGTAACTAAACTTTATCATTCGCTATATATAACATCAATCTTACAATTTAGGGGGTCTACAATTGTACAAAACCCATATGTTATAAAATAGGTAATACATATATCAGGTGTATAAGATAATTATTGGATCTAATTATAATATTATTTTATATTATTGTATGTAAAATTAAGATATTTATTTATTTATTTTTATTTTCTAAAAGAAAGTGCTACATCCAAAATATTTTTACAACACTTTTACAACAGATCTTAGGTGGTAGGTTGTAAAAATATTGTGAAAGTGTTGAAAAAATATCATAAATGCAGTATTTCTCTTTTTGAAACAATTGTGAAAAGGAAGAGAAATTAATTTCTTTGAATATAATTATTGGATTTAATGGATTTTCAATAAATTAAAAGAAAATCCAATTACACCGTTTAAGTTCCCATTTTATATTATTGTATGTTTATAGGCCTCGTTAATGGGCCGGGTCGGGCCGACCCGGCCCGTTTTTACTTGGCCCATGGGTCTAATGGGCTGGGCTTAACGAGTTGTTGACTAGTCAATGGGCTAGGTCGGGCCAGGTTGGATGGAAAAACCCTAGCCCATGGCCCTACCCATGGGCAATGCCCATTTGGGCTTTAGCGGGCTGGGCTAGTGAGGTGGGTTTAATGGGCTACCCATGGGCATTTTTAACAGGACTTTAATGGGGTTATAAAAAATTTAACCAAAAAATTATAATTATATGTTATTACAAACTATCAAATTGAACAATTAAATCTACTAAAAAGATTCTATTAAAAAAAATACTAAGACATACCTCTTAAAGGAAATATTTGAAGAATCAAATATTTGATTCTTCATATATTTCCTTTAAGAATGCTTGCAGTAAGGAAAGAATTTCTTCCAACCAACAGTAAGCTTTTTTTTTAAAGGAATTTCTTTTGTAATTGTAATTTGTAAGGAAAGAATTAGAATTTATTAAAGGAAAGAATGACTTTCTTTCCAGAGGCACAGAGGTAAGGCAACGGTCATCTTAGTAACTTAGTTTTAAAAATCAAAACTACTAGACTAATACCAAAATATATATATTTATTATGCTTATTGTATCACAATCACTCCAAATATTAAGTGGTTAGGTGTGTGGTGTTAAAGTTTTTATAATGTCTAAAGTTCAATCCCTCATCCACCCAACTCCCAAATTATTTTGTTATGAATTTTGGGCAATGAGTCAGGCTAATGGGTCGGGCTAATGGGCTGGGCTAATGGGCCGGCCCACCGGGCGCCCATGGGTAAAGAAACCAACCCATAGCCTGTCCCGTTGGGCTTCTGGGCTGCCCACGGGCTTCAATATTACCGGGCCGGGCTGCCCATTAGCCTGGTGGGCTAGCGGGCTATTGGGCTAGCCCATGGGTCATGGGCTATTTGATGACCCTTATATGTTTAAAATGATGACATTTTTCTCATTTTCTGAAACAACTGGGAAAAAGAAAAGAAATTTAATTTTCATTGATTATTTTTCCCATTTGGTTTCTGTGTTGGCAGGTATACGGGCATAATAAAAAAATAAAAAAAAGGATTATATAGCCCTAGTGCGATTAGCCATATATATATAGGGAAAGACTGCAATTAAATCGTTATAACTAATAATCTTGACATTCTTATAAATAAGGCATGTAATTATAATACCCATAAGAGATGCTAGCGGCAGCATTGTTGTATTTGATAGCTCTACCAAATCATAAATATTGGCACTATATCTATAAAAAAATAAAAATAAAAAAGGAGGAGAAGAAAGGTTTTGGCACATGTCCCCAACGGGCCAGCATCGCCTTTTTGGCTAGAACTACTGTAGTTGGTTAGCTACAATAAAATATGTTCTCTGACTCTGACACGAAACTTTTGGTGTGTATTAATTTAAGCTTTAATCATAAATATTTCCAATTTATTGTTTTCTTTCTTTAAATGCAGCAGAGCATTAATACACATTCATCGTTCATTTCATCACTATTAAGGCAGTGTCCGTCCTTGATAGGAGCTGGATAATTACGTGAAATAAAAATAAAAAAGAAACGGATAACTACTAAATAATTACGTGAAAAAGATACTTCTTTGTTGATAATAAGAACAATTTTCCATATGGATATACAACTCTTAAGGCAGTGTCCGTCCTTGATAGGAGCTGGATGTCAGTTACATCATTTTCACATTTAGCTTACGCACCAGTCGTGAAAATTGATATTGCACAAGGCACATGCATAGGCTATATCCCTGCAAGGTCCACCACACTTGTTACAATGATGAAAGCCGTCCTTAGTCTCCTGCACAAGAGTAAGGGGATGTTGGTGGACGGTGGACATATAAGTGCTCCCGAACTTAATATTTCTGTAGTCTCTCCATGAGTGATATGAGGGATTTTCAAAAATACATTTGAGATGAGTAGGATAACTACATTTTTCACAATAGTAAAACCAATGCTTTGGGTGGTCTCTTTCTTCCTCATAAATATCGCAATAATATTCACCTGAGTCATCTTCAGTAGTATAATTAAGGGTAAATGGGTGCTCATGTTGTTTGTACTTTATAGTGTGCGGTAATGTAACACATCCAAAATCCAAAGTGAATTCACATTTAGTACAACGAAAGATTCTTCCTTTAGAATTACAAGCACTACACTTCTCATCATTAGTTGTGCTAGAGAAGATTAGGGGGAGCTTGTGACCAACGTGAGTTAATGTGTCTAATTCTGAGATCAAACTACATGAGACATCAATGACAAAATTGCATTCGGGGCAATTGTAGATAAAGCCATTACTTATACACTCACAACAAGCATGACGTGTATTCATTCTTAAATAAGGTCTATTTAGTTTAAGGTTGAGGGGGTGTTGGTGAAGTGTCGCTTTTTATGCAGTAATTCAGCACAAGATTTGTGAAGAAAAAAGTTACACTCAGTACAACTATAAAATGGATGGAAGATAGGCCGTACACACCCGTCACATATTTTGTAGTTCTCAAGGTCGTCAATAATTTTTAAGTCATGCTCATGACAAAAATGTTTGATTTCAATGGGTATTTTAATTGCACCCTCACCCACCTTGGTTTTTTGGACACTATAAGATGATTCATTGGTGAATTCATCAAGCTCCGAATCTTCATATTTCAGCATATTTGTTAACTCAGCAGGTTCCTTGCCTTTAGATTCCCGCATAAAATTTGCATCCATGCCATTCCTGTCTGTAGCGCAATCAAGGTGGGCAACGTAATCACAACTTGAGCAATAATAAACCCCATGGTTTGTGTCTACATTTTTGATGCAAAGTTGGCAAACTCGGTGCTCATAATGATCGTCCTTAATAGAGTTAGTGAGGATGAGAGGGTGCTTATGGCGCATACGTTTGACCTTGCGTGGTAAGGAAGCACATTTACGGTGGGCCCAAAATCCAGAAGTGCTACCAGCACATATGTAGGGCATGATTTTGCTCTCTTTACCACAAAGATCACAAATGAATGTGATTGACTTCCCGAATAAAGTCAATTGGTGGTTGTGAATTTCACTTTCAATGGAGAGCGATAACCAAAGACACTTGAAATGAATGTAAATTTTGCAAAGGGGACAGTGGTAAATAATAAACCTCGTGCAAGGTTCACCGCAGATATTGCATGTGCAAGTCTCCTTATCATACGGTGGTGTTTTGGAAATGATCAGAGGGTGCTTGTCGTGTATGGGGTGTTGCACCTCGTGGGAGTAGGATACTTCGAAACATGACTTGTGAAGGGCAAATGAGGGATAACAAGTATTGCAACCGTAGCTTGAACCATGTAGGCCGTTACCACATCCGATACATATAAAAGAATTTGGATTTCTAAAATAGAATTTGGAGAGATTAAAAGAGTGGGAAGAAATACATGATTAACGTATATGAAATAAGAAATAAATGTGGGTTTCAGCTAGCTCAACTAGTAAAGTCTCTGATGGTTGAATAAGAAATTTGGGATTCAATTCCGGCCTACACCAAAAACTAATTGATGTCTTGGTCTGATGATAAGAGTTATTATCAGAAGGGGACGCCATAGGTTGAAACTCTCTCTAAAAAAAAATAAATAAATAAAGGAATCAGATTTTTTTTTTCTTTATATTTATTTACTATTTATTGGACCTTGAACTGAAAGGGGCCAAGAATCTAATTTTAACTCGATTAACGAGTAATGTTTTGCCTAAAGGCCGGCGATACAAAATGAAAATCAATGATTCTTGGAGTATATTATATTTATTATTAAAATCTTACAGACTAATGTATTAATTTTTAAACAAAAAACAAAAACAAAAAAATTAGTTAAAAATATTTTTTATTATGTTGTTGAAAAATAACATTAACCTTTTAAAGAGCATTAACCAGCTCATGAATTTGAACTTCAAAAAGATGAGCAGTAGCGAGGCACATTTGATACCAAAGTCAAATTTATAGAGGGGGCAATGATAAACAAACCGTTTGCAAGGTAAACTGTAGAAATTGCAGGTGCAAGTCCCCTCATCATATGGTTGAAAGTGGTGGATGCTTTGCTTTTGTCCATTGCACTTGATAGTTGTGTGTGTTTTGCTTCTAATTGATTATGTGGTGTTCTATATGTATGTGAATAAATAAGTATTATTGAATTATCTTGGATACTCACCTAGAAAATGAACTCTTCGAACAAGTACAACTTTTTGTACACTTCAACAAAATGCTACCTACACTTAAAAAAGACAATCATCTTCAAATGAAACTGGGCTTGGATCTCTCAATTTAGGGAAACAAATTAGAGAATAAGCAAAGAAAAATGCCCACTAACTCATCATAAATTTTAATTTCAAAATAGCAATGAAACCTTATTGTATTTCACTTCTATAATACAAAACAAGCTATTGTTTTATTTAAAGTAATAACAGCAAGCAATACTTACGTAGGAATTAAACAAGAACTTGGATTTGGTTTCGAAGCTTCGTTGGTCAAGCTACCAATTGTTGGCTTTCTTAATATATATAACCATTGATCCGTTTGGTAATTGCATGAATAATTTATGTTGGGTAGATCTATATTTATAACACCATTGATTCCTTTCCTTTGATTTCCAAATAGAATTTTGGATAGTATTAATGAGTGGAAATGAATAAAAAACTTAAACGGGTAAATTTGGTGATCTCTTTCTTTCTTTAGATGTTAGATGTAAAGGAAGGAGAGAGAGAGAGAGAGGAATTTAATGTCATCTTTGTTCTTTATTTTTATTTGTTTACAACATTTTCACAACAAATCTTATGTGGTAAGTTGTTACGAGTTGAAATTGGTGGGATAGAAAAGTAATTTCAGTGATAGGTTTAAATTAGAACTAATAACAACTAACCACCTATGATTTGTTTTGAAAATATTGTGGACATAGCATCTAATTTTGACTTGATTAATGAGTATGTACTATTTTGCGCACATGCAAAACAAAATGAGTGATTAGATGCACAATACAAATTTTACTACATATAAGTCAAATATGTATCCAAGAAAAAAATTATTTAAAATTTTTAATTTGAACACAGTTTCGTGATAAATGAATGTGTCATTTTTCTTTATATATATATATATATATATATATCTTAATTATGTTGTTAATGTGTTATCTAGGATATCCAGTGTTACGTTAATATCTAAAACTTTTACAATGAAATTTGTTGTGCTTTTAGCATTTTTCATAAAAATCGTGAGTGGAAGTGGAACAAATTTAACCATTCCATTCTTTTTACTATTATAAGTTTACAACTTTCAAAATAAAGAAATAATAAGTCATTTCTTTCTATATTCCTTTCTTCCAAACACCGTGCAAAGAGTTGATAGCTGTGACTTTATAAGGATCAACAAAGGCCTTTACAAATTCATTTAATTACGATTATACTATTTTGTCAAAAAAATTTACCAAAAACATGACTCAATAACTAGTAAAGCAAACATGTTAAACTTTTCCTATATGATAATGAACATCAATATAAGTTGAGATAAATTTATGCTAGAGAGGGGTAAAAGTAAGGAATCCTTCTTTTGTTTGAAAGAAATAAAAAAATAAACAACAACAACAACAACAAAGAAACAAATGGAAATGAACACCTCTTTCTCACCTCTTTCACTTGATCAGTTGAGACAAAGGTTTTTTTTTTTTTTTTTTTTTTTTTTTTTTCATGCTCATCAATATAAGATGCGATAATTTTATGCTTGAGAGGAGTGAAAGCAAGGAATCCTTTTTTTTTTACAAAAACAACAAAGGAATAAATGGAATTGAACACCTCCTTCACTTGATTAATTGAGACAAAGTTATTCTTTTTTTTTTTTTTTTCATTATTATTTTATTAAACTCTGAATATGGAGATTATCTTAAGCCTTTTAATTCCAATCTATTCCATTTTAATTTAATATTTTTCTTTCCTCTCTAAACTTCCAAACAAATATAAAAGAAGGAAAGAGAAAAAGAAAATTATGGTGGGTGTTAGGTTCTAAGGTCTTAGGATTTTATGTATTTAGAACTCTAATTTGTAATGTTGGCAAACCATGATCAAAACAATGTATTTAGTCTTATTTAGGCTTGCTCAAAGTTGGTCTATTATTGTAAAGTTGGAATCGAGTGGCTGCAAAAGTACTTTGGACTTTCGGCCTGGCTCGATCAATCAAAGGACAGGCTCGATTGATCGAAAATCGCACAGGTTGTTTTTTTTCTGTAGAATTTCCAACTCAGCCCTACTTCATTAAACGTTTAGGGTTTTATGCTTTTACCCTAGGTATTTAAACAAAACCCTAGCCACATTTTTGAAGGTTGTCCACATTGTATTGTTGCTCATATTTTGCTGTTTTGTGTGAATCTCTTGTGAGATCTTAGAGGAGTTTTCCTTTACACAAAACTTAGGGTTTTCAAGGTAGAGATGATTTCAACATCTTGAAGATCATTATAGTTGCAACCATTGGAACTTAAAGAATATCAAGCGTGGGTGCTTGTAGCTAATTTAGGAATTCAAAGAAAGAAGGAGTCCGTGGATTCGGAGCTTGCACGTGGTCGTGTCAGTAAGTTCTACTGGTGGGTAGCATTAGGAAGTCAAGCAGGGAGCTTGTAGTCCTTTTGTAAGAACTTCAATTCTTTCTTAGTGGATTCTGTTTTGCCTTGAGGATCGGTGGGTCAAATCCTCCCCAGGTTTTTACCGTGTGGTTTCTTGGGTGATCATATCATTGTGTTATTTATTATTCCGCTGCTTTATTATTTTGATATGATTGTTTGATTGCTTTAACCTAGATTTGCTTAATTTGACTAAGTAATAACTTGGCTAATTAACTAGGCTATGCAATCTGGTTGTTTTTAAGGGGTCTTAAACCGTTCAAGTGGTATCAGAGCGGGTAGCTCTTCTGTTTTAGATCTTTTGATCTAAGAGCTGATCCTTGACCCCTGTTGTCATGGAAAATTTGAAGTGTCTTTCTGCTCATGTTTGTGATGTTTTGAATAAAAAGGACACTATTGTTTCTGTTGATTTTTTTGATGTTTTTGAAACTCTTCGTAAGAAATTATCTAAATCTTTGAAAATTGCTAAAAAATTTAAAGAAGAGTTAAAATTGGCTAATCTTGAAAAAGAGGATTTGATTGTGAGATTAGATGAATCTAATAAAAATAATGAATTTTTGAGAAATCAAATTTTCTCTCAAGATGAGAAGATGAAAAGCTTGGAACAAGAGTTAGTTGAATCTAAAACTAAAATTGAAAATTTGACTAGTACCAAATCTGCTGTTGATAGCAGAAGTGTTTCTGTTTCTCTTAAGCCTAAAACTGAGAAAGTTTATATCCCTCCTTTCAAGAGGAATAATAAAGAAAAGACTTATTTTGCTAGGTTAGACAAAGAAAAAAGTTCTGATGTAGACGCTGAAGTTTCTAAACCTAAGTCTAAACCTACTATTAGAGAGCATAATAAATCTGTTTTTGTGCCTACCTGTCACCTTTGTGGTGTTATTGGTCATATTAGACCAAATTGTTCTTTGTTGAGGCAAAAACCAAAATCTGAGAGTAGATTTGCTGTTAGGAATACTGATGTTCCTAAATTTGTTCCTGTTTGCCACTTTTCTGGTGTCCATGGTCACATTCGTCCTAATTGTCATAAGTTGAAACTTAAGCATTCTGTATGTCAATCTAGGATATGTGATGATATATCTCCTACCATAAGTCCATATAAATTGTTTCATATTCTTTTGAAAAATTTGAGCTTGTTGGCTTGTGAAAGGAATTTGCAGGATTTTAGTCTTTCTCAGAAGTTTGGTGTAATTCCTCAAATACACTCTGCTTCACATGGATTTTCACCTACAAAACCGAAGACTCGTGCTAGATGGGTGAGAAAAGATTCTCTAAGGTGAGTGTTGCTAACTTGTCCCTGATTTAATTCTTTCAATTATTTGTGGACACGTTTTGTTTTTGTTCTTGGTTGTTTTGTTTTTAGGTTGTTTTTTTTATAAAAAAAAAAAATCCAAAAACATTGAAAATTTTCAAAAAGACAAAAATATTTTATTTTGTGTCTTGTTTTTCTTGAGGATTACATGAGTTTTAATATCTCTCTTGATTTAGAACATGCTTGACATTGTGGAGAAACTTGAATAGTTTGTGCTAAGCTATTTTTGACTTTATGTACTAGTTTGTACATGTACTCATGGGTTAATTAAGAAATTGATATTTCTTATTTGTGTACCCTCTATAGCTTAGTTTAGCACTGTCATGCATTGCATTTGCATTGTTCATTTAGCACAATGTGTGTTTTTATTTTTTTTTTGGCCATAAAGTTTTTTTTTTTCAAAATCTCAACAAGTGGTTATAAAGTTTGTTAAAACCAAAAAGATTTTTGTGTTTTGTATTATAGATCTTGGATTTATAATCAAGGATTGGCCATATTATCTTTACATAATATGTTTATGTACCTTGTTTAGCTTGGATGAGCTTACTTTATTGCACTTGACTAGTTGAAGTTTTGTAGTGCATGTTGTGTGGGAAAGATGTCTATGGTTTTTAATCACTTTGCCTTAATCATGAAGTCACATGTTCTTTGATTGTCGGACTTGATCCTTTTGAGAAAGGCATAAATAACCATCTCACCACTGTTCACTAGCCAATCATGAACACCTTAATGCATATCATAAGATTTTGTGCTCGAGAAAGTGTAGCACATGCACAAAAAGAACATAAGGTGTAGCCTCAATTAAATTAAAACTGGTGTGTACTATTAGGCTTGATGCCAATTCACTTAATTCAAACCGGTGTGTACTATTAGGCTGAATGCCAATTTATATAAATAAGAGGCAAAAATGCAAGAAACTTACATGATTGCAAGCTTTTGTTCTACGAGATGTGGGAGTTATAGGATGTAACTCTTTAGGTGATAGTCTCTTTTAAATTCTATGTGATGAATTGTGTAGACTTTGTGTTTGATTGCTATTCACATATCACCTCACATGTATCTCAAGTTTTTGCTAGTATCACACACTTCACAAGTTACTCTTTGTTAAACACTATACATGCTAATGTGTGTGTTTTTGGTCTGACTAATCAAGCTTGAAAATATCTTGAGAATTGTGCAAAATATATTTGCTGCTTAAGGAAATTCAATGGAGGATAATTGAAACTTGTTTTTGAGAAAATTGGGTTTAAAAATTTGGGTTTTTGAAAAAGCATTCCATCTCATACTCATGCATTTTGTTTTCATTGTTCAAATGCTTTGAGGAGTTCTTTTCAAAATTAGGTTTACGCTTTTCAAAACAGTGATTTTTCTCAAAATTTTTGTGAGTTTCTGCCCATTTCGATCAATCCATTCTGATTTTCGATTGATCGAAAAAGTGCCCTAGTTTGTTCTAAAATGACTGTTTCATTCGATCGATCGAATGTAATTTTCGATCAATTGAAGATCGTGGAAAGGCTTTTTTAAAACATCAGATTTGACTTTTTCAACTCACTATTCAAAAAGTTTTCAAACTTTTCCTTTCTCTCTCCGACGAGGCAAGCATCACAGTCAGATCTTTGTCGTTTTCCTCCAAATTTTTTGCAAAATCTCTCTTTCCTCAAGCCGGTAAGACTCTTTTGCCCTTCCTTTTGATTTTATTTTCATGATTTCATGCATTTTATCATGCATTTTAAGGGTGATTTTCGGACTTTGCATAAATGGGATTTTCTGTTGATCTAAGCTTAATTTTGTGAAATTGATCATTGGGTTTTTGTGGGGACACATCATAAACATGATTCTTACCTGTTAATTTGATCAATTTTGAGTTTGGTGAAAAATTGAAAATTCTAGGGTTTCTAATTGATCCGATTTGGGGCTTTTTGTGAAATTGAGTTTAATTGATGAAATTGGCTTGTTGAATTGATGAAATTAGTTATTATAATCTGTTTTCAACATTGTGTAATGATTAATTCATCAATTTGTTGCAAAATTTTTCAAGTGGTTTTCAAAATTTTTTTAGGGTTTTTGTTAGAAACTCTATGTTCGAGCCAATTTTGTGTAATTGAACTTAATTTGAATTGTGTTTACTGCATTAGTACATGCATCATGGCATTGCATTTGTTCATGCATCATATAGAGTTTTCATTCTATTGTTTCTTGTGCTAACTTGCAGTCTACCCTTGGTTTTGTTTTTCTTGTGTTCTTTTGGTTTTCTCTTTGTGTCTCTGTCCTTTCTTTAGTATCATGCCTAGGAAAACTAGAGCCCATATGACTATTCCCTCTCCTTCTCCTTCCCCCCCTTCCTTTGACCGAGAGAGGTTTCCGAGTGAGAAAAACCAAGAGATCTATGAAAAGCTCAATCTTCAGAGGAAGATTTGGGCTGAGCGTTCTGTTATACTAGATGAGCTTGATCCTGCCATTAGGGCAAACTTTGAGCATAGGGGCTGGTTACTTTTGTTAGATGTGTCTGATCCTCCTCCTCCGGCTACCTTGATTAGAAAGTTCTTCTTGAATATCTCTATCCGCGTCTATGATTCCAACACTCTTGTTAAGAGTTGGATACGAGGCGTAGAGTACTCCATTACTCCTCAGGTAGTGGCTGATGCTCTTGGGGTACCGTTGGTTAGTCATCTTGTCTATCCTTATGCTAAGTCTCCCGAGCTGAGCGATGTTTTGTCTTACATCACTGGGACTACTGTCCAGTGGGGTTCTGATCCTAGAATCACTTCTGGTGAGCTCTCCGGGTTGCATTATCTATTCTTTAGGATAGCTTGTCATTCCATCTGGCCCATCTCTCATGTTCACACCATTCCTCTCGAGAGGTGTGTATTTTTGTACGCTCTAGTTACTGATGCTCCTATTAGTTTTCCTCATCTCTTTCTTCGTTTTTTGAACGAAGTTTATAGGAGTTCATCTACTTCTCATGCTCTTGTGCATCCTATTTTCATTCATAGGATTTTGCTTTATCTTGATATTAGTGGCTTCCCTTCCTCTGAGCCCGTTCATGTTATTGGTCCTATAGGTGCGTCTTTTCTTAGACAGAGGGCCACTCATCTTCGAGCTGGTTCTAAACATCCTAGGTCTGAGCCGTCTAGTAGTGCTCCTCCTTATCCTTCTTCTTCTACAGGTCTTGCTGGTGAGGATGTTCCTGATCCAGTTGGTGATGATGCTGCTGCTGCTGATGTTCCTCCACCTCCTTCGGCCGACTTTGATGTTCGTCGTACTCTGGAGACTATCATGACCGTTCAGGCGGCTCATGGTCAGATGTTGGTAGACTTGCTAGATGAGATTCATGCTCTCCAAGCCGACTTTGCGCGTCTTCATTCACCCTTACCACCTCCTTTTGATGGCGTCTTGTGATTTCCCTTTGGCATTCCATCACAAAAAGGGGGAGTGAGTTTTGACTTGTAGAGGAGTTTTTGTAGTTAGGGGGAGATTTTTTTGTTAGCATGAGATTTTTTTTGTTAGCTTGTGGAGTTTATTAGATTGTATCTAGGTGCTTCACTTTGTATATCATTTTTGGGGATATTCATGTTAGGGGGAGTAACATTGATTGATATATTGATATACATGATTATTATTTGATTCTTGTTGTCTCATGATTCACCGCTTATTGATTTATATTTATGAGTTGTTCATTGATATATGTCTTTATTTTGTGTTATGTGAATCTTACAAGAATGTTATACCTGTTTATATACTATTTTCTACCACACATGCGTTTATGCGTTTGTTAAGTATTTCAGGAATATACAGGTGCATTCAACTTGGCTGCTATCTACACTTGCAACTAATGGATAGTAGTTAGGATTGAATTAGGTTTATGAGCATTACTTTTTGTAAAGGGCTTTTTATTGTAAACTTTGAGCTTTTAATTTGTGTTTTGTCACGGATTGCCAAAGGGGGAGTTTGTTAGGTTCTAAGGTCTTAGAATTTTATGTATTTAGAACTCTATTTTGTAATGTTGGCAAACCATGATCAAAATAATGTATTTAGTCTTATTTAGGCTTGCTTAAAGTTGGTCTATTATTGTAAAGTTGGAATCGAGTGGCTGTAGAAGTACTTTGGACTTTCGGCCTGACTCGATCGATCGAAGGACAGGCTCGATCGATCGAAAATCGCATAGGTTGTTTTTTTTCTGCAGAATTTCCAACTCAGCCCTACTTCATTAAAAGTTTAGGGTTTTATGCTTTTATCCTAGGTATTTAAACAAAACCCTAGCCACGTTTTTGAAGGTTATCCACATTGTATTGTTGCTCATATTTTGCTGTTTTGTGTGAATCTCTTATGAGATCTTAGAGGAGTTTTCCTTTACACAAAACTTAGGGTTTTCAAGGTAGAGATGATATCAACATCTTGAAGATTATTATAGTTGCAACCATTGGAACTTAAAAAATATCAAGCGTGGGTGCTTGTAGCTGATTGAGGAATTCAAAGAAAGAAGGAGTCCGTGGATTCGGAGCTTGCACGTGGTCGTGTCAGTAAGTTCTACTGGTGGGTAGCATTAGGAAGTCAAGCGGGGAGCTTGTAGTCCTTTTGTAAGAACTTCAATTCTTTCTTAGTGGATTTTGTTTTGCTTTAAGGATCGGTGGGTCAAATCCTCCCTAGGTTTTTACCGTGTGGTTTCCTGGGTGATCATATCATTGTGTTATTTATTATTCCGCTGCTTTATTATTTTGATATGATTGTTTGATTGCTTTAACCTAGATTTGCTTAATTTGACTAAGTAATAACTTGGCTAATTAACTAGGCTATGCAATCTGGTTGTTTTTAAGGGGTCTTAAACCGTTCAGTGGGGTCTTGGGCTTGTGAGCAGGTTTCCTAGTTTTATATTCTTTTCTTTCCTTCAATTTTTGGCATTTTACTTTTCCATTTCTTTACTTTATGCTATTATCTCTTTGATTCTTAACCTTGGGAGGGGGGCTTGTGAGCAGGTTTCCTAGTTTTATAGTCTTTTCTTTCCTTCAATTTTTGGCATTTTACCTTTTCCATTTCTTTACTTTATGCTATTATCTCTTTGATTCTTAACCTTGGGAGGGGGGTTCCTTTTCTATTTCTTCCTTATGGGAATTCTTAGGTAGGACAATCTAACTGTGAAACACATACACACATAGTGACAATGACTTATTAAAAGGTACTAGTAAAAATCACAGGCAACAAGGACAACATTACGTAAAATTGGTGATGTGTGGGGAAATGGCGCTAGGATAAACAAAAAAAAATACTTGCCTTATGCCATTGCTAAAGCCACTTTTTAAGCACATTCCATCATCTAGTCCCTAAAATTTTCATTTTTGTCGTTTTGTGTGATATTTATTTCCTTTAAAACTTTTAATTTAAAAGTCAGAATAAGGTCTCGTTTATTTTGGGATGTTTCTTAGAGAGAGTAGTTTTTAATTTTGTAATTATCTCAATTTTTTTGTTCGTGGTAAAATTTATTATTTTGCCACCTCATCTTGTGATTAGCGTAAATTAAGATTTGGTGGGCGTTTTCCTAGCCGCCCTAAGTTTTCTCTTTACTATTTAAACATATTGTAGCCTTTAAGACATTCAGTTATTAGATTAACAAAATTTAGAGTTTATTCTTAGTTTCTTAAGTGGATTTTAGACATTATCATTGTAATACCCCATAATTTTATTACTAATTTATTTCTTATACATAATTAAAGAGGAGGCCCACCATTAAATGGATTTAATTGATTTGGGCTTAAGATATTAAATCATATAATTATTATGATATAAGAGGCCCAAGAGAAATGGCATAAGTAAATATATGGGCCTTGGGGTGTGTGTGTATCTATATATATATATATATATATATATATATAAGAGACTTCCCCACATTTTGCGACATCACATGGTTGAATTTATTTTCCTTCTCTGCGGCTTTGCATGGGAATTGCTGGCATGATTTTGTTTTGCTGTAATTTAGAAAGTTGGAATTGTTCAAGTCTAGCAATTGTCCCCACGCTTATAGGAAGACATGGGTCTGTGCATCTATTATTTTGGTACCTAATAGATGTATAGGCGTTGGTTTCATGAATCTAAACCTATCATTATATTAATGGAAAAGCTATCCTATGATTGTTATTGTAAGGATCTAATTTGGTTCCTAAACCCAACATGTAAAATGATCTAGGCCCAAAGAAACCCATATAATGAATTTGAAGAGAGTGGATTAGAAAATAGTAATTTGTAGCTAATTCTTGTGGCTACAGTATTTTTCTCTTAATTGTCCTATCCCCTCCTCTTAGGATCTTCTCTCTGTTTTATACTATCTTCCTTCCTTCATCTCTACCCTCCACGTGTAGATTAGATTGTTGATGTTGATCCTTGTCCCATCAGCACCTTCCTGAAGTCTTTGAAGAGCAGCTGTAAGGCTGAAAGTTACTGTTCAAGTATCACTTCCTCATTAATGCGGCCAAAGAGTTAGCTATAGAACATTCAATTCGGTGATAGCAGCTTTCTCTTAGATATTATATGGCTTTCCTCTGTCCTGTGCTTTCAGGATGCTTGTCCTTATCAACAAAACCTCCTAGAGCGTTGCCCTAGATGGCAGACTACACCTTCGGACCTCGGCTTTACTCAGCCAAGGATGCATTCATCCTTAGACCACCTTCTTGGACTCCTATGACCAAACTTCACCTCTTCACTCACTAACATGGACTCCCATAACTGTGTTTTACCCATCCTCAGACTATTTAATGTCCTTGGATTGGGCCCCCAATATATACCTAGATACATACTACTGGGCCTACCCCCCTTACAGTTATTATATTAGACTAGGCATAGTACATATAACTGTATGTCATGAAAGGGTCCTCGTAGGCTTTAAGATTGATTAGATAAGTATATAATACATGGCTTCTACTATTAGATTGATCAAATATCAATCATTAGGCTATATTGAAGTTTTATGTTACTTGTAACTATTCCATGTAATTCTGCCTTTAGCTCTGGGTTTCCTCTTCTTAGGATATTTTTTCTCGGTGATAAGGTTGATATAGTTTTAAAAATATATTAATTTTCTACTTATCAAAAACAAAAACAAAATAAGATTGATCAGATATGGATGTAACATGTGGCTTCTAAGGAATAGTAGATTATATGATGGCTAGACACATAATGAAATCCTAGAGTTCTATAGAGTTGCAGTACAATCATTTGAATTAATAGATAGTGAGAATAAGTGAAATAGAGCAATTGGATCAAAGGTGAAAGTAAACTAGACAGTACATGAATAAATGGAAAATTTTGGAAATATCAGTGTTGTCCAAGATAAAATTTTTTAAGTGTGGAAACAGATTTTTAAGTGGAAAATTTGTGTATTGATGGACCCATTTTTGTTGTTGCTAGGTTCTAATTCTGTTGATTTATTGTGACTCAAGGGTGGTTGATTTTATTTTTGCAAATAAGAGGTAAGTGGTATTTACTAAATTAGGGGTTTTCCCAAAACAGTTTTGATTATCAAACTATTCTTATAACAAAGAAATATGTTGATATTCTATAACTATATTGATATTCTATAAATGTTTTATGTGCACATTGTATGGGTGGGACAACCTAACTTATTTAAACTTGTAAATGTGGATAAATCATTGTATTTTGAGTATTATGATTGGATTATTTGTAGTGAGCGTCTTGAATTTGTTTTAAATCCTATGGCAAGTTGTGATTAAAAGCTCAGTGTTGTATTTTAGTCCTTAGTAAGGAACAATCATACTGTAACTAGTTCTTAGCAAGAGACGATTCTAGAGAGGGATAGTGTACATTTGGTAGCTCCTTAGCAAGGGAGTATACCATTGAGGATCTAAAAAGGGAGCTCCTTAGTAAGGGAGTACACATTTAGGTCCAATAGAGCCAAACTTAAGAAAGGAGATCAAAAGGGGGTTCCAGTTCCAAAAAGGAGACAGCACAACCCGGTCAATGGGGCATAAACGTTGATCACGAGAAAAACCTAGGAAATTGTTTATAGAATGGTGTTGGTATATTATAATGGCTCACAATACAATGATATTTTTATATGAAATATTTGATGTTACAATATAGATGTTTTGCAAGCTATAACTTTGTTGTATGGATTATTTATTTAAAAGTTTTGTTCCCACACCCCAATGTTAGTGAATTCCACTTATTGAGTTATCTCACCCTCCCCCCCTTTATTCCTCCTTACAGATACATTAGAGAGATCAATAGAGTAGAGATTCATGGAAGACAACAGTTACAAATTATTTTGTGGAACTGAAGATTTTATTATTATTTTTATGGTATTTAATATTGTACTAGAGAATTATTTTGAGAATGTTTTATCTTTGGTGAGATTAGAGCTCTAACAATTGTGATGGAATTTGAGGTTGCTGGTTGCAATTGTTTAATATTTTTATGGATTATCTAGATTGAATAGACTATTCTCATAGGTTTTCAGCTATATTAGTTCTTTAATTTACATTTCAAATTTTCATTTTAACCCTTCATATTTGATTTGTTTTTATATTCTTTATGTTTCAAAATTTCTATTTTGACCTTCATGTTTGATTTAGTTTTTTGTTTGATCTCTTACATTTCACAATTTTAATACTCATGAAGGGCTAAATGCAAGACCAAAATAAAAATTTTGAAATGGAAAAAGTCAAACAAAAAAAAATGAATTAAATGTGAAATGAAAATTTTAAAATGTAGAGGATTAAAATGATAATAATCTCGAACTTTAAGGGTCAAAAATGCACTTCAGTCTTTTTATTATATTGACAATGTATGAAAGTTAAGATAATAAAATCATTTTAAAGTTTGCATTAATTTTCTTTACATTCCAAATAGGCCGAGACCACAAAAAATATTATGATGAGCCCTAATTAAGCATACGTCACAGAACCCGATTAAGGTTAAGCACTAATGATTGGTTATTGAGATAGCTGGTCACAAAAAGGGATGGGGACTTCTCTTTTCTAAGTGATTTTGTATTCTCTTTATGTTGCCTTTACTTTCATTTATGTTGGAATTATTTGTTTTGTTGGCTTAGGGAAACATGAAAGTGATTTTTGATACAATTTGTAGCATCTATTTGTATTAATGTTTCAAGAGTTTTAATTATGATCCTCCGTGCATTTTAATCTATGTTCTGAAATTCTGATTGATCTTGTTCCCCTGGGTCAAACTTGTTTTGATGTGAGTGTGAGTTTCGACCTTGGACAAGTCTCAATTGGGTTGCCCAAGAAAATACGTTAAACTGTTTCTTGCTCTTTATTATTAGACTAACTAAATTATAAATAGTGAAGGAAACTTAGATGATTATATGTTTATTTTTATGTTGTGTCAAAAAAGAGACCTGAAATCTTATCATGAGAGAGAGAGAGAGAGAATTTTAACCTAATCAATTTCAATAAATAAACCAAAAAATATATATTTATTTCTGAAAGAGTTTTTTTTTTTTTTTTTTTTTTGCTTTAAGATAGAATTCTACTCTAACTTAATCTAAGTGTATACGCGTGTGAATCTCTCTCTTAGAAACTTGAACCTCTGGACCTTCCCCCCCCCCCCCTCACCCCCCTTCAAATAAGAACTTGTACTTGTAGAGTGACCATCATGTCAAAATGTGCAGTAGTATTTCCAAAAAAGATAATTTAGCCTTTAAGGGTCGCATTTTGAAGCTAATACACCCTTTTAAATGCTTTATTTGCAATGCAAATTGAGAAAATTTATTCATAACCCTTGGTAAAAAGCTCAAAATTGTGATTAATAAAATTTATCTTTGAATGACCCACATCTTCCCATTTTATTGATCACAAAGAACTCAAAATTATTTTTTTCTAAATGAAGGGATTTTCACTTTTTCTATGAGTTTGTTCTAGATTGATTAGCTTTTCCATCATTTAGACTTTGATCTGCAATGAAACAACAAATAAATAAATAAAAATGGAATCCCCTTAAGAACAAGAATTAATTTCTTTTTTACGAACAATAAAAAAAAAATACTTTTATAAATTGATTACCAAAAATAGATTGAGTTTAAGACCAAGGAGGGAAAGTACCATAAAACTAAGCGAAAAACAATGTCCACAATATTTTCACAACAAATCCTAAGTAATAGGTTGTTATTGATAGGAAAAAAAAAATAATTTTAGTGATAGATTCAAACTATAGCCAATAATAACTACCTATAATTTATTATGAAAATATTATGGATATAACGCTTCTTTACTATAATTTTTTTTTTTTTTTTCTGGGAGTTTTTGTTGTGGTTTTCAGGAGATTTCAATAGGGTTTACAAAGGGATTAATGGATTTTGAAAGAGAGATTTTTCTGTGCTTTTTTGTAGCATTTTCATGGGACTTGCAGTGGGATTTTGGTACCAATTTTATGGCTTCAGAGATCTAGGTTGGGTATTTTTGGTTTGAGAGATAGAAACAAAGGAGAGAGAAAGAAGAGAATTTAACTAACGGTGTTTGGTCCATTTAAGGACTAAGTTATCTTTTGAGACAAGTTGGTCAATTTTGAAATATATTGGACTTGTTACTATTAACCCAAATCTTTTTTTTTTTTAATTTTTTTAATTTTTATTTTTTATATAGGAATATTATGAACCCAGCCTAAATGCCCCAAACAAAGATTGTGCCGAAGCATCCCCGGCCTAGTCAACAGCACAATCCACTTATCGGAGTTTGTAAGACTGTAAAGGCCGAACAAAGTTGTTCAAAGTTTGTTGCTAGCCCAAGCCCATTACAAAAAAAAAAAAAAAGTTTATTTCCACCGAGACCAATAATTTCTCAAATCCTATTTCCGATTCCTCTGTTACTAGCCCATCCAGCCTTGGACGGGCTTTTGGGTTTCCGCAACAAAGCCCTTTTTTTCTTTGGGGCCAGAGGAGTGAGGGAAATAAGAATGGAAAAACTTTTCCCTGTAATGATCTGGTGAGAAATTTTGATGGACAAATGGCACCTCAAAATGGGATAGTAATAAAATAATGAATTGGGCCAAAAGCTATAATGCTCAGCCGAAAGCTATTAGCTGAAAAAGTCTCTTTGAGCTGGACTTGTTTGGTGTACAAATAAGCATGAAACTAATTGGAAATGATTGGATAAGAATGATTCTTTTTCCATCAAAATACATGGGCACTAATAAAAATGAGGAAAATAGCATAACGTTATTTTGCATCTATACCAACTATGGCAAGCAAGACGTGTATACATAATGGAATAGTCCACAATCTTACAGTCCATGCAAAGCAGATAAACACAATTTATAATTATAGCTCCCACTTAACTGCATAATAAGTCTTGTATTTAATTTAGAATTGTATTTTGTATGAACAAGATTGCATCCTAGGTTCTGCATGTTACTGTGCAAGTTACAGCTTTTCGACGGCTTTCGATAATTGTTAGATAGATCAAAAATGCATATTTTTGATACATCGAGCTTTATTTGAATTGATGGAGCTACGTTTAGCAACAGTGGTAAGTTTTTACTAGGAATAGAGTTATTTAACATTGTAAAACTTGTATTTAGTTAGTAAATTTTTGTTCTAAACTTGTGAGCACCTAGTGGTTTTTATTTTAAATTTTTATTTCATTTGTTTTTCTTGAATTATCATATTGTTGTGTTCCATATCTCCATTGCCTTTTACTTTTGTACAATATTTGGATTTTTTTTTTCGTGATGTGTTTATTTCAGTTGATCACAATTTTTATTGTATAAAATAGATAGGTAAATAATCTATATATATATATATATATATATATATATCATTAGGGGTGGCAAATAGGCGGGTTGGATCATAAATGGGTTGGATGTGTAATTATCCATTTATCCATTTATGATCCATTTATATATAAATTAATTATCTATTACCCACCCAACCCATTTAATTAGTAACCCGCCCATTTAACCCAATATGACCCAAATAAATAAATAACATGTTAAAAACTTTAAAAACAAAAATTAAAAAGTTCAAAAATCACTTTTCTTGTTCTTTCTATTCATTTTCCCATCACAAAATTCATTTCTCAGCAACCAAACAAAGCCACAGAAAAAAAAAAAAAAAAAAAATCTTCTCTATGCTGCTTCGTCTCCTTCAACCTCACTCTTCCACTCCCCCCAAAACTCTTAAACTCAACAACTCTATCCCCATCCTCACAATCAACTCTTCCTAACCCTATCGAAATCAACAACTCCATCCCCATCCTCCACCTCCGCCACAATCGCGTTCCTTATTGCTGACAAATTGATCCAAAGCTGCGACCTCAGAGTCCACTTTTCCAGAACCTTCTTGCTAAAATCCAGCGTCGAGTACACTCACTAGAACTTTGAAAGCTTCGACTGGAGCCTCTTCAAGAAATTGATCTCCGTTGGAGGCGATCAAATCGTCGACACAGAAAACAGAGTCATAGCTGAGTTGAAGAAATTCTCGAGCTCTTGGTTGAACAACGTCGCTAAGTTCTTGAACGTGTTGGCTCGGTGGCATATGAGTTGGATATCAGCGTCCGCCGAGTCACAAACCTCTCGCCAACCTTTGGATATGAAGGAAAACGCGCTTGAATTCGACGAAGAAGAAGACGACGTCATTGCTCGATTCTCGTAGTCCATGGCTAACTCTGAAAAAGCTTGGGTTTCTCTCTCGTTCTTTGAAAATTTCTAGGCTTGAAAGAATTGATCTCTTTCTCTCTCTGAGAAAATGTTTAGAAATCAGAGGTTAAAGTGTTTGGGAAAGTGTTTGGTTATTGAAAAAATTTGTTTATTTAAGTTTTAGATTTTAAATGGGTTTAGTTGGTATTAGTTGGTTTATTTAATTTTAAATTTTAGATGGGTTTAGTGGGTATTAGTGGATTTATCCATTTAGACCCATCTAATTAAATAACCAAATGGGTCTTTATCCATTTAACTTAAATACTTATATGGGTTGGGTTAAAACTTATCCATATAAGGTGGGTAATGAGCGGGTTCATGGATATGGATAAAAATTGCCATCCCTAATCTATATATATAATAATAGGTGAAGCAGAGAGAATGTGAAATTGAATTTCAAATTAAAACTCTAATTGTGTGCCACGTGTACACACCAAATTAGAAAATTGAATTCCAAATTAGAACTCTAATTGTGTGCCACGTGTACACACTAAATTAGAATTCCTAATTAGAGTTCTAATTTTGTGCCATGTGTCTAGAATCTGAAATTGAAGTTGAATTTTGCATCATGTGGCTAAGTGTATGTGGGCTCATTCTCATTAAAACCACTTCTATGTATCAGATCAAGTGAGTTATTGTGCTAATTAAGTTTTTTCTTTATTTTGCAGTCAAACGTGAAAACCAAAAAGATTAATATCAATGAAATTGAAGTTGAATTTTGTATCATGTGGCTAAATGTATGTGAGATCATTCTCATTAAAACCACTTCTATGTACCGGGTCAAGTGAGTTACTGTGCTAATTAAGTTTTTTATTGATTTTGCAGTCAAACGTGAAAACCAAAGAGATTAATATCGGTGATAAGAACTTGGTTTGGGTACATTGCATAATTTCCAAAAAGATAGCAAAGCCAGAGTTTGCATCTTTGTTATAAATTGCTTACAAAGTTTGCATCTTTATATTTGCACTGAGTTTCGAATTAAAGTGCTTTCTTCTTGGTTCTGACACTAAGTTTTGTTTACTATTCACTTACAAAGTTTGCATCTTTACATTTGTTATAAATTACTAATATGTGATTAGATGCACATTATGCCTAAAATTCACTATCCTTATATTTGGCTTTTTGTTCAGGTTTGGCACCTATAACAATGAAGAAAGCACTGCTGTGAACCGATGGATGATACTTTTTGCAGGCTGCAAAGGAACTTAGTGATCAATGAAATCTCACGCGAATTGGAGAGGACCCGGCTGTAGATGTCTGGATGGCAGATGTGAGTCACTATGTTTTTAAAATTTTCAGTGAAGGTAAAGGTTATGAACAATGTAAATTTTCCGCAGAGAGATTTATTATTCTATATTTATGCAAGTTTGCTCGCCTTCTTGGAGTGGATCACTCCACCTTGTCTTTCTACTGGAATTTTTTATTCAGATTGTTACAATTTAATCCGAAATTTTATTTGAATTTTCCTATTGTTGTTACTATCATATATTATCATTCTAATTGTTCAATTAGAATTTGAAATTAGAGTCCAATTTTACTATACACGTGTACAATCTAATTATTTTTAATTTTGCTATCATGTGTAGAAGCCAATGAGATGAAATTAATAACACATTAAATACTCATGCTTTGGGAATGGGTAGTACCAATCTAAATCCATTGGACCTGCTTCGTGATAATACAATTATGAAGGATGTATAAAAACACACACAAACCTATCTCTCTATAAAAAGAGATTGGAGAGAATTTCTTTTATCAGCCATGAAACTTCAGAGGTTTTTTCTTCACACAAATGCCCATCATGTAACAAAATGACCCATCGTAAAACTACAAAATGAGTACAACTCTGAGGGTTTTTTTTTTTTTTTTTTTTTAATTTTAAATTTTTTGAGCTACGAAAATTTCAATCGCCAATAGAGATTGAAGATGCAAAAGTGTGAATGGATCTTTTGGATAAACATTGTCACCAAGGTTCATCTTTTTGTGTAAAATATATATACTGCTAAGTTTTGTTAATGAAATTTTTTTGTTAATAATATGAATTTAGACTTAACTGAGCCTTTTAAACATGAATAAACTTATAATTAATAATATATCCATTCCCGTGCGGTAGTACGGGGCTACATACTAGTATATATATATATATATATATATATATATTAATAGCCAACACTGAGAAAAAAATCCAATTAGATTTCAAATTAGAATTCAATTAGAGTCTAATTTTGCGACACGTGTCTCATCTATTCTAAACTTTTAAATTTTTGTGCCAAGTGAGTTAATTTAGTGTAAAATTTGGATTTCAATTAGAGTTTAATTTTGTGCTTATCTAATCTAAATTTTTGTATCAAATGAGTTAATTTAGTGTAGAAAATGAGGAATTGAATATAAATAAACTTAGAAAAAAATTTATTAGAATCAAAATTAGATTTTGCCTTTGTTAGCTTTTCATACATATTAAATTGTTTAGATTTTTGCTGTTATTTTTTTTTTTTGAACTAATGAGTATATTTTTTTTATAATATCTTTATTTAAATATTTTGTATGTGAAGATCATTTTTATTTTTATTTTTATACAAGATAAAAATTCTATTCTAGCCTAATCTAAGTGTGTGTGTGAAGCTCCTTCCTGAAAACTTAAATCCTGGCCCTTGCCCCTACATTCCACAAGTATTTATATGTGAAGATTTTGAACGTAACGTGGATGGTTTGTATGTGAAGATCTTGAACGTAACAAACTGTAATTGAGCTAAACAATTCCATGCACCTATCTCCATTCAATTTAGGAGATACTATTGAACCAATTTATTCTTTAATTTTGTGTTGTATTTTGTAGAATTTCACAGACAGTGATAATGAATTGATATTGTATATGTAGTGTTTAATAGTAATTTTCAAAATTATATACATAATAGCAATGTAATAAGAAATTTGGCGTAACTAATATCATTTAAATTGCAAGAAAAAAATATTTTAGTACTATCAAATGTCCTTGTAGAATTAATGTCCTATATATTTAATAACACAAAATAACATAAATAGCACCATTATAATTTATCATTCCTCACATGTTACATACTAATATAACATAATAAATATGACGTATTCATCTCTACTAATTTAACCGATATAACAAAATAGAAAAGAAAATTATTTTTATATACTAATAATAAAAAAATTCCTGCATATTTAATTAGGCAAAAACAATAAATTTATGCAAATTACATTTTCAATATTTTTACTTCACTTAATCATCCTCCCTCCCTAGTCCCTCCTATACATGTAAGAGAAATTGAAACATTTTTTATACTTCCATATTTCCATCATTCTTACATTTTCTATATTTTCATTTGTTTCACCATCTCAACCACGATAATAACTGGAGTCGTTTTGGGTGGCTAATCGTACATATTAAACCATGATACACAACTTATAGAAGCAAAACCAAACCAAATTCTCTTCTAACAAGTAGACTAAGGGTCTGTTCGGTTAGAGGAGTGGAAAATTGTGGGAGGATGAAAAATATTTAGTTTTTCCTCTTGTGTGTTCGGTTGAAAGGGTGGAAAAGTGGGAGAGTAGAAAACTCTTTTGTTTGGTTGAAGAGAAAAAAGGAAGAATGGAAAATGTAATTTATATAAATTGACTATTATACCCTTATTACATAATATGTAAGAAATAGATTTATTTGTATTCATTAAATAATACAAAATTTATCACATCATATATATAAATTTATATTATTATTTTTGTTATTATAATGTAAAAATTAAATCAAGTCACGTTAAAAAAAAAAAAAAAAAAAAAAGGAACGTTCAGGCCTGAACGTTATCTAGGTAACATTGAAAAGAAGTAATAATAATAATAATGTTCAGGTCAGTTGAAAAAAAAAAAAAAAAAAAAAAAAACCAAGAACGTTCAGATCACGTTGAAGGAGGGGGAAAAAAAAAGAAAAAAGAAAAAAAGAAACAAGAAAGTTTAGGTCACGTTGAAGGAGAAAAAAAAAAAAAACGTAAGAGCCCACATTTCAGCCAAAGAACGTAAGAGCCCACATTTCAGCAATTTTAGACAAAGTGCTGCTATAGCACTTTTCAGCCCACATTTTCCTCCCAATTTGGAAGGGAAAAAAATTTGACCTAGGAGAGAAAACTTTCTCCCGAGTTTTCCATCCTTTCTATTTTCCTTCTCCAAACGAACAGTGAAAAACAACATTTTTCACCCTATTTTCTCTTTTCTATTTTCCATCCCTCCTATTTTCACTCCAAACAAACACAACGTAAGAGCTACCACAAGACTTTTCTCATGCGTAATTATAAAGACAAAAGAAAACTACATTTGAAAAATGTTTTTATATTTCTCTATAACCCTATTGTCAGCCCTTACCTTATCCTTTTCCTTTCTTGGGGCTAGGGTTACGTGATCTGAACTATAAACAATTCTATACAAATACTACTATTGGTCACATGATTGTCAACCATTCTCCTTGACTAATAGATATCATCACAATTGTTATGGGTATGTCCTTCTTAGAAAATTCGAAACTTGCCAGATTCGACCGATTGAGACATGGATCTGCAGAATTTAATTAACGCCAGTAGTTCATTTCCAGTAAGTGATTAGAGTTTCAGATATAATTTATATAGTATTTAATCGAAACCCTAAGACACGTTTTAAAAGACAGAGAAGAGTGCATCTTGTGCCTCCTATTGTAGATCTAGGGTTTTTGTACCCAAATACTCTCTCAAATCTTCTACCAGCAATATTCTTTGAAGAAACTCAAGATCCGGTGTTGTAAAAGATGCTACCATCACTAATCATCAAAGGTGCTAAAAATCTAAATATTTGTGCTAAAAAGTCACAAACTGAAGTGTTTGTGTGAAACATATTCATAATATAAGAGTTTGTGGATTCAGAGTTGCGTGTGGTCATGTGAGTAACTACTACATGAGGTAGCAATAGATATAGGGTTAAGTCTATTTTAAAAACTTTCATTCTATTAGTGAATTGTTGCCTTGTGAATTGTTTAAGTTAAATCTTTTCTATGTTTTTTACCTTGAAACTCAATTGTTTCATTGGTTTCCCTAAGTCATCACATCTTGTGTCTTTTAATTTCCGCTGTGTTGATTGCATGTGAAGTATGTTTAATCTAAATTTGCATAATTAACCTAAGTAACAACTTGAATATTAAACTAGGTTAAAC